>CM017568.1:26356077-26829219 GCA_007844125.1 Sinonovacula constricta | reverse complement strand
AGAGAGAGATGCACCCACAGAGAGCCATCAAGAGCAGAAAAGAGGTCATTTACAAGTTCACATATTTTAGTTTTAACCTGATTATATTTTATTGTCGTTAAACTTTAACGTATTCGGCTTCGTATGACCTATTAAGTGTCGGTGTACCGTCAAGCCCAAAATACAAAAATACATTTACAAGTTATTATAAGGACTTTGTTTGTACAGATTTTGGAATCGGGAAGGGATTCCCATACTTGTATTACTTCAAACACTATCAACAAAGTTAAATTCTAAGTAAACCAGGGGGAGAATATTTTGTTTCAGAATTTTCTTTCGAAAAAAATGTTTGTTTTTTTAGTGGGTCGGGAGGCTTATTCAGAGGCCCCCACCCTCCAAGATTACACCATGCTATGAGGTCACAGATGGATCAGTCGGTCATTAAGTCATAAACACTTAATTTGTGAACTATACAAGCTTGAGAGGAATGTGATATGGAAACTGGTTGTTAAACAATGTGTCACACTTGGTGTACATGAGCTTACCCAGTTACTGTACTGCATTTTCAATGCCTTTAACAAACCTACTGCCACGCAGGATGTTTTTCTGTTTTGTTATTTGAAAAAAAACACACAACAATTTAAAAAAGATCATTTCTTTAGATAAATATAAGATTTACTGTCCAATTTAATTGTCTGCCAAATCATTTAAATGACAGACCTAAGCTCTACTAAAAATTTGTATAATCATATATTATTACTTTGGTAGATGTACTTTTATAAACTTTCCCTTTTTTTCTGCAGGCTGATGATTCCCCTTACGTCATTCCAGGCACTCCAAGGTAGGCATTATTCACTAAGTCTTGTAGCAATTAGTGGTTTTCTGGGGTTTTTTTTCAGCAAAATTATCTCCGGAAAAAAATGCATGTTGTACCAGTTTCATCAAGCAAGAAGTATAGAAGATGACTGATCAAATCATTTAAGATCAGATCACTCGTTGTGCTTCATTGTGCCTGACTAATAGTTGTATCCAACAGTTTGGACCAAGGTATTTCCCCTGTCAAACAGCTGAATAACTTATTATTACCTGAAAAGTTGAAGAGATACAATGTTTATTGATACCCTACATCTATGTGAAAAGTGAAGCAAACAATATGTATTTCCTATCTGAGCCACGCTGCATAGTTAGCTATTTATAATGAAGGAAACCATGTGACTACTTACTTTAGAAATTTCATTGAAAAGTGAAGCAAACACCCTGCTCCATACTACAAATATGTATTCCCTATCTGAGCCTTGCTGCATAGTTTGCTATTTTTGAACTAAGGAAACCATGTGACCACTTACTTTGGAAATGACATTATATCATCATCTGGGTAATTCGTTCTCACCGCAATATCTATTTTTAGCAGAAATCCCCATCTTGCTTATTAATAGATTTGGAATAAATGAACATTTAGAGTTATTTATTTCACAATTTGCACTGTCTGACAACTGAAAAAGTGTCACAATCGTCTTTACTAAGACAAAAGTATGGATTTATGAAGAGATTATGCCAAAATATCACTACACAAACAGGGGAAAGATGTTGTAAATGTACATTGTATGTTATATATATATATATATATATAGGCAAAAGCTATATAGGCAGTCTGTTGGATACCACCTTTTATCCAAATGAAGTGATAGGCACTTGTTGAAAACAGTCACAATCCTAACATAGGTTATGTTAATATAATTTAAATTTCACCTTTGTGTCAGTCACATTGTGTAATAATACTACATAAAGAATGTACTAAGACTAATTGGTGCCGACCATAGGGAGCTGACCAAGAGCTTCAGGTTCAATTCCAACTAAAACTGCTGTGTATTTAATGCTTAGAAAGTCATTCCCATTTGTTGATAAGCCCTGCCTCCAGATACCTGTACCATGCCTCTCAGATGGCGCTCAGTATTGAGTTCGTCTTCGACTATGTTTAGTCCTCAAAAGTTGTGGTGATAAAAAGTAAAAACTATCCACTGTGACTTATATATTATTGTGTTCAAGTATTACACACAAACATAACAAAAACAAGCTTTTTAAAATTTATTGTTTCTTCACCATTTTGTCTTTTTTCTTTCTTTATTAAATCTTATAATTCAATAGTAACATTTACTGAGTTTAATTGACCTGTCAGATTTTATCTTCACTGTGCTATTGACAAGACCTTCTTGTCAGCATTACTTAACCCTTTTTCTTAAAAAATATTATTAATAATTGCCTATTAAATGCATGCACGCTCACCTGCTGGTTGCAAATGTTGTAAAAAACATTAATTATTGTTTCAGCCCTGCACTTGTGAGTAGTCGTCTGAATAAAGCACAGTATTTTGGACACTCATCGACAACTCCAATTGTGCTTGATCTCTCCAGTGATGATTCCAACTCAAGTAGTTCTTTTCCACTAGTTGACATCAACTCAAACCATCCGAAATCTAACCTCGATCAAGTCATGCAGACGAATGGTTTTAATCCACATCTTACCAGGCCTCCTTTGCGAAACAATAATGTGGCAAAATCGTCTAATTCTGAAGATATATCACCATTTAATAAGACCATTTGTTTGAATATTAAAAGTGAAAACCCTCAGGAAATAATCTCAAATGTAAAGGTTAGAGAAGAATATCTGAACAAATGTGCTAAAAAGAAAGTAGTGCCAGCTTCTAAAGAATGTTCCCAACCGAAAGTTAAGTCCCATAAAGGTTCAGAGTTTGCTGCAAATACAAATGATACAATAAACTGTAACCATCGAAACAATCATGAGTTAAAAAGAAAATTAAATTCGTCTCAAACCAGTCCCAGTAAGAAAAGATACTTTGGATGGACTTCTAGCTCAGATTCCTCCGATGATGAGGATCTTTACTTTAATAGATGCCTACTGAAAGCTAGAGCTAATAAAGTAAACTCACAGGTGGAGTTTGGAAGTCAAAGCAGTAGAAGTGGTCTTATAAATAATGGTGGAGAAAAAAAAGGAAAAGGCTGTGTGACTAACAAGACATCAAAATCTGTTTATGGTAGGAAAGGAGGTCACTCAAAATTATCCGTGGCTGTTCCTTCATGCACATCTTCTTATCTGTTTACATCATCACAGTTGGGAACATCATCAGCAACAACAACAACAGCAGCAACAACAGCAGCAGCATACTGTTCCTCATCCAGATCCTCAGCAAGCAATTCTGGAATCCAACGTTCGCAATCGTTTGGCTTACCATCTCCCCCCAAATCCAGTTTGTTTGGACCTTTACCTTATTCCAAGGCTGGTTCATATTTACAAAAGCAGTGTGCTCAAAGTCTGCCCTCAGGTGTATCCACTTTGTCTTCTGGGTCCCCAACAAAAAGCCCCATATCTCCCAACGCTAAAAGATCAGTGAAAATACGGCCATTTATTCCTACATCAAAATTATCCACTGACTTTATATCGGCTCGGCACCATTCCTTAATGAATCAAGATGCAAATCCTTCTCAGGCTCAACCTATGCTCAGTTCATCTCAAGGTGTTGGTGGAAATTATTGTTTGAAGCCAAAAACAGCATCTGCTACAGTGTCCTCATTCACAGCAGCCACCTCTGCATCACCAAGTCCGACTAAAGTCCAGCAATCAACCAACAGAAGTCCTCTGATACCAGCAAAGTACAAGGTTTCTCCATCTAAGATCGTGATGCCAGTTTCATCTTCTTCTCGATTATCATATCCATCTGGTTCAGCAACTGTATCATCATCTTCTTGCACAGTAGCTAGCAGACCAGATTCTTCTTCCCCTTCCTCTACCTTTGTAACTTCATCATCCTCTGCAACAACAGCAGTGGCAGGTGCAAGTAATATCCTGCCCCTAAGCCCAGGGATAGTTGAGCATACAGCTAACGTGTTGTATAAACCACGTCGAGTGGCTCACCCCAATGCAAGCATCCAACGGACCCAAGTTAGATCTGTTTTGCCAACAACCATAATCTCACCTATTGGCATGTCTTCTCCTAACAGGATTAGAGGTAATGAACTACGCACCATTCCCGCTTTTCGTTTATAAAGTAAAGTTACTCTAATTATATTCCACCTTCCAACCTCTCTTTAGGGAAGGTATTAGGTGTATAGTAACTGAAGATAAAAATATTACTTTTCAACTTTTTTAAACTTTTTGGAACACTTAATGACTTCAGCATGGTCATAAAATTGTAACTTATTTGGGGGCGCCCATGTTGCTGACTTGAAACTCCTCAGCCCCTCACTGCCTAGGTTAAAGTTCCGGTTAGGGTGTGCTAGTGGATCTATCCAGATGTAAGTCAGGGGTCTTCCTCCACCAATAATTATCTGAACGTCGCCAATATGACCATAATTCTGTCCGTGCGATGTAACAAAAACCAAACTAAACCAAACCAAGTAAAACTTATTGATTGAGATAATATGGCGTACATTTAGGGTCTTTATTGCATGACCCTGTATCATGCTAAAACATTCGGCATCATGCTTAAACTTTTAGTATGATACAGGGTCATGACAATTGATTTTTTAGACTCATGCTAAAACCATGAGTATTATGCTGCAACAGGCTTAAAGATACTTTCGACCTTTTGGTGCGGAGTTGCACGACCCTGCATCAGACAAATGCAATTTAAGTATCAGTCTAAATCTTTTAGCATGAGTCTGGAAATAAAATGCATGATACAGGGTCACGCAAATTCTGATTGGTCGTTTCAGCATGATATTGGACTATATTGCATGACCTAGGGTCGTGTAAAATACGATTGGTTTGTTTAAGCATGAGGCTAAATAAGAGTTGCACTACCCAGGGTCATGCAAATTCCGATTAACCTGTTTTAGCATGATGCTAAAAGATTAATGCACTACCCAGGGTCATGCAAATTCTGATTGGCCCATTTTAGCATGATGCTAAAAGATTAATGCACTACCCAGGGTCATGCAAATTCCGATTGGTCAGTTTTAGCATGATACTAAATAATAACTGCATTACTCAGGGTCATGTAAATTCCGATTGGTTCGTTTTAGCATGATACTTAAATATAATTGCACTACCCAGGGTCATGCTAATTCCGATTGGTCCGTTTTAGCATGAGGCTAAATAAGAGTTGCACTATCCAGGGTCATGCAAATTCCGATTGGTCAGTTTAAAATGAGGCTAAAATAAGTTTAAGTATGTGGGTAAATGATTAGCCTTGGGTTAAATAAATTTTATTGCACAGTGCCTCTGTATTAGTTTCTCCAAATTTAATTCGTCTGCAGTTTTTTAGATGGGCAATGCATTGTGGTAATGATATCTTAGCCTCATGCTAAAAGGAACCAATCGGAATTTGCATGACCCTGGGTGATGCATTTATTATTCACTATCATGTTAAAACTGACCAATGGGAATAAGCATGACCCTGAGTCATGCACTGAATTTCAGCCTCATGCTAAAACGAACCAATCGTAATTTGCATGACCCTGGGTAGTGCATTTATAATGCAGTATCATGCTAAAACGGACCAATCGGAATTTACACGACCCTGGGTCATGCAATATTTTTAGTACCATGCTAAAACTATATTTGTTAGATGCAGGGTGGTACATTTACACACCAAAAGGTCTAAATCATTTTTAAGCATGATACAGCATGTACCTGAAAAATCAATTGTCATGACCCTGTATCATGCTAAAAGTTTAAGCATGATGCTGAATGTTTTAGCATGATACAGAGTCATGCAATAAAGACCCTAAAGGTACGCCATAAGATAAGATTAAGTTAAGCATATAAAAATATCTTCCCATAAGATAATACAGTTTTTTCAATTTGAAAATAGAAAATTAAGGTTTAAGCAAAAAGTGGCAAATTACAAAAATCCAGGGCCGTTCATGGTCCAGTTATTAGAGTTGCTTACATATAACATCTCAGCTTGAGTCCTTGTAGAGGGCGAGTCCTTTCAAGTATGGAATTATTCCAGCTGACGTGGTGTGCAGGTGGTTCTTCAGATTCAATAGTCTTGGGTCTTTTTCATTGAGTAATAGGTAGATGATGCCAATATAACTATAATTTTTTGGTGCAGTTTTTTTTTTTTTACTGCAGTTGAATTTTTAAAACTAAAAGAAAGAAAAATCTTCAGGTAAAATTTAAAACCAGAAATTTAGCAAAACAATGAGCACACACTTAGCTATAAACATAAGAATATGATCGTTCAGTATGATACATTTTCTTGGTTTTTAAAAAAATAATATAAACCTTGAGAATAAGGCTCATTAGAAGCTGAAACTCAGTTATTTTTTTTACTTATAAAAACTAATTCTATGAAGGTGAAAGATTCTGTCACCATATTTAATGTCATCTTTTATATATTCTTTAGCTATGGTCCATGGTAACCATGACAACTCCATCTCCATGACAACCATGTCCCCAGAGACGCAGAGTGCTCTTACCCGCATTCAACAGCTTCAGGATGATGAGGAAGTGGCAAGGGCCTTGCAGGTATCATGAAGAAATACCTTAAGTTTCCACCCCTAGAATTTTAAATTATATCCCTTATCATAAACACTACACAATCTTAGTTATTTGCTTACATAAACAAGCAAAGGTGCCAGACATACTGTTAGAAACTCAGCAGCATAAAGTGCAGATCCTGAAAAAAACCTCCCAGTGATCTGGATCTGTACTATTTGATCGTTAAGATATTTGCATGCAAAGAGTTATTTGCGCGTATTTAAAAAAAATTGCCATTTTTGAAAATTTTAAGCCCTGGCCGATTTGTTTTGAATTTCCAACTCTTGAAACTGTACCTGCATGTGTCGATGGAAGCTTTACAGAAAGTAAAATTTTTATGTGTCGGTTTTTCAGCTACACTCCGGTGCTTTTTGAACTTGGTTCTACCCAGATATTTGACTGGGAAAGTCATAAGTAGTTGGATAATGCCTTGTACCATACTTATGTCAGTGTGATGTATGCCCCTAAACTCAGGGTGCTCTCGGTTGAGTTGAGTCACCAACTTGTTACTTTCTCAGCCTCTATTGAGCTTTGATTTTGAGGCGAGAACTTTTATATAGGGAGGTCATTTATCTAACATTTCCACACCATGACTATATTACACACTAGGGCTGTCACGATACGCTTGCAGCATACCATGATATATATTGCGATATATATCAAGCGTATTGCAATACGTACATCAATATGTCTGAACTGCTATAAGGTTCTGTTTCTCAATTAATTCCTTAATAAAATATGACATAGCTTTATAAGCATAAGCTTTATTAGAGGTGAACACAGGAAAAAGAAAGTAATAAGACTAGAACATCACCAAGCACAAACAATCAACAAATCAACTGCAAAATTCATGACATGTGTAGTGTCACGTTTTCTGTATAAGAGGGATGACTATTCACAGTGTAGATTTTTTTTATACCCCCACTGTATCTTATAAGCACATCAAAATGTAGATAAAATCCGGCGCCTTTAGCAATTTTCTTTGTTGATCTGTCCTACTCTACCCAGGATGGGCCCCACTCATCACTGTTGCCATTAAATTTGGCGATATTTATAAAAAGTAATATTAAATTTGGCAATATTTTGAAAAAGTCAATCAGCTCAGCCATATTGTTTACAATTTGGAATGGTCATGCTTGATTAAATTGCCAAACAACATGTAATTTTTATGTTCTAAGCATTCTGCAGCAAACTGTCTCATAACACTTGGCTAATTGTAGTACAATTAATGACAAAAAAGATAATGTTTCTATGCAAAATTCATTTTCTTAAATATAGAAACCAAATTATCAAATTAAAAGTCAATTCCTAAAATATTTTATCGTAAGGAATATGGCAAATGCAAATCGAGTTTGCCACATTTCCCTGGCTGTTTAGAATGAATATCTGACTTCAGACAACATTTTAGTTAGTTGGTCAGTGATTCCTTTTCATAAATAGGAGCATCTTTGACTTCATTTGCACAGAATGGTAGCAGCATCAAAATTTTACAAAACATCCCGAAAAACTGGTATGTATTGTGTATCGCGGTACTGTATTTCATTTACCCTGTATCACAATATTCCGGTATACCACGACAGTCCTATTAAACAAAGTGTGTTTATTTAATTATTGTCCAGAGTAGCATTTTAAGCATTTTATATAGTTTCTATTTCTTTACTACTTTTACTGTAGGAAGAGATGGACAGAGAGTTTGCTATGAGTCTACAAGGCAGCATGGGTGCTGGCCATTCTGGTGCCATGGGTCATACTGCTGCCATGGGTCATACTGGTGCCATGGGTCATTCTGGTGCCATGGGTCATACTGCTGCCATGGGTCATACCGGTGCCATGGGTCATTCTGGTGCCATGGGCCATACTGGTGCCATGGGTCATTCTGGTGCCATGGGTCATACTGGTGCTATGGGTCATTCTAGTGCCATGGGTCATACTGGTGCTATGTGTTCACCATCAAGAGTAGAACCATTGCCAGCAACACAACATCAGCCAAGCCCCAGGGGTCACCGGCGCAATCCTCGACAACCAAGGGGACTCCCCACGTCATTAAGGGGAATGATAGAATATGGTATGCTAGGGAAATTTTTCTCTCTTCTTAATTCAAATTGTTATTATAATAAGAGTGAACCTTTATATCTGTGGTTGCTTTTTCACACTTGGGGAAAGATTGACTGGGTCCTATCTCCAACTTGCTAGTCTTTCTGTTCTCTCTACATTTTTAGGGGGTGACAAGCAACATGAAAATTTGGCGTCATCCAGAAAATCTTAAGGTTATGCTATTGATAATTATATAGGTCTGCATGATATTGAAAAAGACAACAGATATTCATTTAAATATGTCATAGATCCACTTAAACTTCTGTGAATTTAAAGAATTATCAGCAAGATATCAAACTGCCCACAGCAAACAACAACTCCTGTCCAAACAACATCATCGACTGCACTACCTGGTTCGATCCTGATCCGGGGCCTCGACATACCAATATCATTGAAAATGGTAGTGATATAGCTCCCTTGCTAATGTTCGAGCAAATATGAAGATATTTCCATGACAGATTGGTCCAGTGTCATGAAAATGTCACTGGTTGTTGTATCATGCCAGGCTTTCACTGCATGCTATACTCTGTGAAGGCAGCACTATATATGTTCAAGTGGTCCAGATAACTGAAATGCTGTTGGACCGAAAATAAACACATTAAACAAACAAAAATTAACTAATCGCCACTGGATTACTGTGTCGATTTTAATAAATAATTAAAACAGAAATCTATTAACGTTGTTGCATAGCCATAAATGCCTTTCAGTGACTATGTTAAGAAGTGGGGATTGGTTTGTAGAGTCAGGTTTCTTCACAAGTTAAGAATCCATTTGCTGACTTTGAGACCCTAATCATTAAAAAAATTTGATAATACATTTTGCCAAATAAGACAATAATTCCTTAATATCTTCATAATCATCTGCATACGAAATTGATGAGTGAGAATGGTACTACGACACTGATCAAGGGCAGAAGTTAAAATGTGGATCAGATTATTCCAAAATCAAAGCTGTTATGAAAGTTACAATTAACACTGTGTGATAGTAACGATGGTCAAACTTATCCTATAGTTGTCAACAGCCTTATCCTTCTTTGTTTTGAGCTATGTTTGGTAGTCCAGGAATAACAGTTTTAGTAGCCAAAATAACCTTTTTCAATTAAAAATTTCAGTTTTGTAATAGCAAATGCTATTTGCCCAAAGGACTGCATCTATTTTTATTGATTTTGGTATGTTGTGACCCAGGTTTGAACGCAGGGCTTTCGTACCAGTAGCCAAAACTCTTCTGATTGTAGTACATGGTCTGTTTGGTTAACTCTTTGTATAATTATCATCTTTATCTAGTTTAAACCAAATGCTGTTTTTTTCCCTTTTCATTTAAAAGTTTTAAATGGCTTGTGCTACTGTTTTCTTTTCCAGAAATGAACCATGAACACATAAGAAGCCTCGAGGTATGAGTATTAATTATGCCTGTTTTTTTGTGAAATAGTACATTGTCACATTGATCAAAGTATTACTAATTATATAATTCATCTTTAGTCTTTGAGGATATGTTCTTTTGATTCAGACCGGCCGCAATAGCTCATGTGGAAGAGCTTCGCAGAATGGGAGGTCGCGGGTTCAAACCCCGGCTGGGTCAAACCAAAGACTTTAAAGTTGGTAGTAGTGGCTTCCCTCCTAACGCTCGGGGCTAAGGGGACAGCATTACGCCTGACTCGTCGGTGTCAGTATAATAGACCGGCCGGGTTCAGTCCCTGGGCACCTCATAAGTGCCCCTGTGCTATAATGATAGAAATGTCGCTGCGCAGTATCGGCAAAAATGCCGGCTAATCCCTAATCCCTTTAGTCTTTGAGGATATGTTCTTTTGATTCAGACCGGCCGCAATAGCTCATGTGGTAGAGCTTCGCAGAATGGGGGGTCGTGGGTTCAAACCCCAGCTGGGTCAAACCAAAGACTTTAAAGTTGGTAGTAGTGGCTTTAGTCTTAACGCTCGGGGCTAAGGGGACAGCATAATGCTTGACTCTTTGGTGCCAGTATAATGGACTGGCTGGGTTCAGTCCCTGGGCACCTCGTAAGTGCCCCTGTGCTGTAATGATAAAAATGTTGCTGCACAGTATCTGTAAAAATGCCGGCAAATCTCTCTTTTGATTCAGGCTTGTTGGGCAGAGTTAACACAGATCTTTCTGGCATTTAAAAATTATTTCTGTTTTGTTATAACTGTTAAATAGAAACAGATTAGTACTGTCATGATCCCTATTTAAACTAGAAGTAATTTTAAACCAATGACAATTTTTTTAAAGATTAACAAAAATTTAAATAAGGTTACACTTAAATAGATTATGATCAACCACAAACAATTATACTGCTAACTTATATTTAATTAAATATGACAAATTCGAACACAATTTATACTTCGTCTAATCTTAATTGTCTTGGGTAGTCCAAACTCTAATTATGTATGTTTGTTGTATCAAACAGAAGAGCAAGGTGTATTTTCCTTTTTGTATGTGTAGACTTAGAAGGTGTGTGTTTACAACGTGTATATGTTGTGCCAAACAGTTTATTGAAGATGTATTTTAACTTAACATATGATGTTCTAAACATGAATGTTACTTTTGCTAAATGTATTTGCTGTGCCAAACAGTTTTGAAAAGTGTATTTGAACTTAATGTATATGTTGTTTTAAAACATGAAGGTGTTTTTTTTATTACATGTAAATTTTGTGTAAAGTGGACAAATAATGTGTATTTTTACTACATAAAAAATCTTATGTTCCAGGATTTACTGGCTGATTTAACTAGGCGACCCATCAGAGCAAGAGGTGGAGGTAGAGGACGGGGTGGCAGAAGAAGATCTGCAGCTACCGATGGACAGGATTATGAGGTGGGCAATATATTGTATTTGTGGGACCTGATAATTGTCAATGAAAAAATTCCTCACTTTGGTGTTATGTTAGTACTGTTTATACTTCAAAGTTGATAATAGTGGCTTTCCCCCTGACGCTCGTGGCTAAGGGGACAGCATTACACCTGAATCGTTGGTGTCAGTATAATGGACCGGCCGGGTTTAGTCCCTGGGTACCTCATAAGTGCCCCTGTGCAGAAATGTTGCTGTACAGTACTGAAAAATGCAGGCAAAT
Organism: Sinonovacula constricta; assembly: GCA_007844125.1. Classification (NCBI taxonomy): domain Eukaryota; kingdom Metazoa; phylum Mollusca; class Bivalvia; order Cardiida; family Solecurtidae; genus Sinonovacula; species Sinonovacula constricta. Next base: position 26,817,566 of record CM017568.1, on the reverse strand, counting down.
CCCATCCCATCCCAATTAATTTTGTTACTTTATACATACAAGTTGTGTAATATGCATTTCCTGTCCTCTACTTCTTTCACCACCCCATGCCCATTCACCCACTCTCTCTCTTTCTCACTCTCTCTTTCCCACTCTCTCTTTCCCACTCTCTCTCTTCTATCTCTCTGTCATTCTCTCTCTCTCTCTTTCCGACTTAGGTTCTTACCACCGGAACCGGTATACTATGTTGTTTTATACTTCAGGCCCTATTGGCACTTGGTGAACGACTGGGCGAGGTTAAGCAGCAAGGTCTGTCCAGTCAAGAGATTGCTCAGCTGCCAATCATCTCTTGCAAGAAACAGACCGATAGTGATGCTGCAGAGGAATGTAACATATGCATGGAGGTCTATGACGAAGGTCACCAGAAAAGATATCTACCCTGCTGCCACTGTTTTCATGTTTCATGCATAGATCAATGGATAATGGTGAGTGGGGGTGGAGTTTATTATACTATAAACTGCAAATATGTTCATGTTTTATGTATACATTCATGGATAAAGGTGAGTAGGGTTGGACTTAAACTGCCAATGTGTTCATGTTTCATGAATAGATCAATGGATAAAGGTAAATAGGGGTGGAGTTTATTATATTTAATGTTGCCACTGTGAACATGATTCATGCATAGATCAATCGATAAAGATAAGTGGGGGTGGAGTTTTATTTTTAATGTGGCCATTGTGGTCAGATAACATGCATATTTAAATGGATAAGTTGATTAGGGGTGGAGTTTATTATATTCATTGCTGCCACTGTGATCATGTTTAGTGCATAGATTATTAAAAATAGGTGGGCTGGATTTTGTATTGTGGCCATGTATCAGGAGTACCTTGGGTATATAATAAAAAACACATTGACATATATTGACATATACCGGTATATGGAAATAGTAATGGTTGTTTACAAATAAAAAAACCTTGCAATGTTCTAGTTTATCTTAGGCATTTTCTTAGGCTTTCTTTACTTTTCTGTCTTATACTTGTTGGCCAATTACCTGGTATATTCAAGTACTGCTTATTTCTAAAGTAGTACATAAATACATTCTTATAGGAAAATTGTTTATAAAACAGCACCAATTGGTCTAAAATTATAGTAATGTATATGAATTTAAATATTTTTGTTGTTGATTAGGTTGCTGTGTTAAAAAAAATAATGTGCTGACTTGTTTAGAACAAAATTAGGTCACTGGTAATTGGGCTCACCAGAATAATAACAGAAAAATCTTCCAGGTATATAGAGTGCCTAAAATGAATATGTCAAAAATCTTTTTTTTTTTCCTTACAGAAACAAGCATCTTGTCCTATTTGTCGTGTGGACATAAAAATAAATGGCAACACTCCCTGATGATGGTGATCGATCAGCATAAAACCTTCTAACAGCTCAGAGATTTGTAAAATATTTGTACAAAGTAATTTGAAACATGCTGTCAGCAAAACTTATGATATTATTATTATGATAAAAGCAATACATGTACCTTTCTATTTATAAGTCAAGAAAATGTTGTTACTTATATTTGATCCTTAGAACTAGCAAACCACAACAAAATGCTTGTAAATAGTGAATGTATCTTGAATGTTTACCTGATTTTAATTAGCAAATAAATCCAAATTACCCTAAGACCTTTTTTGTTGGTTACCATTTAAAATGTTACACTTTGAATTTTTGTTTTTTAAAAGTAAGTAATAAGATTAAGAAGTACATTGTACTTCTCTTGTCTGAAGCTCTGTTTTGTTTATTTTCATTCCCTTCTTCAAAGAAGGTCACTGTGACCATGAACATGATTTTTGATTCCTATGGATATCTAGATAACCTTTGAGTTCACAATCCTCAAAGTTAATAGGGACCTTGGTCATAATGAGTAGATGGTCCCTATTGCTTTTGGAGTCAGTGGTGCAAAACTCAATGCCACAGTGACTTCGTAAGAGATTTTTGCTTTGATTTTGGGATCCGCTGTAGGTGAAACAGGCAGGGAGGGGGCATATGTGTTTCACAAACATCCACTGTCAGTCACTTTTATTTCACTCAGAGTTTGTTGAGGAATCGGTCTCTGAACCTTAACATGATGCAATTAATCCAGAGTTTTAGGGATAGAAAATGTTAAATACTTTTGCTTAAAACTACTTGGTCAAGTTTGGTCAAAGTTGATTTTTTAAAATTTTTGTTCAAAGTAAGATTTGCTAAGCAACAATTAGTAATGAAATTATTTATTTCCTCTGCTCACTAGATTAAATGTTAACATGCCATCTTTCAAAAGAATATGAAGTCTTTAGGTTGAGAATCAAAAGTATCACGAACCTTTCAACTACAGTACTTTGTTGCCATTTTCAGCTCGCCGATCCGGTACATGTATATCTTTAAACTGTGTCAGCCATTAACTATACACTTAATGGTTTGATAGAGATCGAATGTTATAAATTCATTTACAGTGCAGATTATTTGGTTCTATGTGTATATAACAAAGAAATGCTCTGGCCAAGTAGTTTTAAACAAACTTTTATTAAGTTAATAATAATTATTTAAATTGATATAATTAAGCTGACATTCACATTATTTTTTTCCTAATATATTTTGGTATATCTGTGTAAATACATGTACATTTGTATTTTTAGTATATATTACCATTTGTAATAAGATATATATATTATTGTTATTAATGTCATTGTGAATTTTTTTCCAAGTGCAACCTGTGTTTATTCATATCTGATGTAGATGCAATGCTTTATTCTAAGTTTGAACTGAATACTTTTTTGAAAGCATATTGTAAAAAGTATCTTGCTCTCTTAGTTTTTAATAAAAACCATACATGTTTGACTAAGCTGAAAAGTCCCTGACTTAAGGCCTCTCATCTCATCACCATGTGGGTTCAAATCCCAGTCTGACAAAAACTTAGATGAGTAGAGGCCTTTTTGCTCTACCCAGGTATTTGTCTTGGATCTCTCTCCACCACAACTAGCTGAAAGAAAATAAAATAAAATGTAGCGGTACTTTATTGTGACTGACTGAAAATTCATTTTTGTATGAATTTCTTTTTTTTTATGCTTGTTTTATTTTCATCTTTTTGTCCGATTTGGGACTATTTATCATGTTGAAGGATATTTTGATAATATATTGGTTTTAATTTTTTTTTAACCATTTGAGGTTCATTAACCTAATATAATTCAAAAAAAAAATATTCTGGAATTAAGGCCATTTGTATACTTCTCCCATTTACCGCACTCTGATTGTCCTAGTGGTGGTGTTAGCAAGTAAGGGTTAACTTCTAAAGGAGTCATGTGGTTCTATGCATTATGTATCACACACCAATTCCTGGTCTAGATGTTAACACGGAAATACATTGCATGTGCTATATATTTAGAACCGATAAAACTATCCTTTTTTTATAATCAATAATGTCTACAACTAAAAAAGAAATGAATATTGGTGAATTGAATTCGGATATCTACAGAACACTCCTGCACCACAGGTTATCTGGAAGATCTTGTCACATTAGTTGTTTGTCCTGACCACCTACCACAACTTAGACTTTGTTATTAAGTGAAATTATTATATCGGCATGGTTGGAAAATTTTTCTTTTCAATGACTATTCTCGGACTTGTAACATGGACAAAAATGACATGTCCTAAAATTTGCATCGTTTTTAATAAGCGAACACATCAACACATTTGTCATTTTATAAAGGCATTTATGTATCGCGTGTTGTGATTGGCTGTCTTGGACAGGTGTGTGCATTCTACATGTTCCTCCTTTACATGTTGTTGATAAATGCTCCTGATGGGAAATCGATAGTCTTCATCGCTAATTAGAAACCGCTGTGTATTTGTAACTTGTCCGACTGCCAATTTATGTTTTATAAACATTACAGTGGTTTGAAAATACTGCTATACCTTTATAACTTCTTCAGTATCTTTGTTATGAATTATTTCATTGTAGCAAATTTAGTCTTTTCTTGTAGCCATCAGATAATATGAAAAACTTCAGTTTACTTCAGACATATATTTCTCTCTCAACCATGTCATTAATTAAAATGATTGCACCAGAAATTGTTTCAGTCTTGAATGCAGCAGACCTACATTGCGTCGGTAGTTCTTCCAAGACAATTGTCACTTGGGTTTTTTTCCTCCATCAAAGAAGCTGGATGTTGTTATAACGACCAAAATTATGTCATGGCAAAGTATTTCAAAACATTATAAACAAACTAATTTTGAAAGTGTTTATATGTCATAAAGACAAGATGTTTCATTTCTAACTTGATTTGCTCACTTTGGACCAAGGCACAATGTATTTGTGTTGATTCATACCAGCTATGGGACTTGTTTAATCAGCATCCACACCTTTTGCAATAGTCTTACAATGATTCAAATAACCACTGCAACAATCAATTTTGTCGTTGATAATGGTGTAACCAGCAAGTAAAGCATAAGTAAACTACAATGCATTAAGAAATACTGCATGACTGTGACAATGTAGCATGTGTTTATGTTGTTCATTGCAATGCATCGACACAGTAATGGTCATAGAAACCATGTCCAGCTAATTATTGGTGGACACGACACACCAGACCTGGTAGCACAATCGGTAAAACGTCGGCTCCAGGTATGAGAGGTCCCGAGTTCGATCCTAGGCGCGATATACCAAAGTCTTAAAAATGGTAGTGGTATAGCTCCCTTGCTAACGCTCAAGCAAATATAAGGGTAGTTCCACGACGGGGTCAGGATAATGTGACTGGGTGTGGTATCATGCAAGGTGTTCTCGGCATCCTATACTCAATGAAGGCAGCACTTTATCTGCTTCATGTGGAAACCGTCTCCAGATAACTGAAATACTGTTGGTGGGATGATAAACCCAATAAACAAACAAACCCCAGACATGTCTGGGTAGAACCACTAGCTCACTGCAGCTCAGCTCGATGACTTGTCCCCATGAAAGCTACTGCTTGACAGGGACTTGAATTCACCAGGTGAGGGGCTGAGAAGTTACAAATCATTGACTATCTGCTCTTTCACGGTCGCCCACTGAAGTGTTGTATTTTTAACAATTAACTATAGCATGTTTACAAGTAACTTTAGCATTACAAGTTATTATGGTCTAACTTTGTCTATAATTTCTTTTTGCTTTAATAACCTATAGCATAAATAATCTGTGTTGATTTTGAAAATTATTTGTTATTTTCTGTATACATTTTTGTTTGCTATAGTTCCTGTGTAAATTAATTTGTAACTTTATCAATGAGTAAATATGTTTTCATATACATTGAACTTTGTTTTTAGCACCCTTAATAGTTGTATATATGGGGTTTCTGCACCATCTCTTTTTATGTAACTTTTTATCAAATTTAACTGTTAAATAGATACTGACCATTAATTGTTTTAAAAACAAGTGAGAAAGTTTCCAAAGAAAAGCACGATTCAACATTCAAATTGTATAGTTGGAAAACACACGATTTAGTTCATAGAAAAGCATTCAATAAAATAATAATTATAATAATAATAATAATATAGTAACGAATAAACTGACAACTAATCTAGGTAAAGATAAACCATATTTACATACAAATGACAAAACAGTAGTAATAGCCAATTTCACATGTACCTTTTTTCTCCGCCTACAAAACAACTATTGTATATAAAGATATAGAAAGCAATTTAATAACAAAATAATAATAATAAATTAACATCTTTATATTCTGTTGCCTTGGTAGCATTCATAAAAATTAAATACAGCAGTTTCATTTTTAAAATATCCTAACATGATTTACAATTGCAATATTAAGTATGATAATATAAAGGGTTAAATCCGCACAGTGTTGTTTGCTTATTGTTATATTTTACATATCAACATTACATAATGGTACATTAAAATATATTACACAATGATTAAACATCAGTATTTGCGAAATCAATGTTTCAAGAAACTTCACAGATAAAAAAAGACCGAATACAAACACAAAAAAACAACAAATTAAAAACTTCTCCAATGTAGCGTTTCTTTATTTTTGTGCGTTGAAAAAGCTTAGTAGTACACGTTCTTGTCCAGCATATTTTAGATTTCTTCTCTGCCTTTAAAGTAGCACAATGTTGATTTTCTTCAATTTGCAATTTCTTTTTTTTCTCTGCAACTGAAGTAACATGACATCGCCTCAATCCCATGCACAGTTAAGAATGATTATAGCGTACAAGCCAATAACAATAAACTGTTAAAAATCTAAATATCCTAAGTCCTGGCCAAAACCCTCTTTGTTCTTTATGAAAACGTCTGTCATATGTCTTCTTTCTTTTGACGCTGCGATTACAAATCAGGAGCATAATAATTAGTCACGGGCACTCTACATGTGCCTACAGAGAAGCACTACAACTACGCTTAGCAATAATCTGACGGACGACTGGACGATGGAACCATCATCCGTATGACCGAACCGTCCGGACTCACTGTCTCTGGTGCACTCGCAAGAAACCGAGGGTGCCCAAAATGTAATGGCGGTGCACGTTGTGTTGAAGGACCGTGGCACACACACATCCGGTGTGGTATTCTGCTGCTGTAACAGCATCTGGCAAATTTCCGAATCGTTTCCGAAAAGCATTCCGTTGATCAGACAAGGGTTTAGGAACGCCATGTCGACTGACGCCATGACGTTGTCGCTGAAATTTGCCACGCCGCATATTGGGCATCGGTTCTGAAAGGCATCGTAAGGTGCAACCCAGCTTTGCATATCGCAAATTCTGGCCAAGGAGAGAAGGTTAGTTCTGGTAGCGGCATATGTGGCGCTGATTCCAGGCATCACTTCGTCGTACTGATATGCCCCGCCATATGCCGGTTTCAAGGCAATTATGGCTTCGTCTCCAATTTGCATGTTGGAGTTCGTTCCAGAACATCCATCTCTTGGCGTTATTTGTGATATAGTAATTTCTTCAGGCATGTCCTCTTCACCGGATTTCAGGATACACATCACGACGAACTTAGCGTCAATGAAACTAAATTTCTTGCCGCCCGCGAGTAATCGAGAATTCGCAATAAGCTCCTTTGTACGGCCATACACAACGATCTCCGCGGACAACATGTATTCTTCCATTGTCAAGTTTATCCATCCGGGAGTTATGGTACATCCCGCTGATATTACGTTGACAGTTGACAGAAGAGCGAATAAATGTAACAGACACGGCCATGCTATCTTCGCCATTTTGTTTCTAATGTGTTGAGTTAAATGTGCAAACCAAAAAAATAAGCTACCAATCACAAGAACGAGAGTCAGTTAACCACCTGGTATAAACTTTTTTTGGAACTTAAGCCAAACGGATTAAAAAAATCAATAATCAAAAATCATTCTATGCTTAGCTACAGTGTACAAATGTATATCCATTGGTTGAATAATTTGAACGCAATTTTTTTCCTATGGTTTGAAAGTGGTCAATCGGTTAGGCCAGGGTTAATTCTGTTAATCCGGTGTTAATCGGTTATGTTTTGTTTCGCCTAGTTGGATTCCAATCGGTACTGTCTATATATAAAAAAGTTAAATAGCATATACTGATATGCGCTAGAGTTAAATGCCAATGAACTAAAGAACTCTGTTGAAAACTAAACAAAGAACTCGTGAATTTTGATAAGGATTTTAACAGAAAGGAACAAAAAAAAAAAAAAAAAAAAAGATATATACGTTAATCAATGATGAGATTGGGTATAGTTTTCTCGGTTTGTATGGCGTTAGGAGGAATCTCGGACTGCTGTATACTCACGGACTTTGTAGATCTCAAACTAATGGAACGTTTTGTCCAGACAGACGTCGTAATATTCGGTCGGACGATGGAACACATCGTCAACAAAGAAACGATAAACGGCATCATGCAATACATCATCGACGCAAGAGTGGACGTTCTTTGCGTCTTGCAGAACGTGGAGAGAAACGTCGCAGAAAATATCATTGTTAAAAGAATATCGCCTCGGGATGATTGCACGGGAACTCCGATTTCAAAAGTAATGAAAGTCGGTGACTATGATATCCTTGGTCTTAAGCAGTCCGGTATCGCGTATGAGCTTCTTGAGCTGATGCCGCGAACGACAGCTGTTGTACCGGCGCTGAAGCCGTACCTCTTCTCTTTGTCGAGCCTATGTCCTACACAAAGATGGCGGCCTCCCACTGGCGCTACAAACAACAGATGTCCAATCTGCGGCGTAGCAAATTTCCCAACTGCGCTAACCAATTTGTTTGATCCATCGGGAGACATCCGCGTGTGTCCCAAAACCGGAGCCACCTTCGCATTTGACATGGACGCCTGTGATCTTTGGATGGACGAGACGGTAGCGTCGGCCAACGCGGCAACTTGCATTCCCGACGATTTTTCCGACTCTTGCGTGATGCTGCTGTACAGGACACCGCCGGCGAATGCTTCATGTGACTGCAGTAAAGTGGACCAGGTAGCGACTGGAACTAAAACGAGCGGAACCAGTGCCCTCACCGCTTTATCCAGTGTGTTTTTCATCACTCTGACAGTGGTGAGGATAATGTACTGATTCACCAGACCTTTTAAGGTCGCAAGATTGTAAATGACTAATGTTTGCTATTGTTATAATGCGATGATTCTTTGTGAACTTTGTTTATGATATAATGGCCCAAAAATATTAGTGAAGGGCGATTGTGAACGGAACTAAATGCCGGACCAGTGGCCACGTCGCTTCCGCCAATATGTTTACCATTGTTCTGGCAATGATGATGCTCATGTGTTGATTCATTCAACTTATCAAGGTGGTATTAACGTAAATAACTAATAGTTGTTATTGTTATAATGCAATGTGTCTATTGGTAACATTTTACCCAAATAGGGATTGGCTGTAATATAAAATTAATAATTTTTACAGACCTATTTCCATCTGTACAAATATTATGTAATGATGAATTTTTTTCTTAGTTATTACTATTATCACGGTTCCTTTGTGAAAAAAATCCCCCTTGTTCATAATTGTACGGTGTATCGTTTTGGTATAATTTCTCTGATGATTTCAGCCATTTAATTATTGTCACGTTACTGTTAAAATATTGGTATATAAAATGACCGGTTTCTTTCTTCGCTGTGAAACAAGCAAACTACCTCTAAAAACTTATTCGTTTTATTTGTGGTATTCCCTAATATGGTGTGGGGATGGGGGTCGGTTTTGCGGTGTGACAAATGTCTGTCCCTTCCAAAATAGTGTGTGTGTGTGTGGGGCGGTGGAGGGGGCAAAAGTCCGCTCCTTTAAATAAAGCGCGGGGTATGTCCGGCTTGTTCAATTTTTCGGGGGCAACCGTCCGGAGTGTGTGTGTGTGTGTATGTGTGTGTGTGTGGGGGGATGTTGTAGAGTGGGTGTATATGTGTGTGTGTGTGTGTGTGTGTTGTAGGGTGGGTGTATATGTGTGTGTGTGGGTGTGTGTTGTAGGGTGGGTGTATATGTGTGTGTGTGGGTGTGTGTGTGTTGTAGGGTGGGTGTATATATGTGTGTGTGTGGGTGTGTGTGTTGTAGGGTGGGTGTATATGTGTGTGTGGGGGGGGATGTTGTAGGGGGGTGTGTTGTGTGTGTGTGGTTGTGTGGGAGGGTGGGTGTATATGTGGTGTGTGGGTGTGTGTGGTGTGTTGAGGGGGTGTATATATGTGTGTGGGTGTTGTAGGGTGGGTGTATATGGGTTGTGTGTGGGTGTGGTGTTGTAGGTGTGGGTATATGTGTGAATGTGTGTGGGGGTTGTTGGTTGGGGGTATTATATGTGTGTGTGGTGTGTGTGGGGGGGAAATGTAGAGTGGGTTGTTTATGTGTGTGTGTGGTGTGTGTGTTGTAGGGTGTGTCTATGTGTGTGTTGTGGGTGTGTGTGTTTAGGGTGGGTGTATATCTGTGTGTGTGTTGGTTTGGTGGTAGTGTGGTGTGGGGGGATGTTGTAGAGTGGTGTATATGTTGTGTGTGTGGGTGTGTGTGTTGTAGGGTGGGTGTTTCTGTATGTGTGTGTGTAGGGTGGGGTATATGTGTGTGTGTGGGTGGTGTGTGTTGTAGGCTGGGTTGTATATGTGTGTGTGGGGTGTGTTGTAGGGTGGGTGTATATGTGCATGTGTGTGTGTGTGTTGTAGGGTGGGTGTATATGTGTGTATGTGTGTGTGTATGTGTGTGTGTGTGTGGGGATGTTGTAGAGTGGGTGTATATGTGTGTGTGTGTGTGTTGTAGGGTGGGTGTATATGTGTGTGGGTGTGTGTGTTGTAGGCTGGGTGTATGTGTGTGTGTGGGTGTGTGTGTTGTAGGGTGGGTGTATATGTGTGAATGTGTGTGTGTGTTGTAGGGTGGGTGTATAATTATGTGTGTATGTGTGTGTGCATGTGTGTGTGTGGTGTATATGTGTGTTTGTGTGTGTGTGTGTGTGTGTGTGTGTGGTAGTTGTAGGGTGGGTGTATGTGTGTGTGTGTATGTGTGTGTGTGTGTGGGTGGGGTGTTGTAGGGTGGGTGTATATATGTGTGTGTGTTGTAGGGTGGGTGTATATGTGTGTGTGTGGGTGGGTGTTGTAGGGTGGGTGTATATAAGTGTATGTGTGTGTGGGTGTTTGGTAGGTTGGTGTTGTATATAGTGTATGGTGTTGTGGGGTGTGTTAGGGTGGGTGTATATATGTGTGTGGGGGGTGTAGGGTGGGTGTTTGTGTGTGTATGTGTGTGGGGGTGTTGTAGGGTGGGTGTATATGTGTGTATGTGTGTATGGGGGTGTTGTTATGTTGGGTGTATAGTGGTATGTGTATGTGTGTGTGGGGGGGTTGTAGGGTGGGTGTTTGTGTGTGTATGTGTGTGGGGGTGTTGTAGGGTGGGTGTATATGTGTGTATGTGTGTATGGGGGTGTGTAGGAGGGTGGATAGTGTGTATGTGTATTGTGCTGTGGGGGTGTTGTAGGGTGGGTGTAGATTTTGGGGGTGGGGGCTGGGTTGTTGGAGGGGGGTGTATATGTGTGTGGTGTGTGTGTGTGTTGTAGGATGGGTGTATATGTGTGTGTGTGTGGGGGGGGGGGGGTCCGGGTGTGTGGGGGTGGGGGTGGGGGTGGAGGTGTTTTAGGGTGTGTATATCTGTATTGGGGAGGGGGCAAATGTCGTAGAATCTAAAGGATTATACATTTTGTGTAGGAATGTAACGAACTTAATAGAATATATTAACGAAGTAATCATGATACGATGTGAAATAATTTATTAAAAAACAACAACAGCAACAACAACAATAACACAAAATTCATCCCTCACCGTTTATCCGTTTAAAATCTAAATTCGCACTCCGTCAAATGAAAACCATATTAATAACTATTAAATATTTTAGTCTCATACAAACATATAAATTCAATACAATACAGTAGAATCTCTTTTATCCTTCCATCACCTCGGACATTAGAAATACTAAGTTTGATGTGATAACATTTGCTTTATCAAGCATAAGTGTGATAAACCGGCTGTGTGAATCTGGATGGACTACATATAAATTCAATCCCGCACACAGAGTTCCAAACGTCGACAAATCGTACAAATTTTGAGGTTTTAAGGGACGCAACTCCTTGTGATAAAAAATAATAGGTTTGGAAGGAGTTAAATCCATTGTTATGTCACATATATATATATATTCTTCCACCTGACGTAGATAAAAATTCTTTTGCAATAAGTTCTACGTCAACCTTTTTATTGATTAGCCTACTGTGCGGAGTTTGATACATGTTATGTCAAGGCCGTGTAACATTAAAGTTGCTACGCACTTGGCATTAAGAAACGCGAATTACATTCGAGGGTTGTGTGTGTTTGTGGATGTAACAAACAGTAGCTCATGGATTTTAATTGTTGATGACAATGATGAAATTATGAACATTGAATATAGCGCTTTAAAATTTCGAAGATAGTTGTGTTTTTGACAGGTTGACTTGCGAAATTTGGAGAAATGTTGGGATTGGAGGTGGTGAGTTGGTGTTCATGTTTACGTCTAGAAACTGTGATTTTAGCACGTTTGTCATGATCTGTGCAGTCAGCTGTATTTGGTTCGACCAAAGATCGAGCTCTATCTAAACCGTTTGAATGTTCATCATGTAACGACATCAGGGTCTGTCTTAAGATAAGGCAGATGGTTGCAATTTGTGACAGTCACCACAGATTCAAGATCAAGTTCCTTCCCAAAAATGTTCGGATTAAAGCCAGATTTTGCCTCGAAATCCTCGTAGCTCATCTCTTCAACACTGCTTAGGTTTTTACACGATTCTTCATTACATTCTTTCAATTCTCACTAAATAACATCAAAACAACGGGGACTCGCATGATCTGACATTTCGACTGTTTTTTATTTTTGCAGACTACAAATTCGTACTTTTATTGGTTTTATTGCTATTACTAAAGATTGCTTTTACTAAACAATTTTAATCATGTTCCTGTAATACATGTTTTTTTTTTTCATTTTTCTGATAAGATCTATTTTGGGTTTTCAAATTTTCTATTTCATTGTTAAATACAATTTCGGAAGAAATCTTAGAACTGTCCCGTTAGCTCAGTCGATTAAGACGCCGCTACTAAAGTTTTCAATCCTGCAGGACAGAGATCGAAACCGCTCTCATCCTTTATTTTTTAATAGCCACTTTTGTTCTATTTAACCAATATTTATATTATGGACATTTTTGGGGTGACCACAAGCATAATTACGGGATAAATGAGTTTCGTTCTCGTAAACATTCCTGATCGTGTCGTCTAAAAAATGGGTCCGGCTTAGAGCAGGTGCGCGAATATCGGTTGATAAAGCTCATCAAACGGGTTATATCAACCGATATTTACAGAGTAGTGGAATAAAACAGCATTTTTATCGTACGCGTGAACTTCAAAAATAGTTATACATGTATATAAGCGATCAAAGGGCTAAATCATTCGACTACTTATGACTACTCTTGACTATGATTTATGTATTTTTGTATTTAATTTTCATTCCAAATGAAGGGAAATATATTTACAATGCAAAATAACAGACACGCCGCACACACGCACGCACACACACACAGACACGCAAACACGCATACATGCATGCACGCATGACAGAAAATACACACATACATACATACACACACATACACAATAACGTACACACACATACAGACATACACACACACATACACACACACACATTCACCCACACATACACACATACACACACATACACACACACACGTACACATACATACACACATACGTACACACATACATTCATACATACATTCATACATACATACATACATACATACATACATACATACATACATACATACATACATACATACATACATACATACATACATACATATATACATATACACACACAACACACACACACAACACACACACACACACACACAACATCACACAACACACACACACACACACACACACACACACCCACACACACATACATTACATACATCACATACATACATTACATACATACATTACATACATACATTACATACATACATTACATACAAACATTACATTCATACATTACATACACACATTACATACATTACATACATATACATACATACATTACATACATTACATACATTACATACATTACATACATTACACACATTACATACATACATCACATACATACATTACATACGTACATTACATACATTATATTACATACATTACATACATTACATACATTACATACATTACACTACATGCATACATTACATTCATTATATACATACATTACATACATCACATGCATTACATACATACATTACATACATACACTACATATATACACTACATACATACATTACATACATACATTACATACATACATTACAAACATCTCATACATTACATATAAACATTACATACATTACATTACATACGTTACATACATTACATTACATACATTACATTACATACATTACATACATTACATACATTACATACATTACACACATTACATACATACATCACATACATACATTACATACACTACATTACATACATTACACACAAATAACATATTCATACAGCATATTAAATATAACAGCTATAAGACAGATTTAACCTCAATCTTCTAAAATGCCTATTTAGCAGTCTTTATGAGGATGTTTTGGCAAATAATAAAATACATACTTTAAGTAATTTTCAAATACACATATTTTAAATCACATCTCTAATACAGTATTTTAACTTAATAATACATTAAGAGACTTTCTGATTATGCCCTTCCAACCGGCCGGTGCCTGTTCGTCTCTCATTTGGACCATTTGCCAACCTATACTTTTTATGTATGGCTTAAAACCTCAGCGATATTTCAAACTTGTAACATCAGATTGTAATATGTTTATATAAAAAGACAATGTTTAAAATACAAATATATTAGTATAATATTATTTTCCGAATGCAACATTTTGTAATAATGAATGCCTGTGTGCAACCCGTAGTAATGCCGTTTACGCTCAATTAAAAAAATCAATAACATAGTTTCGTTTTCACTTTCAGGCTTGGATAAACCCAGGATAGTCGCTAATCCTAACGCCATTTCAGTACGTACACCGTTCAAGTCAGGTAGAGAAGGCGGAGACATGGTGCAATGTGGGCGGGATTTAACTTGTATCCAAATACCAACGTCGATCAAAATGTGCAGCAAAGGACAAAAATAAACACCCCTTATACTTGAATGAAATAAATAGACCGATAAAATACATAAGTTAGATTGAAACATCAAAAGACAAAACTACCGATATGGAATCAACAATTAGGGACGATTTTATGGATATTTATCGGTATTGTTTGCGGTTGCACTCAGAATATAACAATTGACCATGAATAGGCTATTCATAGCTTAAAATTGTTAATTGTTTAATTAACCGACAATGAATAATTTTACCTTTAACAACTGAACTTTTAATGATGGTTTGGACCTAACACCGGAATAATGTATTGTTACCTGAACAGATCCCGCGAAATGCTGTCAATTTATGTCGCATAACTCGGTCGCAGTAATGTGCGAATTCAAAACAAACATTTGATGGGAATTCGACTACAGCAGTTACCATAAGTTTTCATTTTACCCAATTTACTTCATTATTGGGTACATATGAATTTTTGGTTCTAGACAACTAAACGAACACTTTGGTACCCATGAAAACAGTCTACGCTGGGGGTGCACGGTAACCATACCTAGCTGCCGGACTTATACGAGACCCTGTATACTCCATTGACCTATCTAACTTAAATGGTGAGAGTGTTTGTACGGTCATAATGTTCCCTGTGTACGCCCATTAAGCACCTGATTTAAAAGGTGTGCGGCTTTTAACGGCCATAAGGTGCCATTGTGCACTTCTTACACTCCTGACTTAAATGTATGCCGGCTACAACGGCTATAAGGTATCCTTTGCACACCTATCACCCACCTGGCTAAAACAGCGAGGGGTCTATAACGGCCTTATTTGACCCTATGTACTTATCGTACTGACATGACTTGAATAGTGTGCGGCTCATGACGGCCATGTTACCCATTGTACACCTCTTTTTACAGCTGACGTAAACGGTGTACATTAATGACATATTTGGAATAGTTTGAGACAAACGAATCATGTTTGCTTTGTCTAATGCTAAAATTTGTTTCCACAAACTACTCAATTGCAAAACACTTGCCCTAAAGAGGAGGGAACATTATTTTTGGATTTTTTTTTATTTCTAAAAGAGAGACACTCCTATACCAATCTTAGAAGAAAATATTTTTAAATAAAGACTAGATAGAGAATATTATTAAAATTTGGCATACACGCCAACGTAAAAGTATACAACACCTCAGTTGTGTTAATTTTTCAAATTTCACTATATTTCTTCTACCGCATGCTTTACCTTAAATGGTGCTATAATGTACCCACCTTGCTTAAACGATGCTTATAATGGCCATATTTGACACTATATACCCCACTTAACCACCTGACACTAACTTTAAATTGACACTATATTCAAAAGTAACACACTTAGCTTAAATGGTGCGCGGTTTCTAACAACAGTAAAATGCCATGTGCACATCTGATTTAAATGGTGTGGGTCTTATGGAATCAGACTACAGTTATTTGCCCTTGGTTGACCACAATAAGGAAGTGTTTACATAGTAAATAGTGCATGTGTTGAAAGTCGGATATAAATAAGTTGATGAATGAAAGAGATGGCAACATGGACATTTTTCAACAGAGTGGACCTTAATAAGCTGGTAAATGAAATCATTGATGAAGACTTTATGTCATTTTGTCTATTTTCAGTGATTGTGTTCATGGCCAAATTCACGTGGTTCCGGCGGATTACAGCCGAATGGTTCATGGTTGTACTTTGACTGGAAATTATGGGACCGGAAGCAGCTTGACCCCCAACTTTCTGCAGCTAGAATTTCTTCTCTTGGATGATACTACTGACAGCAAGTGACTCTGATTTGATTGGAGAGTTACCAACATGACCAGTGTCCACAATGTCTATATAGAACATATAGTAAAAATAACTGTGGTCTGAGGCCTGATTAGGAGCATCCATTGACTGGGGGTCATGGTGTTTGAATGGTAATAACTTTTTTATTTCTTGAACAATTTTGTTCAAACTTGACCCTAAGGTAGATGAAGAATGTAAAAATCAGAATTTATAATTAAATGTCAACCTTTAAGATGTTATTACATTATATTATATAATATTATATAATAATATATACTATTTTTGAAAAAAAATGAAAACATCTACTTTCAGTATAAAATAACATCTAAAAATAGCCAAGAGGTCATTTCCTGTGTAGGTCAAAGCCTCACTGTCACTTTCAAATCATAATGGAGGCATTTTTTGAAAAATATATGACAAAGATAACTGAAAAGTCTCTGCCCAACAGTCATGGTTGTGCCATTTGGCAGGGTTGTGTTAAAAAGGGGCCACTGGGATATGGGGTAATAAAGGCTAAATTTCCTGACTCAAAGTGGCACACCATGCATGTGCACAAACTTCTTTACCTGGTTCACCATAAAAAATTGAGTGTAGAACCAGGTCTAGAAGTTTCGCATCTGTGTCATGTGGCACTTTGTGTCCGCGCGGAACATCTCAGCCTCGAACCTCATACTGTCAACACAGATAGGCTTAAATGTACAAACCGTGGCACATGCTCAGGCCACATAGTCTATCCAGACTGTTTATTTAAGCAAGGTTAGTATTTGGTTTGTTGAAAAGACATCTCGAGATGTCACACATGTCGACAGAAGGTTTTTTATTATTTACTTTATTTATTTATTTATTAATTTAATAAGGTTCATAAAGATGTATTTGTCTTTTAATGAACAAATTGTGTGTGCTAGTTATTGTATTGTCTTTTTGTTGTTGTTTATTTTATTTTTAGTCAGTATGTTGGCACTATAATTGATTTATATTATGAACAATAGCAGTGCATTTTCAGTACGATGAGTTAGTTCACATGTGCATAGCGTGAAATAATTGCTCGTCAACAGCCATAGACCACGAGAACTTGTTAAACAGTACTGAAAACGCTTTACTATTGTAAAAAAGAAGAAAAACAGTGCATAAATTCATAGTAACATTTATTTAATCAAAACCAGCCACAGAAATGGTAGCAAATTAAAACAAGTTCAATTGAAGGGCATGTATGCAAATTGAAATAGTATTGAAATATATATAGAACCCACATGAAGTCACACTTAAATACATGTATATTGTCTCTCACTGCTAAGAAAACTAATTTGATAGGTAGAGTTATATTATGATGTCACTGACATTTTATTTAACACATCAACACTGTTTATAATGAGAGTTAACTCAGTTGAGTTGTGAGTAAGCATGGTCACTGTTGTCTCCCTTTGATGTGCTTGGTTTAGGGTCTAGCTGGCCTCTTCTGTAATCTGACTGTACAGTGTGGGTTTTCTTGAATTTTAAATGTTCCTGCAATTGTCTACCTTTCGATTGTAGCTTGCGCTTAATGGTGTCAGGTTTCTTTGAATAATGTCTCTGGTACGTCTCTTCCCGTTGCATTTGGTGTAGGGATTGTGAGGTCTTCTTGGAAAGACGTACTCCGACTCGATCCAGCTTCGCGACCAAGCTGTCCGCCAAACCGTTATTTAGCCTGTGAATTGTAGAGCTCAGCCGTCCATGAATGTTTCTAGAAAAGTCATTGTTTTTGGGCAGGGAGACACTGATGGCGCGGTTCACTGCCTCACATTTCTGTGTGCTGGTACCAGATTTAACTTCTTCTATAGCACTTACACCTATTCTCATTTTTACAATGTCATTTAACAGTTTCTTGTCATTTTTGTCTAGATTGAGAGATGTGATCCTGTAACTGCCCAGGAAAACAGACCGGTTCCACCAGTTGTTTGTTACACCACCGGAACATACGTATGAGTAGCGTCTGCACTTGGAGCAGTCCCCGGCATAACAGTTCACTGTGGCATCAAGAACATGGGGTAACTGTTTTTTTATAAATGTCATGTCTCCAGCATGTCTCTTTATCATTTCCTTCAGGATACAGCTGCATCTAGCCTTAATGTCCTGGCTGAGACCCTTCTGTTGCTCCTGTCTTTGGTCTCTGGTCTTTGCGCCTGGGAACATACCGTTACTAAAGTTAGCATTGTAACAGCACCGGAACTGAGCCTGACCGAGATGAATTGGGTCTGCCTGGCGTTCTACTTTCCACATAGGATCGAGTAATCGCATGGCCTCAGTCACACCGGCAGCTGATCTGGAGTCGCCATCTGTTGTCACATACCGAACAAGAGCACTTTCAGCTGCTAGTGTCTGGCCAATAGATTTTCCGAGCTCATATTCTGAGAGTGGTGCCTGTCGATATGTATTTGCTGTACAGCCTGCATGCCCGCCGGGGCATTCCACATGGTATCCTTTTCCCCGCAGCCAGGCACCTGTCCAGCAAAGCTTATTTTGCACTGCTGCAGCCAAGATATACTGCCTTTCTGTCATTGTCTCACAGGCTACTGCGATAGACTGTGATGCATTCTGGCCTGACTTCTTCCGGCTCGAGATAACACTCGAATTGTATCGCCCGTCCACAGCAATATTAATAGAGTTCCCAGGATTTCCTCGTTTTCTGCTGATATCCTTCACCAGGCAAATCTTCTTTGACATGTCTCGGTCATTCAGTTCTTTGATTGCACTGCCCACAGTGTTGGATGTTTTCTGCATGCTACTTTTAGCTGGCGGTGGAATGTCCATACTTGCTAGTATGTACCGGAATTTTGAGTTCCCCATAGGTGCATCTTGTAGTCCTACAGCAAGACTCAGATTTGTTGTTGCTGGCTTTGGTCCCCTCTTAGATGACTCTGCCTCCTTGTATAGCTTCAATAATGGTGTAATAAAGCTGCAGTTGTTGCACTTGAATGACATCTTCCAGCACAGTCCCATCTTTCTTTCATCGGCCACAATCAGATTAGGCTGATGGCATTCAGTCGATTTCTGCCGATGACTTTCAAGTGCCACATTTATTGAACTCGCCATCTCTTGCTTGTCAACAAGTCTCATGCCGTGACAGTTACTGTTTTCTTCTTGTTTTGCTCCAGGTTGACTTCTTGATGTTCTTGGCCGCAGCAGCATGACATCTCTGCGGAGCTCGCTTCCATCTGCAGTAGGTCTGGTAGACACTGGAAATTCATCTTCAGTCAGCCTGATGACAGATCTCTTAGGTTCAGCATCAACATGGAAATGACTGTCAGACTTCAAGCCTTTATTCCAAGGTGAGCATCCCTTCTTGAAACCGAACGCCTTCTTCTTTCGATCGCCCCTCATACTTGGACAGCAGTTGTTAATAGCATGAAGGTGATTAATCTTCTTGTGATGAAATCAGGAACTGGGGCCCCCTTTTATATTGAAAATTTTCAGTTTGGGAATCCAGATATCTGTTTGAAGTCTTTTAAACTGAAAAAACAGACCTCCCATATGCTGGCATATGTTTTTGATGCAGAAGCATGTGCAGCGAACCTGCACTAAGCACCCCACCCCCCACTGTGCAGCCAGGCGGCCAGCCAGCCACCTGTGTTCCTGGACACAGTGGCAGTCCTGTCTGGTGGCCATATCTTTTAAACCATATGACTTAAGATAAAATGCAACCCATCATTTTAAAGGTTAAATGTATGCCTTTTATAAAGTAATGAATTTGACAAAACTGAAATCTTTAAAAATTATATAATTCAGTTACAATGTTATGTAATATGACTAATTTTCATGATATTTAGTCCACTTTTTTTTTAAATTCAACTTGGTCATCTATGTGAAAATTACATTTTGTTTCAAGTAAATATTGAACAGAGCAGCAAAAATCTTTTTATTTGATTAAAAAATCTTTACTTTTAAGAAAGTTACAGCATTTTTAGTTTTGGTGCATTTCTACTTCAATGAGCCGACACATGGCGACAAAGGTAAATAGACCTATGGTACATAATATTCTGTCATGTCATCAGTTTACAAGATAATGACTTTAAACTTTCCAGGTCTTCTACATATATGTTTGGGATAATGTATGCAAAGTTTTACCAAATTTGAATGAAAAATACTGGCTAAATAGGAATCAGACTACAGTTATTTGCCCTTGGTTGACCACAATAAGGAAGTGTTTACATAGTAAATAGTGCATGTGTTGAAAGTCGGATATAAATAAGTTGATGAATGAAAGAGATGGCAACATGGACATTTTTCAACAGAGTGGACCTTAATAAGCTGGTAAATGAAATCATTGATGAAGACTTTATGTCATTTTGTCTATTTTCAGTGATTGTGTTCATGGCCAAATTCACGTGGTTCCGGCGGATTACAGCCGAATGGTTCATGGTTGTACTTTGACTGGAAATTATGGGACCGGAAGCAGCTTGACCCCCAACTTTCTGCAGCTAGAATTTCTTCTCTTGGATGATACTACTGACAGCAAGTGACTCTGATTTGATTGGAGAGTTACCAACATGACCAGTGTCCACAATGTCTATATAGAACATATAGTAAAAATAACTGTGGTCTGAGGCCTTATAACAGCCATAAGGTGCTCTGTGTACATCTCTTATCAATCTGATTTAAACGGTGTACGGTTTTTAAAGGTCTTACGGACCCGTACCCTGTACTCATACATTTTTATGATGTAACTGGTATACGGTTTATATAGGTCATTAAGGAACTGTATACACCTCTAACCCAGGTAACGTAAATGATGTGGGGCATATAACGGCTCCATTTTGTACCGTCCGAAAAAAACGGTCAAAATATGTTAAAGTTACTACCTGTAAGTATTCTCCACTGCCATGTTTAAACAATATCAATCTCATTAAAATCACATCCTAACTTTCGCTTCATTACTTCCCGCTGGTTAGGATCTGATAACATCCCGTTAAAGGTCGTCTAGAAGTGACCTTTAAGTTATAAATATTAATGAGCCGATGACGTCAAACTTGACCAATCAGAAACCTCGTTACACCGCGGTATCGTTGTCAGACAGCGACAAACACTTCACTACCTTTTTCATATTCTGAAGACGTTCTTCATTGATTCTAAGTTTTTGTTTGAACTGTTTTTGAGTGTGTTTGCTCCCACTACCCGTTATCAGAACCTGGAAAAATGACATCCCGCAAAAACAGCACCGATCAACTAACGAATGTAATTTCTTTGGCGTTTGTTTTTACTGGATCGCAAATGTCAATGAGGGCTGCTAACCTGAAAATGTGACGCACCTTTAATCGGAATACCTTGGACATTCCCGCTCAATATGAATTTCTTTAAATAGCCGTAATCTGGCGAATATTCATGAAGTTATACCCCAACATTTTGCAGCCGACGATTTCATTGGCTAATCGAAAGTCAAATTGAGGTGACACCTAATGCGATGTTATCAGATCCTAACCAGCGGAAAGTAATGAAGCGAAAGTTAGGATGTGATTTTAATGAGATTGAAACAATATTTGACCCAACGTCCAGCGTTGGTTCTTTTCGAGAAATAGTGCGCCTGCATACAAGAGGCGTGGTAAACAGTAAGTGACAACTATCTTAAACGGTGTGTAGACTTCAACAGTGTGGATCTAACGATTTCTAAAACCCAGCCAAGCATGTATAGAGACAAAAACAATGTTCATAAACAAACAGCTTACAGAAAAAGGTTGGCTGTCCATGACGGCGACATGAATCAAACGTGATCATCTAATGAGTCATGTAAATTTATTGCCAGTCAAAATGTGTTTTGGATGAAGTATCTTATTTTTAGACACTACTAAAGCAGTTGACCTACAAAAATGTTTGGTGGTTTGTTTGGTGATTTTGGAATTCCTGCCACTACCTCAAATACAGGTTTGTATTAAAGACTTTCATAATAGATTATGCTTAAAAAATGAGAAGGAAACCTTTTGTAGCAAAGAAATATGTCAGTGGCCATGTCTCTTTAATCTAGTTTTAAGCAGGTTATAGTTCAAGGCCAAATTTGGAAACTTGTCAGACATGTTATTCTTTCTTTTATGCTAAAGGATATCTCAAATAATGAGATTGTCAAAACTGAATTTTCAAATGACTGATTTGTCTATACATAAAAGACGAATATATTCATTATTAAAATCAGATCGGCCATGATCCTGTTAGTGTAATTTGTTATAGAAAACAAAAGGGTTGGTTAATACAATGGAAACAAGATTTCAAGCCTGAACGCTGGCATGTATGTATACATTGACAGGTTATCAATTACATGTTTTTGTTATCTTAAGCTTTAAAGAATTCTCAACAACCCAATCTGTCTAGTGCATATTTAAAGTTAATGGGCTGTAGTCACGGTACACGTATTTGCCAAAGTATGTTTCTTTGTAGGGGCTATCGCTCCCCAACTGTATGTCAATTATATAGAGATGGTGTCCACTTGAAGCAGATATAGTTCTGCCTTTACTGTGAATAGTATGTCCTGAACTTTCGGTACGATATCCAACCTAATTATCCTGACATTGGGCCCACAAGTTGTGGTGCTATCTTATATTTGCTTTAGCTATAATAAGGAAGCTTTACCAATACCATTTTAACGACTTTTGTTTGTCGCATACCGGGTTCGAACACGAGGCCTCCTATACCTTGAGCTAAAGTCTTACTAGACTTTAACAGACAAAGGCAGACAAAGGCTCTGTATATCCATTAAATATGCAATAAATATAAATACTTTGTGTACATGTTTTGTAATGCAATACTCAAGGCACAGGCACTCCTGGGGGAATGTTCGTTCAGTGGGAGAATAACCGTTGGAACTAGACCCCAAAGCGGTTTTACATTTAGCACCCCAGGGGCAGCCGGTACTGGAACCGGTGGTTGTTGTGGATTCTCATTTGGTGGTGATTCTAGTTTTTGTATTATTATTTGTCAGTTGTCATGTAAAATAAGATTTAAGATCAGCTATAAGAATATAATAATATAATATCATAAGGGTCCATACAGTAAACATAGAATACGCAAGCCTCGCGATTTAGATTTGTCCCGGCGGGATCTTCTTTATGCATTACCAACATATTATTCTATCTATCCTACCATCTGTGTTTTATTAACAAATGAATTACTTGAAATTTAGAACTTGTTTGTTTTCTGGAAATAAGAGTTCGAGTGTGTCTGTTATGTCTGTTATATCTTAATACGCGCATAAAAATAATAAGAAATTACTAACCATTCATAAAATACACTCTGTAAAAAAACGTAACTTAAGGTTAACTTACTTATAGTCAAAGTCTTTAAACAGTTGGTTTAACGACCGCCATATTTCCATACTCAAACTAAGTCACGGATGAATGGGCTACAGAGTTTTTTTAGGTTCTCATAACCACTCGATGTTTAAAAAGCTACTGTTCTATTCTCCGCGACGGAAATCAACAACAAAATAACGCAGTTGTAAGTTCTATAATCACACTAACACAAATCCAAACTCTACACTAACACGTTTGCCCTTAATATCTAACATTATACATGACCAAGTGTAACAGTAGTCTGTCTGGATGCAGGTTACATGTTTACACCTGTCTTTTCATATCTAATTCCAGATACATTTTGGATTTGAGATAGTGCGATGATAAGATGTGCAATTGTATTAGTTTTTTTGTCGATTTCGGTGTAAGAGTGTAAAATGAGACTCAATCTAGGTTTTGCTTAACTCAAATCTGTTGACTCTGTACCACACCCATCATTGATTAAGTTAAAGATTGATGATATGGTGAGGCACCTGCTTTGACGTTTTATTGATCTTGGCTACAAATAAGTTTCTTACGGATAGTTTGTCATTAAGATTTAGTAATTTTATTTTTGGTAAGCACGTATGCAAACATAAATCGATCATTTTCGAACGAAATGGATCAAAATATCAATATACCCTTTTATTTATCTAACAAATAGTAAACAATGTATTTATTAATACAACACAGATGGTAGATTAAATAGAGTCTAAGACTCACGATTTAGATGGGTCACTTTTAGTGTGATAACATTTCCTTTTATTCAACACCAACATAGTGTACTCTTTGTCATTAGGTAAAACGAAATTTCAAATCATTTAAATAATATTTTCTTATTGAATTAGCAAATAAATGTCGTGTCAATGCATACAAGTTGATAATTTTATTTACTTAAAACTAATTTCAGATCGGCCTGGATCTATTTGCTCACCGTGTTATTTCTTTTTTTCTCACCTGTTTTCCTATTTTCATTTCATCACCTTTCTTCGTTCATCGTCATCTTATTCTTTTCGAATTCCTCACCGTTGTATTCATTTTCTATTTCCTAACCATTTTGTTTCTTTTTTAATTCCCTAACATTTCATTCATTTTCTATTTCTTCAACATTTTTTTACTTTTCTATTTCCTCACCATGTTCTGCCATTGCTAATTTCCAACCATTTTATTTCTTTTTCCATTACTTAATTATTTTATTGTCTATTTCAGAGCCATATAATGGTGCCTATCAATCTCTGCATATCCAGGTGCCAGCCAACAATCTAAATACTGAGGATGTGGAAATGGAAGAAATGAGCAGGTAGTTTGTAGGTCGAACGCTCGGATATATACCGTACATTCGAAAGTTTTTTTTATGCATTCGAACGTTTAGTAAACAGTATAAGATTCTTGTACAAAGATAATTTCAACCAACTTCTTTTGACTAAACTAAATTCATATAACAAAAAGCAACAAAACAAAACAAACTACAAAACAAAAGTATAAAAGAAAAATAGCAACAACGAAGAAAGCCATACTGTTTCTTGCTTAAACGGTTATTGTTCACACCAGTTCAAGATTCACACCTGTTAACAATTAAGAGGCGTTGAATTGTGGTTATCAGTAAATAATAATGTCATGACGTCAGGGTTTACCTTAATAATCCGTTTTCCTATTATTTCAGTGGCAAATGAACTATAAACTTTATAACAATGTTAGTGTTCAACTTGCAAAATTCATCAAGCTATTCACTGCAGCCGATAACGTGACAAACCAACATGTTACCCGCTCGCAAACTGTAATATTGAAACAGGCAAATAATATCATGGAACCTGTCTGGTCAAACTGAGGTTCAATGAATTAATAATAAGTTATTTGTTTATTACATACAATAATAAGGACACGAAAGCCATATTTACACACTAATTAACCAAGCATTTTTGATTGTTGTGTCTTATCTATGAAACTGCTATAAATAAAGTTTAATAATCGTAGTATACTTACTAATTAGCACTGAAAGTTATAAATGTTAAGTTAGTAGCAAGGTTGTTGCAGGGGCTGGTGGTGATGAGAACTACAAGTGGAACGATTTTCTTTCACTTCCATGGCTGGATAATAGATCATGTGCCTAGTTATAAAATTCATTCAGGGGGTTTTGTCCTAGTTGTAAAATTCATCCAGGGGCTTTTGTCCTAGTTGTAAAATTTACCCAGGGGCTTTTGTCCACCTTGACATTTTTTGACCCAGGGGCTTTTGTCCGTATCCCCATCCCCACCACCACTACTAATACTTCTACTATCACTACTATTACTACTACTACAACAACAACAACTACTACTACTACTACTACTGCAACTACTACTAATACTGCTACTTCTACTTCTGCAACTACTACTACTACTACTACTACTACTACGACTACTACTGTACTACTACGACAGCAACATGGACTAATTCTACTCTCTGCCAGTTTGTTTTTATTTAAAAAAAGATGATGACCTTGTAAATCGTAGTTGCTGTGTTAAGTTATCACAGTTCCTTATAGTTTTATAAATTATTATATTAATTTATTATTTTTTAAACCAACATGACGTACCTTACTTTTAAATGGCATAGTACACGTAAGTGCATGCTGTCAGCGACGTGAATAGAACAATCTGTACATTTGATACCTTATTCCTTTTAAGAGGTTAAATGATTTTATCTCTGAATCAAATCATTTACTTTTATTTGAATTGTGTTGTAAATATTTATAAAACTTTTAGCTAAATGAATCATTTTATTGAGAAATGTCCATTAGAGAAATGTTGACAACCACTAGATGAATAACGCAAGTTAGCGTATCATTCGGACGTGCGATGCTTTAAAATAAAACTGAATTTTCATGCATTTTTTCATCTATAGTTTTAAATAGTAGAACACGTGCATTAAAACCATGTTTTGAATATTTGTCTTTTTTTTCAGTTTGGAGTTGAGTGCATCCCAAAATGAACCACAGACATCTATCACTGGTTCTTCTGGTAAGGTTACAGTAAAACACTGCAATTAAATTTGCTAAAATAATCATAATTTGATTTTTTTAATCGATTAAGCAATGTTTTACAGACGTCTTGAACGTATTTGGCTGTATACCGCAGTATCTTAACCTTAATTTAGCAAAGTCATTTCTTTACTGTTTGGCCTGTTGCTATGATCAATTGCATGTACGTGATTTTACTGACCGCGATCTTTGAACAACTGAAACGATGTTTGGTGGGACGAAGTCGGACAATTCCCCGCCCGGACATTTCCCCGATCGTCATTTTTGTAGATCCGGACATTTCCCCGTTTGTCATTTGTGTAGTCCCGGACAAATCCCCGCTCATGAAATTGTAAGGGTGGACAATTTTCCGCTCAAGCTTTACCAAGCAATTGGTGTAGTTAAGTTTTCGTGTCCAAATTACTGTGCATTTAAAAGTGGATTAATCACAATTATTAATAGACATAATATTGAATAACTTCTTCTGTTG
This sequence comes from Sinonovacula constricta, assembly GCA_007844125.1. Taxonomy (NCBI): domain Eukaryota; kingdom Metazoa; phylum Mollusca; class Bivalvia; order Cardiida; family Solecurtidae; genus Sinonovacula; species Sinonovacula constricta. The sequence goes on along the minus strand of CM017568.1, from coordinate 26,790,331 downwards.
AAGTTGTTTGTTTAGGATTGAAAACTTGAATACTGTTTATTTCCAAATCCATTTCATTTAGCAAGGTACGTAGAGTCATGCATACACACAGTTCACACACAAGCACATCATTTGATATAAAACAATAAACAAAATCAAGTAATAAATAGTAATAATAAAAATAGTTTATACAAAAATACTCTACAGTCACTACAGGCCCCAACAACTGAACGTTCAGTGTAGACGCACACACTTCCCAATCGCAAGAAGGAATTCTTCGACCGTCTTCTCGGAGTTGGCAACTTGCTGGCACAGCTTCTTCAGTTTCTTCTGATGTTGGACGACAGACTTCTTTCGTCGTTTGCTGCTTGTGGCTATGCCGTTAACGGTTCTATAGGCCTCTGTCTCAGTGTCTGCGTTATCTTTCATAATGCAATCAATCACTGTCCAGAGAGTCGGATTCGAATGACCCACGAGGTGCCGGAAGCCGTTGTTCCAGGACTCCATGACGTTGTTGGTCCTAGATGCGTCTGTCACCGTAGCTTCGTGCACGTTCCTCTTTGACGGGTCAAATCTCGGTGGTGTTCGCCTGAAACGTAGCCGTCCACCACTGAACACCGACTTGTAGGTCCCCGACACGTATGTGGCATCAAAATAGTCAACGACTGGGATGAGTTCTAACGGGGCGGTGTGACGGATGTACCTCATCCCCTCGGACACCAGGTTGATAGGCAAGAAAGCGAGGCCGTCTATCATTCCGCAGTAGTCACGAATTGCTTCTTCTTCCCTGTACGCCCATTGTAACCCCTCCGCCTGGACACGACGCCACGTAGCTTGCGTTAAATGATAGAAGCAGCCTTGTATTCTCAGATGTTGGCCTAAGATAGCATGTACTGCGTTGTGGATGGCCATCTCGTAGTCTACAACGATTGTTGTTGGGTTAGGCCTGATGTCTCTGTGAAGGCAGGTCTCGAGAATGGCGGCCAGATACTCTTCATAGTGGTGTTGTGTTTTTCCTGGTAGCAGACCATACACCGCTGTAACGTATGTGGATTCTGCGGCTGCGACCCGGATGCAGAATAGCTGCGCGAACTGTGCTGGAGCAGTCGAATGGGTTCCGTCGATGTACCATGTGTCGGCAGTATCTAACAATGACAACCCAGCTTCGCTTGCAAACACAAGCATGCGACTTGTATCTGAATGGTTGTCATACACCAGGAAGTCGTTTCCTTGTGGCGTGTTCGTGTAGGCCTCTGGTAGTGGAGACGGGATGTCTTCAGCTGTGGCTGGTTCTTTTGGCGTGACACCTTTCTTGGCTCGTCGGATCGCTCTCTTAAGGGTTTCTTTCTTGCCAACAGCCGCACGAACCTCGACGGAGTGGTTCACCAGCCGGTCGGCGAGGATCTGACCTGACTTGCCACGGTTAGCATCCGCAGCAGTCAGGATCTCCGTACGAAGCTTGAGTGCTTCAGTGGCGAAGTGATCTGCCTCATGGCTGTGGTCTGTCAGTGAGTTGACTGTTGTGATGTCTTTGTCACTCACGAGTGCACCTTTGCTCTGTTTTGATTGTCTTTTTGAACATTCCCATCTGATAGTTGTTTTCGTCTCCTTGTTCTTCGTGTATACAAAGCCTGCATGTACAAGTTTTTTGTACCGCTTTTCGTTGTGATGATCTCCATGACAGATTTTGTTTTTTGTAAAATACATCTTATGCAGAGATTATATATTAAGAAATGTTTTTGAGTCATTGGTAAGTTTGTCAAACAACTTTAATTGTCTCATTTGTGGAGATAATAAGGTGTTAAACGTGTTCGTTAATATCGTTCATGATCATACAACTTTAATTGAGCGAGGCTCAAACCGTGGTAAATTAATTAAAAGTCGGAAAACTGTTCGGAAAACTGTAAAGGAATAATTAAAATAGTTTTCACATATAATTTGCATATTCAATTTATTACCACGATCAAACAACTTTAATTGAGCGAGGCTGACTTAATTTACAACAACACACAAACCGTGGTAAATTAATTAAAAGTCGGAAGACTGTAAAGGATTAATTAAAATAGTTTTCACACATAATTGAGCGGGGAATTGTCCGCCCTTACAATTTCATGAGCGGGGATTTGTCCAGGTCTACACAAATAACGAACGGGGAAATATCCGGACCTTCAAAAATGACGATCGGGGAAATGTCAGGGCGGGAATTTGTCCGGATACCTTGGTGGGACAGTTGTCGCCCAAAACAGCTTTCTTAGTAGTTATTATTTATTGTTATCATTAATGGCTAGACATTAGTTCTGGGGCATTGACAGACATACAGTTATCCAGTAGCAAAAACATTCCAAATGTCGTCATCGAAGAAAGTTAAGAAATCAGTCTGCTTTTATAAATTATATATGATAGAAATTAAAAAAAGTCCAATATGATTAATAATGTTGCGATGTGTAGCAAATCTTATCAGGTTAAACAGTTAACAAACACATGTTCTGTATATGCACAAAGGGTACATTAAATATGACTAGTGTACGGTTCCTGCTATTTATTTCTGGAGGCACAGACACTCGTGGGGGTATTTTCGTTCGTAAAAGGAACAACTAGTGGAACAGTCGCTCCCAGAGGTAGTTTCTCATTAAGCCAGTTCTGGAACCTGTGGTGGTGTTGGAATCTAATTTGGCGGCTGATTTTATTTTTGTGTACTATTCAACTTGTAAGGTGCCATGAAAAAAAATGTAAACAATGATTATCAACTCGTTCGGCAAGTTCATTTTATTTCATCTTACTATATAATATATAATGAAATATCAACACATTTCAATGAGATCTTTATAATAAGTTTACAAAAGAACGATTTGCCAATACAGAAAATGATTATTTATTTTATTTTAAGTTCAAAAGGGTATAGTAAAAGAAACTATAAAAGTAACATTTGTGTGATGGAAGTTAAATCGAAAACTTCACCTCCGAATGCGTGTTTGCATGGAATCAATTTTATGCTATTTATCCCAAGATTTTGGCATCCTAAATTTTAACGAAGTGTTGTAGCTGTTTTGATTCTGATTTTTTTAGGAAACTCCATCTGTCTATTTAAAATTAATGTAAATATATATGAGCATTATATGTGTGAAAGTAATTGTTAGTTAAGTTTATCGTCTCCATCAGTATTTCTTTTTTAGAGATTGTACCCATTTGAAGCAGATATAGTGCTGCCGTCACTGAGTATAACATTACTATACTACACATGGCACATACCACGGCACATGCCACACTTAAACATATTACACTGACACCGGGAAGACCAGTTATCAAACTACCCGTATATTTGATTGAGTGTTAACAAAGGAGTTATACCACTACCCTTTAAATACTTCGATTTCGACTTCGAACCCTGGACCTCCCTTATCTAGAACCAACGTTCTACCGATTGCGCCACCAGGTCCAGTTCCATAAGTTGTAATAGTCATTGAAAAACAGTGCACCTAAGGGCTTTTAATGACACAATTTTAATTAAAACATATATCCGGTTTGCTTTTATAATATCCACCAACATTAATGACAAACTATACTATAATTCCTATTCTACCAATTTCTCTTTCTTTTCATGACCATTTTCCTTTTTGTTGTGTATATTTTCCCTAATTACATCAGCATTTTTATTCCTTTTCTATTTTCCCTTATCTATTTTATCAGCACTTTTCTCCTTTTCTGATTCCTAACCATTGTTTTGTTTGTTACAGACCCACAGATGGGTGTCTATGTATCTCTGCAGACCCAGCAGCCGACAAACAATACAGAAGAGGACATGGAAATAAGCGGGTAGATTTTAACGATTAAAATGATGATTATAATTTCAATTCTTTTTCATAATTATATTTAATTAACATTTAAATACAAGGCTGACTTACCAAAGTCCTTAAAAATGATAGTGGTATAAAACCATTGTTAACAATCAACGCAAATATAAAGGTAGTATGAAAAAGTAAACATAGTGGAGGCAGCGCTATAGCTGGACACTGCCTGCAGCTAACTGAACAATTGTTAATTAGTCAATAAACCTAATATAAAATTCTGCCACTACTACTACTATCCATACTACTACTCCTACTACTTAACCATTGCATCCACCACTATTACTACTGCTACTACTACCACTACTACCAGGCCGGATTTACAGTGGGGCGGGGGCAAGGGGCCTTGGCGGTGATGTAGACGTTATTAGCCAAGGTCTTCTTATTGTTTATGACCTTGTAATCCAACCAAGGTACAGAGCAGATTTTTAATTTACTTAAAGTTTAAAACTTTTTTCAGGTCATGACAAAATGGTTAAAAGATGTGAACAAGAATATTGTTGTTTAATAATAACGAGATTAATAATATATTGAGGTCATAGCTTTGAGATTGATTCTGACATAGAATAGAGCAAAAACTTTTATCAAAACAAAATAAAAACACAGATAGTGGCAATAGTTCTAGCATTAATAGGACAAAATATCTCCCTACAACATCCCTTCTATTCATTTTAGCATAGGCGGACAAAATCTAAAATTTAACAAATAAAAAGACAAATTCACTCTTGTCAATGAATAATAGTAAATTATATCTTGAAGTTGTAAGTTTATCAGAAAAAGATGCGATGTTGTTATGGGTGTATTTACCAGAATTAAGTGTTCGAACCGAATAAACATTATTGCAAAATGTGGCAAATGTATTGGAGGGGATTTATCCTTATTGAAAAAAATACGGGAGGGTGCTTGTCCACCTAAGCTAAAATGAAAAGAATTAAACTTTAATCGAAGGATTTTGTCCGAACTCCGTTTTAGCAATAACCCAGGCTAAAAGAATTATGTTTATAAAGTTGCAAAAAAGAGAAGAGGGAGGATATATTGCTAAATTGAGAGTAATTTTATAATTAAGTGATCTGCAGCTGTAGGAAGCACCATAAGTAGCAATAGTACTTAACAATGTGTGCAGTTTTCGTTGGCTCAAAGTGTTGCTGTTTCAAACATTTAAACACATCTATAATATGATTTGGCATTGTTTTTTTCCCTAAAAATCCAAAAGAACAGTGTACTGGAACACGACAGTAGTTTGACGATGTGTGCACAATCTGTTATATTTTGCTCCAAGTTTTAATAGACAATTAAATTTGATGGTTTGCCGAAACTCCAATGTATACTTCAGAGAAAAGATTAAATATTCACCAGACTGAGATCCATTATGTTTTGCTCTACAATAATTAATAATACTTCTATTTCGTCGGATCCAACACTTAATAATGCCTTCGCGACAAATCAGTACTGTTATTTTTAGCAAATTTATTGAAGTTTGGAAAGTTTGGCATTTTTATAAGACCAGTTTTAGTTGTAACTTCCATGAATATTCTACATAGAAATTATACACAACATGTTATCGAACTCCCTAGAGAAATCTAAATTTAGGCAACATCAATGTATTTTTGTTAAGCATAATATCCGGCTATGCCGCAATGGTTGTTTGATGAAAAATTGCGTTAAGATGGCACGGTTTTATTTTTATTATTTTCTTTCCCAATATATGCAAACGACGACTATGGGAAAATCGAGCTATAAATGTAATCAAGTCAAATATTATGTTCCAACTCAAAGAGAAGTATGTGCTCGCCTATTTCGGCATATTTCTTGGAAGAATTCGAACCTGTTTCGACAAGAAATTTATGCTGCTAAAGGTTTATACCTTCTTCTTCTACTTCTTCTTCTACTACTTCTACTACACTCACTAATAATTCTACACCTTTATTACTGAGCCGGCGTTTCTTCTTCTGTGTGGGCATAAGTATTCTCGATCTGTCTAAGTCCTTTTTGTTTGACTTCTACTACAATCTTCGACGGCCTATTATGGGAATCTCTGCTAGTTGCTATACACAGATACAACAGCATGCTGCTCGAAATCCAGAGAGAGGGCGAGTACGCCGCGATTGGAAGAACCGCTACCTTTACTGCACTTTCGACTACCCAGAAGGCCACCATCTCCACAGCATGGCCAGAAGGTGTTAGGTAAGATGAAAGAGGAATGCGCGGACTTAAGATATATAGCATCCTAAAATAATCAGGCGCAACCATTATCAAGAATGTGAAGAAGGCTGTGGTTAGAAAGACGATCCGGAACATGATGTTTAAGGAGGCTCTCTTCGGGAAACGGACTTTCCACCACGGTATTGACAGCCTGTCGGCCGTTAAGCACCAGAACTATTGGCATCATTTCAACAACATCTCAATCTACCTGTCGACTCTAAGCGGTGGATATCCAAAGATGGCGTTAATGCGCTGGCTTGTGGCTCTCTATAGGACCACATCTGGCGGATGATGGTTGTCTGGAGGCACGACAAGCAGTCTTTCTCTTACAAATCACTGCTGTGGCCCATCAAGCAAGTTGTACAACACATACTCGCTGTGTTTTGTCACGGGTCTAGCGATCCGGTACACAACTAAAGACAAAACAGTATCAGTCGCACGGCGGCGCCCGCCCTCCAACTCGCCAGGTTGGTATCGAACAGTGGCTACCGAAGGTACTTTGAATCAATGGGGCGATTGGCAATTCCAGAGACTTTGTGTCGTGGGGTTTAGTTGCATCACTAGGTTTCTTTCCGATCAGTCTGGTCAAATTATTATTCAAAGCGTGTGCAGCCAATCGATCGACTTAGACGAATGTACACCCTCAAGTCGCATGTTCTGGGCCTACTGGTGGCTGAATAACATCTCAGCTATTGTTCGATGGAACCTCTCTACAATGGCCGGATCTCTGTGCATAAAAACGCGGATTGAAGGGGGATAAAAGTCTGAGGTTCGTGTCTACATTCGGCTATAACTGACTCTACCTCCTTGTAAGTAATTTCTGCCTGTAAACGCCATGGCGTTTGCTGTCGACTCTCCAAACAGCATCGATACAACGGCCATTTTGTTGTGTGCACTATCATTTTAATATTTCAGCCGGAGAGATGTCCTGCTTTATAAATAGGTCTCTGACCTTAAAAGACGCCATGACACCTACATCGGCCATACCCACGTCTCTCTCGAAGAGTAAAATAAGTGTTTGGTGTGCATTCCCGATGGCGGCTCGGCCGACCTTCGCAAATCTGGGCAATAGACCAACGACCACGACACTGTGGTAGATATCATTCACGATTTTTTTTTTGCCTCCGGGTTTAGCAGTTGACGGTATTTTACCTAGTTATGATTGAACATATTCAACACTACTTGTTTCCCTTCTTGGTATATAATTGGGCGGGCAGGGGTATGTGCTAGATGCACTCCTTTGGGATGCCGCCCAGATAACTGCACCATCAGATTGAACCAGATCATATCCTCCTTGTCGGTACGTCCCGTCGGCCACAGACACTTAAAGGCCCATACTTTCGTGTCCTTAGGAGAAGGCTTCGGAGGAGCTTATTATTTTTTTCCGTCAGCTGACCCTTAAGTTGTCAAATCTCCTCAAGGTCTTTTCCGATAGACTGCAATCCAAAGCACTGTGTCTGCTGCCAAGTAGTAGATATTTAAGGTGCCTGATTTTTACAAGGTAACGCTTGCACACAGCCGGGCCCCATACCCAACATAGAGCTTTTCAATTTTTTATCGCTTAACTTATACAGGGCGGCTTTTCCGATATAGTGTTAGGCCTGCCCAAGTTGTTGGCGAATTCCGTCGATTATTTCACTGCAATCCATTCCAATGCTATTTCACAATCCATATTCCGACAAGCCTTTAAGGGACACACCGGAGTAACATACATAATGGGAATAAAGCATATCTGTTTAAAAATAATTATATTAAATCATAATTCCATATTTAACACATTTGCTTATTTTTTCTAAATTTTATAGCACACACATGTAAAATATTTAGGCCCGAAGGTCAGCTAATGTAAACAAATTAATTCGGGAAATTAATTAGCCTTACCGCACTAGATAAACGTGAGGTCGCGAAGTTTCACGAGAACAATGGAGGTTGAAGTCGCTGGAGACTGTAAGTAAACTGTATTTTGCATTAAATATTTGGTAGTTTTACATGATTCTACACGATTTCTATTTATTTTACTTTTGTTTTGTGATTGACAGCGAGGCCAAAGAGAAAGCAAGTGTCGAAATCTTATTGTTAGTCACAAAACATGAAAAAAATCGTTTTTATTTACTGATGATTATGATAAGAGTCAATCTCAATGCACACATTTGCTAAAGAACATTGTTAAATTATGTCGTGTTTGTACAGGTCACGACCAGAAATGATTAACAGTGTTTATAACATTTTTAGTTTATGATGTTTATACATTAACTTGACCTAATAGTTTGAGAAAACAAACTGGGAAACATACTATCGCTAATACATGTGCAAGCTAGCATACATGGCCATAATTCTTTCAATATATTTGCACTCATTTAAATTTTGGCACCAAGTAATTGGTACTAGTCTCATTTGGCAGTAGTTATTTTAAGCCATAATATATTTTGACCACATAGTCATATTGGCCAGTTTATTTGAGAACATTGGTGAAACTGGCAACATATCTAGTCAATGTAATGTTTTATTAAATGATTTTAATATTTATTACTTTCTTCGGTTTGTTTTAGTTGTATTCTTTATATATTTTAAATTGCATGTATAATGTAGCCAGTTTGACTGTAATTCCCTCAAACTTTATTGTAGTACCAATGCCAGCAGTGGCTTTTAAATACCTAGAGTTACAAATAATTCTGAGTGTTTTTTTTAAAATTTGTAACTCTATAAAGAAATGTACGTTTGCTATTGTTATTTCCTAGCATTTTTACAATATTATTTGTACATTGTCTCTAGGTTTTTAATAAGAAACTTCTGCATTTGTATTAATTCAACTTTCTTTTCTTTCTTAGATGTCTTCAATTGTGACATCAATGGAAAATAAAGATAAGGCATGATAAAAATTGAGGTTGGACAAGATAATTAGTAGTAGGAGGGAAGGGCACCGGAGTCTTGTCAGAGGGCTAAGAAGCGTCTAAATGGTCACAATGATTGCCGAAGAATAAGAAAAATATGTGTAAGCATTCTTTGTATTTATCTGCCACCTACACAGTTTTATTCTGTCTTTACTTAGTTAACCCTTTGCTGCTCAGACACCTATTTACTGTGAGCCACCAGAAACACAGTATAGAACCTTACTTACTGTCCTGCAGGTGGCTGGCTCTCTTTGCACCCCAGTGTGCGCAGACCTGCTGATAATATTCATACAAGCATTAGTGCTGGTATTTGTAATTAAACTTACTGTAAAGCACAACGAGCTCATCCTTTAGTGTTTGAATAAATGTGGATAAGAACTTAAAATGCTTGTAAATACTTTCATGACTTGTAATATTCTTCATGAAAACAAATATGTCTTATTTAGTTGGGTCTACTTACAAGGGAGCAAGACAAAGAAGACAAGTCGGTTGAGTGAGACTGCAGGTACTGGAGGCCCTGGGTTCGATATCAGGCCTCGACTTAGACTGTGGTTGAAATGGTAGTGGAATAGCTCTCTTGCTAACACTCAAGCAAATTTAAAGGTTGATCTGGTGTCAGGATAATATGAGTGGGTGTGGTATCATGCCAGGTATTCATGGCATGCTATATAGTAAAGGTAGCACTATTTCTCATTCAAGCGAACACCATCTGCGGATAACAGATAAACTACAATTATATTTGCTTAAGCGTTTGCAAGGGAGCTACACCACCACCATTTTGAACGACTGGTATGTCTAGGCCTGGGATCGAACCTTGTGTCTGACGTACCTGGAGCCGGCGCACTACCGATTGCCCTACCATACCTGGGGCCTGCTGTTTATTGCACGAGTTATACATCCCATTGTATTAGACACACATTAGTAGTTATGGCATAAAATCAGCTTAAATCCTATGCTTAATGACTCTTTTTGAGGACAGTCCGTGGATTAGACAGAGCTGGGTTCTTCAATGTGTGGACATGTTTACAAAGGATGCTATCTTTGAAAATGACAATAAACACTCAAAAGTCATGCTGCAGTTAACTGATTTTATGCCCCCGATGACGGGCATACAGTAGTCGAACCGCCTGTCCGTCTGTCTATCTGTCCGTCTGTCCGTCTGTCCGTCTGTCTGTCTATCCGATATTTATGTCTGCTCAATAACTTCATCATTCCTGCATTGATTTTAAAATAACCTGGCAGAAATGTCAAACGCATGAAGACGACGTGTCGCACTCAAGATTCAAGTCGGTTACTTGAAGGTCAAGGTCACACTTAAAGGTTAAATTCATAAACCCTGGTAGTGCATTGATGGTCATGTCCGCTCAGTAACTCTGTCATTGCTTGAGGGCTTTTGAAATAACCTGGTGAAAACGTCAAGCACATGAAGACGACGTATCGCGCACAAGACCCAGGTCGGTTACTCGAAGGTCAAGGTCACACTTACAAGTCAAAGTCATAATCCCTAGAAGTGCACTGGTGGTCGTGTCCGCTCAGTAACTCTCATTTATTGAGTGATTTTGAATAATCTTGCAGAAATGTAAAACACATGAAGACGACGTGTCGCGCAAGAACCAGCATATTCAGACGATGTGACTCAGTTTTGAAGCCTGCAGACCTGTCATGAAAGTGCATTGTTGTTCTGGCATGCTTTTTTAACGTGGACACACTGAACGCACTAAGACATAGAGCCCATTTATATTTAATATTGTAAATATTATTTCACATCTGATATGTTACTGTAAATGTACAAAATTAATGTTGTATTTTTGTGTCGTCTGCAATAGAAGGTAGAAACATAAGGATCATATTGCCCGGCAGCGGCAGTGATTGCGGCCACGTCGTCGTCCGATAGTCCCCCAATTTTAACAGGAATTTTAATGTTGTCTATAATTTTGAAAGTAAGTATCCTATTCTGTTAAAGCTAGGAATATATCATCTGCATGAACAATGCCACCAGTAACAAAAAGAGTGATAACTCCTGTTTCACGTGTATATGCTGGGCTCATTGCTCTTGTGTGATTTATAATCACACACTTAAATCTGTCTTTAACAACCTCCCGTGGAGGTAACATTTTATAGTCAATATCAACAGGTAGTCTCAAATCTGAGAGTTAATTGCTAACTTGTACACAAATTATCAGAAAATAAAGTTTCTTATGTGATTTACCACATACACTTAGGTTTATAAAACAATTAACTATTGCAGGTTGTCACCTATTTTTTTGTTATAAAGATAGCCTTTATTTTATTTTTATCTGATGTATTTTTGCCTATTGAAAACAAATGATGTAAAAAAGGAGGTAAAAAGATCAATATGGTTATATACATACATCTAATGCAATTGTCTTTTTAATAAGTTAAATATCTCCATGACAATTACAAAATTTGCCTTACTGGACATGACTCCGGGGGCATTTGTCGGTTTACAACAATATTTCTTGTTTTATTATATTTTTGAAGAAAGAGTATATAGCTTGTTTTAGTTAACATTTGCTTTTTACATGATGTAATGCCTTTTGGAATTAAATAAATTATTTAAGTATGTCTTCTTCAATTTTTCAATTCTCCAATAACTCTTAATGTTTTATGATATGTCTAACCCTTTTTCAAATAATAAAAGAAATACACTAAGGTGAAATTTTACACCAACATGCAGCTTATCCTGACATTTACACAGAAATAATAAAAACTGTTTTTTATTGATACAATACTTATTTTTTTTTTAAAAAAAGTAACAGGAAGAAAATGTATCTCATTTTTAGATGCATTATTGACTGATGATCAGGATCAAGCCAATGTTGGTGATAAATACTTCAAAGATCAAAGCAACATATTTTTAAAATAAATAATTCTATTTAAACAAGCAACAAATTTCATATAAAAGGTAAGTTCTGCAATGATTGTTACTTTTGCATGTCTAAAGAGAAATATAAATAGTTTACACTGCATACTGAGAAGTATATATTAAACATGTTTAGCATTGCCTCCATAACTGTATACATTTCATTGCATGAGGGGCTTTCAATTTTTCGCTTTATTTATCGTTGATCATCTACCTAAGGGGCTTCTTCTGTTCAGATTGACAAAATCTTAATAACTGGGGGTCTCATGTAATCAGACGTTGGCCTTTGGTTGGCAGCTTTTGAGCAGAAGTTTGTGTAACTGAAATAAAAAATCCCCGATAAAGCATATGCAAAATCACGAAGTTGTTTTGTATTATTTTTAACTCCTTGTAATCAATCATATACAAGGAGTTAATTTACGAACTGCATTTTGCATAAAGGCTTCACATATGATACAAGCCTTAAAATGTCTTTACGTCAAGTCTTCCGTGAATTATCTGTTGGATAACGATTAGCTGTAGCATAATAATGAGCATCAGCAGTTATGTTGCAGTCAAATGGTATCATCAAAGGGGATAATGAAACAAGTTGGATGTGAGCAATGGTACTTGTGTGTGTGTGGGTGCGTATCACATTGTATCAATACAAGCAACCAATTATCGTATTTAGAAAACTAGTTTTTATTTCCTTAACATTTAACACAAGACTAAAACATTTAACACAAACGTAGATGCCATCTGGTGAGCTGGCAGATCATCTGGTTTTATAATTTCAAAGCATTTTATCGACTTGTAAGAGCTGTTATTACACCATTATGACCACAAATGCGTAGGTAAAACTTACATATACAATAATAAATCACACTAAATATTATTGAATATAGCTAGATATATCAACATTAGTAAAAATTAAACCATGCTACAAAACAATTCTGAAAAAATGTTTCTATTATAATTCGTATGACTATAAAAATGTTTCAACTTTTACATACCTTTAAAAGTGAATTGGCCACAGTTCATAAAATTTACAATTTCCTTTTTTTGCTTCAAACAGGCTAAACTACTTAACTACACACAGTAATACAATAAATTGTTTTGAATTACTCTGACCAGTATGTTATATGTGAAATGCTGCCCTTCAAAAGTTGTATTTATGTTTAAAAAATAATATTGTTGCAATATATTTATCTTTAGTATGTTAACCGTACTTGAGGTAATAAACTTTACTAATTCATCTTCAAACTGTGCATGCAGTAAAATTCATTCATTGTGTATGTCAATAATAAACAATATGCTGATTGAGTCAATAGTGATGATGTAATATAAAGATGCAGATCACTGGTTGTATGTGTCATGTTCCTATGCTAAACTGAGACCAAGTTGCTTTAAGATGACTTAATTAGCAGATGGCTGCCACATTGCATCTATACAATAGTACATGTTGATAGTGTATATGTATATGGCTAAAAAAGCTTCATTGATTAATGAATCACCTTTATTAAGATAAAATCAGAAGAAAGACCTTTTCCAACTTATATTTTACCCACATGATTGATTTTTAAGTTGACATCAATGCTATAATAACAAGAGATTGTCCAAAATCAAACATTGACAATTACTTTAGATTTGATTTGAGCCTCAGTTGGTTTTAAAACTTTCATGAAGGACAGTGAAAAGACCTGTAATATTTACCAAGGTATTTTTGTAAGATGTTTCTCCATTTATAACAACTGTACTGTCATAATCTTCACAAACTGGATGTTTTTATTAAAAGCAAGAACAAAAAACTAGGGATTGTCCATGGACAAGGGGGATAACTCCTTTTGGACTATGGCCTCTCACCACATGGGTGCAACTTCCAGTTCGGGTAAAGGACTTGAAGCGAAGGGGTTTTCAAGCTGACCTCAGGTGCACTGGTGGTACTACCCAAACATTTTCCGGTGTATTCATCCACCATCACTACTATGGACATACATTGTTCCTACAATATATTTATAAAAAACAAAGCAATAAACTACTTACGTGTCTTGTGAATTGTTCTGAAATACTGGATCAAGTAGAATCCAATTAATGACTTAAGCATCTGCCATCACTTCTGTATCCTGGTTTAGCTATCTTTGATTTTTTTTCTGGCTACTAAACGCCTCAATCTAGTGATATGCTGATTCCCTTAGGTATGGCACTTAGTAATCTTTACACGTAGAGCAGTAGTTCAGATGAAATAAAATGTAAATAGATGTATTATATGTAATATGTATGGAGTATTTAATTTGCAGAGAATTGTGAAAAATGGATTATCTTTCAAAATAAAGATATCCTTTTGAATCTTTAAACATGAAATCCGTATTATTATTTTCAAACCACAAGCAGTCGCAATATTTTTCTCTTCTGTATTAACACAAAAAGTAAGAAACACAATAGTGACAATATAAAACACAACTGCAGCAACAATAATAATGAATCGAGGTCAACTTTATTGACTTGACACGTTATCACAATCTGTATTATACGGATTTTTACCTTTTGTGTTTTAATGGCAAAGAAAACCATATTGTTTGGGTGTCTGCCCTTTCCTACAGTAGCATGGGCGACTATTTTTGTGTAGGTTCAGGTGTAGACATCACTTTGCTTCTCTTTTCTTTCTTTGCTGGCCTCGCATCTTTCTTGAAGCTTAAAGACAGCATCTACAAAGTTGTATATTGTGGTGTATGTAAATGGTGGTATTTATGAGGTTCAGAGGTTCCTACCTGTTATTGTTCGTGTATAAAAATGTAATCAATTGATAGGTTATGGTCTTTTCTTTTGAAAAAAGTTAAAATAGTAGTTAGTAAGCACTTTTATTTTTTGTAAACATCTACGCTTTGTCCGACCAAGTTGTACACTCTGTTCTGGTTTGAAATTTACATGTCTGTCTTTGGCGTATTTCTCGAAGAAACAAGGCAATATTATTTAAAAATTGATTTCATTATAATTTTATTTGTAAAAGGGATAATGTAGCATAAAAAGCATAAAAATATATGTAACAAATCAATAATAAAAAGAAATAGTTCAACCTACTACCATGATAAGTCTCTATTTAAATAAGTTCATTAAACTACAATGTATAGAAATATTTATACCTTTTTGTGTTTAACTGGTGCAGCAGACCATGTTGTTGGAGTGTCTGTCTATAGCTGTGAAGTTACTGTTCTTGGAAGGTATCCAGATGTAGATGTAAATTTTCTTTTTTTTTCTGAGCCTGGCTTCTGTCTTGAAAGTAAAAAGCAGCAGAACATATCTTTTGCTATTGGTAATGTTGAAATAAATCAAGTACTAGTTCTATAAGATACCCAAAGCTAATAACACATGTAATCAGATCGACTGGCACTTAAGTTAGCATTTTCAATGTAGGAAATCAATACCTTTCATAATTCCATAAGGTGAGAATGATTGAAAAGAAATACTTTGTCTGAATTGATGTGCATCCAATATTTTACTATTGATTCAGAACCACTCAGGGTTTTGATCAAAGAATTAACACAAGAAAAGATACGAGCGTAGATGAAAATATTTAAGAGATGGCATAGGTTAGGCGATCAGTTACCAACTTTCACCCCTTCAATTTTAACAGGTAAATCTAAACGAAATCCCCCTACTTTGTACTTATAACAAGACATGTCCATTTATGGTGGTAACAGTCTTGATACTACAAAATAAGTTTACACTTGTAGTTAAAATATGTGTGGAAATTTCATGTGCGTGTTTCTCTGGTGCAGTAACTATAAATAATAATTTAAAAAATAATTAGATGAAGTCCACAAACATATAACAGTGACCTTGTTTAAAGTTCTGCAAACCCCATCTTGACTGTGTGATTGGTCCAAATAGGTCTAAAGCCTTATTGTTTTTGTGGTAGGAATTGAGTTCAATCTACCAACTTATCCATCATCAATTCATGAGCAACTGCTACAATTTGCCATGATAACGGAAGATTGTTTATATAGCTACATTACAACAGCAGCAAGATCTTTAAGTTAATAAGTCGAAAAGTAATGCAAATAATATCCTGTTGTTATCTAAAATCGACGGTCTAAGGCCACTTTTCGGCTTTTTTTCCAAATACATAATGAACTTTTTAACAATGCCATTTTAGTTCTAACTACAAAAGCGGAAATATCTTAAAACTGGCGAAATATAGCTTAAGGGTTAAAATACAACAACAACAAAAACACCGAATATTGGAAAACGTCTAATGGTCATACCGTGACGACAATTTGAGAAAACACCTGACGTACACTTCCAGAAGAAGCTTGCCCAATTTCTTTTTTATTGTGATCAACAAAATGTTTCGTCAATCCATCCATTCGATAAAAGAACCACCCAATATCACTGCTTGTGAACGGTAGCTGCACGTGTATTCATTTATTTTTATCTTCAACTCCAAAATTGTTGGTCTTCTTGCGTTGCTTGGCTTGTTTGATGTTTCGGCCAATGAGATTCACGAAAATAGTTCCCACAACGCATTACGCGTGTTATGTAATTTGAAAACATTGCCGAGGTGTTTAAGTTACGAGGTTTTCAAATGTAAACACCATTTTGTCGGTTTATCACTGATAACTCCCGAACTTTAGGGTCGACTCGGTGGGATATATGGGATATATTAATGACCTCTAGCAGTTGATAATCAAATTATTGGGATATGTAACTCAAAATAAGCATATTTTAGCTTATGGTGTGTCCCTTTAACAGTAAGCTTCCAGCAGAACACAAAAATGAAGGCGGTGCAAAGCGCCAAAAGCATTACCCTGTCATAACAGATTGTCAATAGGGTGTCGTAACGTTGCGGTTGCCGAAGAGGTAGAGTAGTAGAGTGCGTTAGGGTAAGTTTTCCAGAGGTCTTCTTCAGGATGGCCCCGTCCAGGTTTTGGACAACGGTGCAATTAACCATAGACATATCTAGCCCAATTTGGAAGATGAAACGGGTTGTTCCATGTACTATGACGTCGTGGTTTACTATGTTGGAGAATCTGACCAACAGCTGCTGGTTTTGGCCAATTGTCGATGGATAATTGGTCACAACAACCGTTTGACTGGTGCATTTCACTCCTAGGTGAATTCACAGCCTCCTGTGCGGTTTGAGTTTTCGACCGAAACTGTTACTCGACATTACTAGGTATAAACTTAATTTAACATGTCTTTAAATATATATAATGGATGATAGCATTCTGTTGGAAGAGTATGAAGGGGAGTGGCATGATTTTGATGACAATGTTGCTGAAAATTCCTTTTGAGAACTCCAGGGCAGGCCTCGCAACATAACTCTCTACAAGTGTCGCAAGAGAGATGCAAAATAGCGCAGTCGACGACTATATAAGTATATAAAAATATATAAAAAGGAAGGCGTGAAGCCAAACGGCAGAAACTACTTTAATTTCACGATCAACGAAAAATCTTGTTATTATCTCAATCAAGGCTGAGGAACTAGGGCAATTAATAGGATGTCGATTCAATTGGAGCTTTGGATCAAATTCTCATTGTTCACTCCACACTAAAATATGATATATGATAGCCACAAAAAGGAAACATTATCGCTATGGCACTAACCGCCGCCATCAACATCAAAGACTTTTGGGGAGACAGTGCGAATCTTGGATTTTTCGTCCAATGTGAATTCAAAAACGTCTTTGAAATATTTAAAGAACTGCAAAAATACTTTCGCGATGAAAAGATTCATCCAGAGCACAACCTCAAGAATTTCAGACGGGTCACCGTTAATACTCGGGATTCCGCACGCCAAAACCAGCGGAATAATAGTTGCGGTCTTAATTGAACTAGCAGATTACTATTTATACAACCTAATTACCATAAAAGAGTTATAATCCCTCTCTGCCTGTCACCGGAGATAAAGGACATGCCTACAGGCTCCGGGAGATTATCCGCATGAAGCTGGAAAAGGAGTCGCACACTCACTTCTAAGTGCAGCAAATACCAGCAAATCGAAACCCTCGTACAAGCAAAAGTTAATGCAGTCTCTAACATTGTCTCAAAAGCCCTTGTGAACCGTGATATCTCCGATGTAAATTGAAGGTTTGTGTTCGACGAGTTGCAGAAATTCAAGGCAATGAAAAAATCATCCAAGTGACGGCGGAAAAGACCCAGGCAGAAACCCAAGATGACCTGACAAAAGACTGCTAGAACAAAGCCGACGACAGTTCATAGAAAAACTCGCCAGAAACTCGCCAGAAAGGTCAGTTAAGGTAAGTTAAGCTGAGTTCGCTATATAGACGATGACCCCACGCCCGTATTCCAATCACCATAGACTGGGCTTCTGGCTAAATCGGCGCCCATCTTTCAGTTTAGCCAGAAAAACTGGTACGGTCTTATAGAGAGAAATCCACTATAACCACCAATATGTGCCAACCGAATATGATACCTGCCCTCATCCTGTTGCCTCGCTTGTTATAATATAATGATATATATATATATATATATATATATATATATATATTATATATATATATATATATATATATATATATATATATATATTATATATATATATATATATATATATATATATATATCTATATATATATATATATATATATATATATGCATAAAGTCTCGCAGAAGGAAAAATCGCTGAGAAGACCAAAACCGATTGAGTGAGTCCAGAAACAACATCCCAGTGACGAGCGTGCCGGCGCATTTTTTTTTACTGGCGCTATAATAATAGACTATGTGTCCTAAGCACTTCGGCTTAGCCGGGGTGGCGGCAAAGCCTCATTAAGATGAATAGAATCTCCCAGAGATCTTTTGCAGCAGAAGCCCCACTGTATATACCAATACTGCTACAACGACTACTTCTACTGTTACTACAAGTACTACTACTATATTACACTACTACTACTACTACTACTACTACTACTACTACTACTACTACTAGCTACTACAGCTACCACTACTCTTATTTTTATATACCATGTATATGCTATACATTTTAGTTATTGTAAATAAAGATGCAGCTTTATTATGTAAAAATACCCACATTATATTTCTATTTTAAGTGTTAACGAAGAGTACAGAGAATCACCATTACAGAAATATTTCGGTTAAATTCTTTGAGAACGGAGGAGAGGAAAAATCAAACCAGGTATTTCAGCATTCTCTATTGGCTTTTCATTTCCTAGTTCCTGCTTTTCGCTTCTGTGGCACTTCAATATTCAGTCTGCCAGTTGGTTCATATTAAAAAATATGAACTGAAAGTTCTTGAGTTAACTATTGTCAGACACCATTGATCCTATATTGTGTTGCTGTTGACTAAAACTGAAAGTTTCTGATTTTTCTTATTTCTTTAATCGTAAAACCTTTGCCTTAAAATCCATTTAAACAATTTCTTTCCAGTTTGAGTAGACACGATGCTGAATCACACATATCTATCACTGGTTCTACTGGTAAGGTTCAAAATAATACACTTCATTCAAAAATTCAAGTATATAAATGTAGTTTGAATTTCCAAGTTCAATTTCAAATCCAATTGAACAGAAATCATAAATGTGGTAGCTGTATGTCGCATTTGCCAACCCTTATTTCAAAAGTGTAACTCCTTTAATAAAAGGCCTATTGTCAGCATAAATTGATATCAGCCTGTTATCATGTTAAATTGCATAAGTGTGATGTAAGATCGGGCACCAAACAAACTTTCACAGTGAAAGCACCACTGAAAATATACTAACTATCATGATGAATTAACTGACCTCCCTATCTGGACAACTGAAACATTGTTTGGTGGGACAAGATATCCACAAAACGATAACAACTTAGTCAGTAGTAATTATTTGTTTATTAATAATTCCTAGACAGTTCCCCTTTGATATTGACTGACAAGACTGTTGACTATAACAGTAGTATGAATATTCCAAAGTTATCCTTGAAAAAAATAAAGAAATCTGTTTCGTTGATTCAGTTTTAGCCATTTATATAGGATTGAGATTAAACAACTTTCCAATATGAGTGATAATATTACGATGTATAAAAAGACTGTATCAGGTTAACAAAAACAAATGCGCTGTATATGCATAACTTGCATTAAATATGGCTATGTTGTAACAGTTTCTGCTATTTATGACAGGAGGCGCTGGCACTCCTTTGGAATGTCCGTTCAATGAGGGATCAACCGTCAGACCTCCCGTTAGCAAAGGTGGTTTCACACTTTGTCCTCCAGAGGCAGCCAGTACCGGAACCGGTGAAGTCGGTAAATACACATTTGTTGGTGATTTTATTTTTGTGTATGTTTAAATTTGCCAGTGTCTAATGCATTTTGAAAGTAAAAGAACTTAAGCAATGCTTCATGTACATGTTATGTGTGCTAAACAACAATTTGCTGGTTAGGTTTATGGAACCCCAACAGTATTTTAGTTATTTAGAGATGGTGTCCTCTTACAGCAGATATAGTGCTGCCTGCACTGTGAAGGACATGCCTTGAAAATTTGTCATGATACCACACCTATTCATAGTATATGTCCTAACACCAGGAGGAACTACTCCTTTTATTTACTTGAGCGTTAGCAATGGAATTATTCCATAACCATGTTGAAGATTTTTGGTAGGTCGCGGACAGAACTCGAACACGGAGCATCCTTTACCTAGAGCCAAAGCTCTACCAATTGTGCTACCAGGTCCAGTTCCACAATTTGTCTTGTCTTTTATAAATGAATGTATAAGTGACACTCTGTTTTAATTAAATATATAATTTAGTTCTAATTATGTTGTCCGTCTGTCTTATAATGGCTAATAACAACTTATATCCACTGTCTTATTATTGGATTTGCTTAAGAAACAAAAGCTCTGTATATGAATACTATGAATATATTAAATAGGGCTATTTTGTGTTTATTACAATAGACACTGACACGCCTGGCGGATGTTTGTCCAATGGAGGAACAACTGCAAAAACACCTGCTCCCTTAGGTGATTTCACATTTGGCAGCCCAGGGGCAGTCAACACTGGAACTCTCGTGGTGGTGGATTCAAATTTGGTGTTGATTTTATTTTTGTAATTTATTCAATTTGTTAATTGCCATGGACAAATACAGTGAAACCTCTCCACAGCAACATTTGGTGGAGGCACAGAAAACGGTTGCTGCTGAGAGGTGAGAAATCAGCATTGATGCCAGGTCAAAGTAACTGAAACTAACACAACGCCTACCGATTACGTTCAATTCCCTATTGTGTGCTAGTTATTATGAACACTAGCTATGTATACAGCTTGCTATAGACACGTTTCTAATTTAATATATATCATGTTTTAACCATGTTGACCGCTTGCTTTATATATTTTATCTAGAAACAATTATTATTTACTATTTTACTAAAACTTTTTAAAATTATTTTATGTCATCTTTTAATTATTCCTTAGTTGTTTCCCGTGGTAACCGTGACAACTCCATGACAACTATGTCCCCAGAGTCACACATTGCCTCTTCTTGCATTCAACAGCTTCAGAATGATGAGGCGGTAGCGAGGGTCTTGCAGGTATTGGGAAGAAATAACATAAGTTATCATCTTCAGAATTTCAAATAAAATCTACATAACCCAAATATATTTATTTATTAGTAATACAGAACAGAATCTCTCAAGTTTACATTCATTTACCGGTATTGATTAGCTGGTTGTCGGATTGATGTTATATTGTGATTGGCTGATTATCCCTAAGAATATGCCTAATCCGAAGCAATAGCATTACTAAGGACATTTAATATCAAAACACAGGTGTTATTTGCTTACATAAACAAGCAAAAGGGCCTATACAAATTACTATAAACTCAGCATCACGTTGTGCAGATCCTGACCAGGACTTGGTTGATCTGGAACTGCACTTATTGCCTAGTCGGATCATTTAGATCATAGCTGGCAAAGAGTTATTTGGGTTTGTGTCAAAACATTCTGACAGAATGCCTTTACCAAACCTTTTTGGATTTCCAACACTTTAATCAATAAAACTGCCTGTGTTGAGTGCAACCTTACCTTACTGAGACTAATATTTTCAAGTGTTGAGGTCTTCCAGATACGCTTTGGTGCTTTTTGGTGTTGGTTCTATCAACTTATATGACTGGGAGAGTCATAAAAGTTAGGTGTTTTCTGGTGCCTTAATGGGGTCAGTGTAAAGTATGTCTCTTAACAAGGGGGCGTCTTTGGTCGTGTTAGTAACAAACCTGTAACTTCTCAGCACCTCGGGCGAGTAATTTTATTGGTGGAGACTTCCAGCTGACCTTACATTACAGTATTGAACAGTACTGTTCATACAATGTGTATGTTATTTTCCATAGCAGCATTCTATGTGATTTCCATTTCTTATATACTTTTACTGCAGGAAGAGATGGACAGAGAATATGCCTTAAGTCTACAAAGCAGCATAGACGCCGGTCATAATGTTGCCTTGGATCATCCTAGTACCATGTGTGGACCACCCAGAGCAGAACCAGTGCCGGCTGCGCAATATCAGCAAAGCCGGTGCAATCCCCAGAGAGTCCCCCAACTACCAGGTATTTTTGTTTGCTTCTAAATTCAAACTTTTTTAAGTTTAATCTGCGGATGTTTGTTACGTTTCAGGAAGTTTGACATAATCTTTAATTTATATGCCTTATCTGTCTGGTCTGTCTGTCTGCCTGTCTACCAACCTACCTACCTACCTTCCTACCTACCTTCCTACCTATCTATCCATCCATTTATCCATCCATCCATCCATCCATCCAGACAGCCTTGTCCTAAATATTTAAAGTTTTTAGCGCCATGTTTTGTAGTCCAGTAAATATAATTTCTCTAGTAGAAACAACTCATTCACTTTCGCAATTTTAATGCGTCACAAAAAATGCAATATCATCTTTGGACTGCGACTTCTCTTACCTGGAACTGACAATCTATCGATTGTAGTAGATTATCTTGTTTATAATCTGTTGGCACAATGATGAAATAAAAAATATGTTATTATCTTTTGATCTAGTTAAAGCTCAGTGGAGATTCCCACATTTAACTCTAATATTTTTGTTTCTTTTTCAGCCGCTGCCACACGCATCGGAAGGCATATCAATGTATGTGTATAAATTATACCTATTTATTTTTTAAAACAATACATTGTAACATTTATAAAGATATTGCTAGAGCAGGAGGTAGAGGTAGACGTCGAGATGGCAGAAGAACATCTGCATCTTCCGATAGACTGGAATATGAAGTGGGCAACAGGACAGGTATATTTGTAACCTAGCCGTTTGAGTCATTGACCTTTAACTCCCTAGCCACTCATTGCATAATCAACACAAGATAGGGTCAATTTATTTATTAAGTCATTAATATTACCAGCCCATCATTAAAGGGACAACCTGAGACTAAAATTGGCTTGATTCGAGCTATAGATCCCAATAATTTGATTATCATCTGCTAGGAGTCATTAATATATCCCATATAACCCATCGATTCGACCCTAAAGTTCGAGGGTTTATTTGTGATAAGCCGACAAAGTGGTGTTTACATTTGAAAAGTTCGTAAGTTAAACACCTCAACAATGTTTACAAACATAACACTACGGAACACGCGTAATGCATTGTGGGTACTATTTTCTTGAGTCTTATTGGCCGAAAAATCCAACATGGCGAGCAGAGCAAGACGACTAACATTTTCCGACTGCCATGGTCCAAAAGAAGACAGAGAAGTTAGGCCCCTTGTCCATGAACATCCCCTAGTTTTTTGTTCTTTCTTTTAATGAACACTTTCAGTTTGTGAAGATTATGACAGTCAAGTTGTTATAAATATATCATTTACTTTCCTTCATGAAAGTTTTTAAACCAATTGTGGCTCAAACCTAACCTGAAGTAATTGTCGGTATTTGATTTTTGGCAATCTGTTCTTATAACATTTTGTCTACTTAAAAAGCCATCATGTGGGTATACTTGATAATCAAGGCAAAATTTAAGTTTTGAAAGGTCTTTCTTCTGGTTTTATCTGAATAAAGGAGGTTCATTAAGCTTTTTAGCCATATACATATACACTATCAACATGTATTATTGTATGGATGCAAAGTTGCAGTCACCTGCTTATTAAGTCATCTTTAAGCAATTTGTCCACAGTTTAGCGTGGGAACATGACACATACAACCATCTGCATCTTTATGTTACAACATCAATATTGACTCATTCAGCATATTGTTTATTATTGACATACACAATAATGAATATTACTGCATGCACAATTTGACGATGAATTAGTGTAGTTTTCAAGCTCAGTAAGGTTTAAAGTAGAGAAAAAATGTTGAAACAATATAATTTTTCCAACCTAAATACAACTTTTGAAGGGCAGCACTTCACATATAATATACTGGTCAGAGTTTTCAAAACAATTTATTGTATTTCTGTCTGTAGTTAAGTAGTTTAGCCTTTTTGAAGCAAGTTCATGATTCTAAATTTGCTTCATCAGGGATTTTTTTATTTCAGATAAACAATTTCCTGCTCTAAAGCTGCCAACCAAAGACTTAAGTCTGATTATATGGGACCCCCAGTTATTAAGATTTTGTCAATCTGCACAGGAGAAGCCCCTTGAGTAGATGATCAACGACAAATAAAGCCAAGCAGTGATAGCTCTTACTTCAATGAAATGTATACAGTTATGGAGGCAATGCTAAACATTTTAACATATACATTTCAGCATGCAGTGACAACTATTTATATTTCTTTTCTTCAGTCATGTTAATGTGACAATCATTGCACTTTTTATTTAAATTTAAATTTGTTGCTTATTAAAATAAAAGTATATCTTAAAAATTATGTTGCTTTGTTCTTGAGATAAATGAGATACATTTTCTTCCTGTCACTATTTCCAAAAAAAGTAAGTCTGGTTTCGATAACTAACAGTTTGTTTTCTGTGTAAAGGTCAGGATTAGCTGCATGTTGGTGCATAATTTCACTTTAGTGTATTTTTTATTGTTTGAAAAAGGTTAGACATATCATACAAACACATTGCCCATCCTTATAACATACCTTTAAACGTTAAAAACGGATTTTAAAAAATGAAGTAGACATATTTAATTCTAAAAGGCATTACATCATTTTGATACACCTGAAAACTAAAACAAAACAAGCTATAAACCCTCTAAAAATATAAGAAAATCAGTTGACTGCAGCATGACTTTTGAGTGTTCATTGTCATTTTCATACCTTGCATCCTTTGTAAACATGTCAACACATTGAAGAACCGAGCTCTGGAATGATCCACTGAATGTCCTAAAAAGAGAGCAGTCATTAAGCATAGGATTTAAGAGTTAATGCATAAACTATGAATGTGTGTATAGTACACTCGAATGTTTAACTCGTGTCATAAACCAGCAGACCCCGGATCTGGAAGAGCAATCGGTAGAGCGTCGGCTCTAGATATGGCAGGCCCCAGGTTCAATCCAGGGCTGCAGCATACCAGTCGTTCAAAATGGTAGTAGTTCCCTTGCAAACGCTCAAGCAAATATAAGGGTAGATCCACGACTGGTTGATCTTGTATCAGGATAATGCGACTGGGTGTGGTATCATGCCAGGTGTTCATGGCATGCTATACAGTGAATGCAGCACTATATCTCCTTCAAGTGAACACCGCCTGCGGATAACTGATAAACTCAATAAACATAAGCCAGTAGAAACAAATAACTCCAATCAGTTAATAAAGCAATAGGTCTGTTGCACACAAAATGCAACATTAAAGAAACAAATGATTAATACAGTGTATTACACAATCGTTTCAACTGTTTAACTTTTTATAATTTCTGTTATGCTAAATCTATGCTTGCTTACTTTGCACCTGTTATTTCTTTTTTATCTATTAGGCATTCCTTTAAAATATTACACACAATTTGAATACGCGTGTCCATGTGTATATAAATATGTGTTTGTTGGGTTTATCTTCAATTTAACAATTTATCAATTATCTAGAGACTGTGCCCACTTGATGCATATATGATGCTGCCTTCACTGTGTATACCAGGTTGTGAACCCATGGCATAATACAAAACCCGCTAACATTACCCTGACACCGGATCAAACAGTCGTGGAACTACCCTTATATTAGCTTGCGTATTAGCAAGAGAGCTATACCACTACCATTTTAACCACTGTCTATTTAGAGACCTGATATCGAACCCTGTTCCACCAGTCGTTGGTGAATCTGTCTACCGACTGGGCTGCCTTGTCTTGCTCCCTTGTAAGTAGACACACCCAACAGTAATTGGCCGCCGTGATTCTGTGTATATAACCAAGTCCTAACGACTGCGACGAGAACTCTTTAGCTCAATTGTTTTAGTCTGAACATACTCCCCATAGGCTCAGGTCTGCATCCAGCTTCAACTCGAAAAATGATTTAAAGTTAAAGCTGTCATACGTACGACCATACCTTAAGTAATTTTCAAATTTGAAACACTGTAACCTTCATAAATTGGACATTATTATAGCAAGTATGATTCATACTATTTTCTAATAGTTAAATTACAGAAAATGTATTTCAAAGCTGTAAATGGATTGGATTGTTATTACTATTGCTAGTGTGAATATTATCACCAAAAAGCCAGTTTGCTCTGCGCACCCAGTGGTGCAAAGATAGCCAGCCACATGCAGGACAGTAATTGAGAGTCTGCACTTTGTGCCTGGAGGCTCACAGTACCAATTAATAGGTCTCTGAGCAGCAAAGGGTTAACTAAATAAAGACAGGATAAATCTGTGGAGGTGGCAAATTAAATATAAAGAATGCTTACACATATTTTTCTTATTCTTCAGCAATCATTGTGACCATCTTGACACTTCTTAGCCCTCTGACAAGACTCCAGTCCCCTTCTCTTCTAGTACTCATCCTCTTGTCCTACCTTCATTGTTTATCATGCCTTTTCTTTAATTTCCATTGGTATCATAATTTAAGACATCTAAGAAAAAAATGAAATTCCAATTAACACAAATGCCTAAGTTTTTGCTTAAACACATGGAGACAATGTATAAATAAAAGGCAGAAAATGACAGTAGCAAACTAACATTTCTTTACAGAATTACAAATTTAAAAAACCTCAAAAATTATTTGTGACTCTAGGTAAAAGCATGGAAGAGCCACTGCTGGCATTGGGGAGTGACAGACAAACTGGCCACATTACACATGCAATTTAAAATCTATAAAGAATACAACCAAAACAAACTGAAGAAAGTAATAAATACTTAAAACAATTAATAGAAATATTAAATAGGCTATATATGGTGCCACTTTTGCAAAATTTTGGGACCAGTATCAATTACTTGGAAGCCAGGATTTAAATAAGTAATAATATTGAAAGAATTATGGCCCTGTATAAATATCCAGAAACAACCAATTTTAATGTAGCACGCATTTTTTCTTAGTCGGCGTCCATTTTGACTCAATTTGGTATATTGTGACCCAGGTTTTAACCCAGGGCTTTGGGTACACTCCACCGATTGTTGTTGTCTGCTTGATTATCTGTTGACGTTAATATGTGA
Organism: Sinonovacula constricta; assembly: GCA_007844125.1. Taxonomy (NCBI): domain Eukaryota; kingdom Metazoa; phylum Mollusca; class Bivalvia; order Cardiida; family Solecurtidae; genus Sinonovacula; species Sinonovacula constricta. The sequence continues at coordinate 26,763,027 of CM017568.1, read as the reverse complement.
TGAAAGCCGAATGTTAGTTTTAGCCAAATTCTAATTTTATTTTCATTTAAATGTAATAAATGACATATGTTACATTTTCCAGTTAGTAACGCAGTATCATTAAGTACGCGCATGGATGTATCTGTATTAAATATGCCTGTTTATTTTATAAAAGGAAACATGGATAAAAGCATTGTAAATCGCACCACAAGAGATTAAAATTTAATCCAAACATATGACTTATATGTATATGCATTACTTGTTGTGGGAACATTCTTTGAGCCCCTTATATGTGTTGAGTAAGATTAACATCATGATACTTTTAGTAATTGTAAATTATTTATATTTTAATATAACTGTTAAAACATTGTGATTTCGAAAATGTGATCCTGCTTTAAAGGCAATAACAAGTTAATTTAAAGCTAACTGACACATGTTATTAATGTTAAAAAGTTCAAAACCACGAACATTAATATTCCTATTTGAAATTTAATTTATTTTGACAAATTGAAACTAAATTTACATTTTTGTCTAAACTTTATTGTCTTTGATAGGTCTAAAACCTAGTTACATATGTTTGTTGTGTCAAACAGGTGAGTTAGGCGTATTTCCATTATGTTAGTGTAGCGTCCAGCAGACTAAGACGATGTATTTTACTACATGTAGGTCTTATGCCAAAGAATTTTGGAAGACGTATTTAAATTTATGTATGGATTGTTTTAAAACATAAATCTGTTTTTGCTACATGTAATTGTTATGTAAAATAGACTAAATATGCGTATTATCACTGCATAATATATCTATTTTTCAGGTTTTTCCAGCTGATTTAAGTACAGCGAGTGGTGGAGATAGAGGGCGGGAAGGCAGAAGAAGTTCTTCATCTTCCGATGAACAAGATAGTGAGGTAGGCAGCAGGACATGTATCTGTGTGACCTTAGCGATTTAAGCCAATGACATGTAACTCCACTGCCACTCATCGCATGATCAACAAAAGATAGAGTCAATTTAATTATCAAATTACTAATAATATCAACCTATGGTATTACGCACAAAATAAGATAGCAATTCCTTTATTTTCTTCAAGTATTATTTGCTTACAAAAACTGGGAAAATGCCTAAACATATTGTTATAAACTAAGCATCACGTTGTGCAGATCCTGATCAGGAGCTGACTGATCTAGAACTGCACCTTTTGCCTAGGCGGATCATTTAGGTCATAGCTGGCAAAGAGTTATTTGAGTTTGTGTCAAAACATTCTGACAGAACGCCTTTACCAAACCTTCTTAAATTTCCAACACCTAAAACCATAAAACTGCCTATGTTGAATTCGACCTTACTAAGACTAATATTTTCAAGTGTTGAGGTCTTCTACATACGCTCTGGTGTTTTTTGATGATAGGTCTACCCAGATATGTGAAAGGGAAAGTTTTACAAAGTTGGATGTTGCCTGCTTCCATAATTGTGTCAGTGTTAAGTATGTCTCTTGACAAGAAAGCGCCAACGGTTGATAACTTACAGTAGTAAGAAACTTGTAACTTCTCAGCCCCTCGGTCAGGGAGAGTAATTCTATTAGTGTGGTCTTCCAGCTGACCTGACATAACAGTACTGAAGAGTATTAGATGTTGTTCAATGTTTATGCTATTTTCCATAGCAGCATTTGATGTTGTTTCTATTTCTTTACCACTTTTACTGTAGGAAGAGATATACAGAACATTTGTTATGAGTCTTCGAGACAGTATGGGCGCAGGTCATTCTGATGCCAGGCGATCATCATCCAGAGTAGAACAAATGCCGCCTGTGCAAAATCGGCAAAGCCCGAGAGCTCACCGGCGAAATGCCCAGAGAGTTCCCCCACTACCAAGTAAACTTTGTTCGCTTCTTAATTCAAATGGTTATTGTAATTTGAGTGAACGTTTTGTTGTGGTTCAATCTGTGGATGTTTCTTACCTTTGATGAATATTTGCACGGTGTCATTTGCAAATTGTTATCCTTTCTGTTCTCTCTGAATTTATAAGGGGGTGACCCAGAACATGACAATTTGGGGATCATTCAGAAAATCTTAGGGTCATGATATAACAAAATGGACAGATCGACATAGTATTTAATTTATATGCCTTATAGACCCAGTTTAACTTTTGTTAACTTAAAAGAATGATCAATAAGATCAAATGAATCAAATTACCCACATTAAAGAAAAATCCTGTACGGATTGTTGGTAAAATAATTGAAACAACATTATATTGTCATTGTCGCACAGCCATAAATGATAAACATTGACATTCGGTGAATTTTTTTTGGAAAGAAGCAAGAATGTGATTGTAGAATCAATATTCTTAATTTTGATTAAGAATTCATTGATTGACATCGAGACATCATATGACAATATTTACCAAATAAAACAGTATTTTCTTAATTTTCTTCGTCAATTTATCATCTTCTTATATTTCTATATCATTGATGATTGAGTATGTTACCGCGACTCCGCTTGAGGGCAAAAATTGAAATTACCAAATTTTCCAAAAGCAGCGCCGGTATGAAAGCTGCAGTTTACAAATTGTACTGGTATAAAATGGCGGAAAAGCGCCATGTTTTGTAATTAATGAATGATAATTTTCAGTAAGAGAAACAACTCATTTAACAAAGCAAGTTTAGGTGCGTCACAAAAAATGCATTATCATCTTTGAACTGTGAACATTTCTATTGACTTTGGTGTATTGTTACCCAGGTTTGAACCCAGGGCTTCTCTAACTTGGATCTGGCTCTCTGTCGATTGTAGTAGATTGTCTGGTTTATAATCTGATGACACAATTATTTAATAAAAATATGATATTATTTTTCGATCTAGTTAAAGCTAAATGCTGATTCATACAATTAACTCTTATAAATGTTTTTTTTCTTTCCCAGGCGTTGAGACATGCATCAGAAGGCGTATCAGAGTAGGTGCATTTATTATATCTGTATATTTTATAAACCAATGCACTGTAACATTTATAAAAATATTGCAAGAGCAAGAGGTAGAAGTAGACATCGAGGTGGCAGAAGAAGATCTGCATCTGTCGATAGACAGGATAATGAGGTTGGCAGCAGGACAGGTATCTTTGTAACCTAGCCGTTTTAGTCTTTTGCATGTATCTCCCTTGCCACTCATCGAATGATCAACACAATATCAGGTAACTTTACTAAGTCACTAATATTTCCCACCCATAATTAAAATAATACGATAGTATATTTACAACATAATACGGCTATGACTTTATTTTTCTATTTAAACTAACTGACACATTTTATTAAATTTTAAAACAATTAAAATCGAATTAACACTTACTGAAAAAAAAGATAAACCACGAACTTTAATATTCCAAATTGATATTGAATAACTTCGACAAATTAAAACAAAATTTGCACTTTTGTCTGAACTTTATTGTCTTGGATAGGTTTAAAATATAACATCACATGTTTGTTATGTCAAACAGGAAAAATAAAAAAGTATTTTCTATTATGTTTGTGTTGCGTCAGACTAAGATGGTGTTTTTACTACATGTATGTGTTGTGCCAAAGTGTTTTGGAATGCGTATTTTTTTTACTACGGATGTAAATCGAATCCTAAAACGATATTCGAATATTCGTTAAATGGATTCGAATCATATTCGATACCATTACACTATGAAGTAGAGTGATAAAGCCAGCAAGTAGTTACAATTAAACTTTGCTTGGCAGTAATCTTGATGTGTTTTCCAAATATAAAAGAAGTTCTGGTAGACTTAATAAAAAATATGATTTTATATTTTGTATTGCATTTATTACACGCAATCCAGATAGAAGCTATGAATAATCAGGCTTACGTAATTAGTGAAGCTGATTGATCCAGCATTGAACCAACGTGTGTGCTTATTGTACGATGGCAACTGTGTCCACATCTGTATGTGACTGGGTGGGAGAGATGCAGGGGAGGGGCTGTGCGCGGTGAGGTATTTTCATGCTTGCTGATAATGCAATTCGTTATCAGGAGACATGGCCCGATACCCTTTATACTAGATAGCTTGCAATCACATGTCGCCAGTGTCTGAAGCCGTTTGAAGACAATACGATTAACTAAAGAAATACACTTTCAATTTGACTTCAACATTAACAGAAATGACTAATACAATATTCGAATTCCAAGATGTCTACTCGAACAGCGCGTTGATATTCGAATATTTGTTAACATCCCTAATTTTAGCTTTATGTATGTGCTGTATAAAAACATAGTGGTGTTTTACCTACATGTAATTTTTGTGTGTAAAATAGACCAAATATGCATACAATTACTACATTAAATAACTTCCATTCCAGGAAATACTGGCTGAAGAATTATCTAGGTCAACAATCAGAGCAAGAGGGGGAGATAGAGAATGGGATGGCAGAAGAAGATCTGCATCTTCCAATGAACATGATTATGAGGTGGGAAGCAAGACCTGTATCTGTGTGACCTAGCGGTTTGAGTAAATGGCATGTTACTCCATAGCCACACATCGCATGATCAACACATGATCGGGTCACCTTAATTATCAAGTCACTAAGATTATCAACCCATCGTTACTATTATATGATAGTAAAATTTACAAAATAGGACATCAGTTCCTCTATGTTCTTCGTGTTATTTGCTTAAATAAACAGGTAAATGTGCCTAACCATATTGTCAAAGATCCAGAAGCACAATGTGCAGATCCTGATCTGGAGCTGGCTTATCTGGAACTTTACATATTGACTAGGCGGATCATTTAGTTTACCAAACCTTTGAAACTAAATTTACACCTTTGTCTAAACTTTATTGGCTTGGATAGGTTTAAAACCTAGTTACATATGTCTGCTTGTGTCAAACAGGTGAGTAAGGTCTATTTTCTATTATGTTAGTGTAGCGTCCAACATACCATCTTATCTTATCTTTCAGGTTTTTCCAGCTGATTTAAGTAGAGCGAGTGGTGGAAATAGAGGACGGGATGGCAGAAGAAGTTCATCTTCCGATGAACAAGATAATGAGGTGGGCGGCAGGACATGTATATGTGTGACCTAGCGGCTTGAGTCAATGGCATGATCAACAAAGGATCTGGTCAATTTAATTATTAGTAACTAATGTTATCAACCCATCAATTAAAAAAATATAGTAGTATAATTTACATTTTTTTTCTTTAGACGGCGTCCATTTTTATTGACTTTGGTATATTGTAACCCAGGGCTTTCCATATATTGAGCCTACATTCTACTGAAAGTACTACATTGTCTGCTGGATTTAATGTTGGCAAACTTATGTGATGAAAACCAAATGTTAATTTTAGCCAAATGCTGTTTTTCATTTTCACTTAACTGTATAAATCTTGAATCAGCTTTACTTGTTTTGGGACCCTTAGATGTGTTGAGCAAGACAAACATCGAGATATGTTTGGTAATTAAACCAGATTTACATTTTATTATAACTGTTAAATATAATCTGATTTCAACGTAATGTTCCTTATTTAAAAAGTTTATTTAAACCTAACTGACAAAATCTATTAAAATTTCACACAAATTAAACAGAAATTACACTAAATTTAAATTATGATAAACCATTAACTTTGATACTCCTAACCTTTTGAATTAAGTAACAAAATTGAAACTAAATTTACACATTTGTCTACACCTAATTGTCTTCGAAAGGTCTAAAATCTAATAACGTATGTTTATTGCGTCAAATAGTTGAGTAAGGTCTTTTTTCTATTATGTAAGTCTTGCGTCAAACAGACTAAGAAGATGTATTTAATTACATGCATGTTTTATGCCAAAGAATTAGGAAGGCGTATTTAAAATTTACGTATGTGTTGTATTAAAACATAAATGTGTTTTTGCTACATGTAATTGTTATGTTATGCCTAAATGCCTAAACACATTGTTATAAATACAGCATCAAGTTGTGCAGATCCTGATCAGCAGCTGGCTGGTCTTGAACTGCACGTATTGCCTAGGCATTCAGGTCATTGCTGGCAAAGGGTTATTTGACTTTATGTCAAAACGGTCTGATAGAACGCCTTTACCAAACCTTCTTAAATTTCCAACACCTAAAACCATAAAACTGCCTATGTTGAATTCGACCTTACTAAGACTAATATTTTCACGTGTTAAGGTTCTCCAGATAATCTCTGGCGCTTTTTGATGATAGTTCAACCCAGATTTGTTACTGGGAAAGTCAAACAAAGTTGGATGTTGCCTGCTTCCATAATTGTGTCAATGTAAAGTGTGTCTCTTGACAAGAGAGCGCCCACGGTCGATAACATACGGTAGTAAGAAACTTGTAACTTCTCAGCCCCTCGGTCGAGGAGAGTAATTCTATTAGTGAGGTCTTCCAGCCGACTTGACATAACAGTATTGAAGAGTATTAGATGTTGTTCAATGTGTATGTTATTTTCCATAGCAGCATTTGATGTGGTTTCTATGTCTTTACCACTTTTACTGTAGGAAGAGATATACAGAACATTTGTTACGAGTCTTCGATACAGTATGGGTGCAGGTCATTCTGATGCCAGGCGGCCATCACCCAGAGTAGAACAAATGCCGACTGTGCAACATCGGCAAAGCCCGAGAACTCACCGGCGAAATGCCCAGAGAGTTCCCCCACTACCAAGTAAACTTTGTTCGCTTCTTAATTCAAATGGTTATTGTAATACGAGTACCGTTTTGTTGTGGTTCAATCTGTGGATGTTTCTTACCTTTGACGAAGATTTGCACGGTGATATTTGCAAATTGTAAATCTTTCTGTTCTCTCTAAATTTATAGGCGGTGACCCAAATCATGACAATTTGGGGATCATTTCGAAAATCTTAGGGTTCATGATATCATTAAATGAACAGATCGACATAGTATTTAATTTATATGCCTTATAGATCCAGTTTAACTTCTGTTAACTTAAGCAAGATCAAATGAATCAAATTGCCCACATCAAAGAAAAATCCTGCTCAAACAACTTCATCGTCACTGGCTTACTGGATTGTTTGTCAAATAATTGAAACAACTCTACATTGTCATTGTCACACAGCCATAAATGATACACATTGACATTCGATGACTTTTAGGTAGTAAGAAGCAAGGATATGATTGTAGAATCAATATTCTTGATTTTGATTAAGAATCCGTTGGTTAACATCGAGACATCATATGATAATATTTACCAACTAAAACAGCATTTTCTTTAATTTCTTCGTCAGTTTATCGCCTTCTTATATTATTGATGGGTATGTTATCGCACCGCCGCTTGAGGGCAAAATTTGAAATTACCAAATTCTCCCAAAAGCAACGCCGATATGAAAGCTGCAGTTTACACTTTGTACTGGTAATGATGGCGGAAATGAGCGCCATGTTTTGTAGTCAAGGAATGAAAATTTCAGTAGGAGAAACAACTCATTTAACTAGGAAACTTTAGGTGCGTCACAACAAATACAATATCATCTTAGGACTGCAAACATTTCTATTGACTTCGGTATATAGTTACCCAGGTTTGGACGTAGAGCTTCTCTTACCTGGAACTGAAACTCTGTCGAGTGTAGTAGATTGTCTGGTTTAAAACCTGATGACACAATGATGTAATAAAAAAAGAAGATATTATTTTTCGATCTAGTTAAAGCTAAATGCTGATTCCCATATTTAACTCTAATATTATTGTTTCTTTTCCAGCAGTTGCCACACCTATCGGAAGGCGTATCAATGTATGTGTATTAATTATACATATTTATTTTATAAAACAATACATTGCAACATTTATAAAGATATTGCAAGTGGTGGAGGTAGACGTCGAGATGACAGAAGAAGATCTGCATCTGTCGATAGACAGGATGAAGAGGTGGGCAGCAGGACATGTATCTGTGTGACCTAGCGGTTTAAGTCAATGTCATGTAGCTCCCTTGCAACACATCGAACGATCAACACAAGATTGGATGAATTTATTAAGTCATTAATATTTCCAATCGTCATTTAAATATTATGATAGTATATTTACAACATAAGACAGCAATTCCTGTATTTTCTTCGTCGCATAATCGACTTCTACTGTAAATGATGAGTGAATATAAACCGCGACAACATTTGAGGGCAAACGTTAAGAGTACCAAATAATCCCAAATTCAAAGCAGCTTTGACAGCTGTAGTTGTACGTACTGATAACAATGACCGAAGTGGTCCTATAGTTTACATGTAAACAGCTTTATCCTAAATATTTCGCTATATTTTGTAGTACAAGAAAAAAGAATTCATATTAAGAAACAACAGTTTTAATGTAGCACGCATTGTTTTCTCAGTCAGCGTCCCTTTTGACTCAATTTGGTATATTGTCACCCAGGTTTGAATCCAGGGCTCTCCGTACACTCTAACGAGTGTTCTTGTCTGCTTGATTATCTGTTGACGTTATTATGTGATGAAAGCCGAGTGATAGTTTTAGCCAAAAACTGCATTTTATTTTCATTCATATGCAATTAATGGCATCTGTTAGTTGGTCAGTTACACAGAATCATTAAGTAAGCGCATTGATGTATCTGTATTAATTATTCCTGTTTATTTTATAAAAAAAGGTTGCACATGGTTAAAAAGCATTGTAAATCACATCACAAGAGATTACAATTTAATCCAAACATTCTTTTGATCTCCTTAGATCTGTTGAGTAAGATTACTATCGATATTTTTGGTAATTGTAAATTATTTATATTTTGTTATAACCTTTAAATATATTGTGATTTCGGCGTAGTGATCCTGCTTTTAAGGCAACAACAAGTTAATTTAAACCTAACTGACACATGTTATTAATGTTTAAAACATTTAAAATCGAATTTACACTTGCTTAAAAATCTGATAAACTACAAACATTAATATTCATATTTGATATTCAATTTACTTTGACAAATTGAAACCAAATTTACTCTTTTGTCTAAACTTTATTGACTTGGATATCTTTAAAATGCCATCACATATGTTTGTTGTGTCAAACAGGTGAGTTAGGCGTGTTTCCATTATGTTAGTGTAGCGTCCAACAGACTAAGATGATGTATTTTAATACATGTATGTGTTATGCCAAAGGATTTGGAAGGCTTTTTTAAATTTATGTCTGTGTTGTATTCAAACATATATCTGTTTTTGCTACATGTAACAGTTATGTAAAATAGACTAAAAATGCGTGTTATCACTGCATATTATATCTTCTCTTTCAGGATTTACCAGCTAATTTAAGTAGAACGAGTGGTGGAGATAGAGGACGGGATAGCCGAAGAAGTTCTTCATCTTCCGATGAACAAGATAATGAGGTGGGCAGCAGGTCATGTATCTGTGTGACCTAGCTGTTTGTATCAAGGGCATGTAACTCCCATGCCACTCATCGCATGATCAACACAGGATCTGATCAATTTAATTATTAAGTCACTTATATTACCAACCTATTATTGAAATAATATTGTAGTATAACTTGGATTTATTTCTTTGGACGGCGTCCATTTTTATTGACTTTGGTATATTGTAGCCCAGGGCTTTCCGTAAATTGAGCCGACACTCTACCAATTGTGGTACATTGAGTGCTTGATTATATGTTGACATACTTCTGTGATGAAAACCAAATGTTAATTGATTGTATAATGAAGATGTATTTTACTGCATGTATGTGATGTGCCAAAGAGTTTTGGAAGTTGTACTTTTAACTTTATACATGTGTTGCATCAACACATAAATGTTTCTTTGCTACATGTAATTGTTATGCAAAATAGACTAAATATGCGTATTATTACTAAATAATGTAACTTGTTTTCCAGGCCGTGCTGGCTGGTTTAAGTAGAGCAATAGGAGGAGATAACGGACGGGATGGCAGAAGACGTTCTTCATCTCCCGATCGACAGTATTACGAGGTTGGAAACAGGACATGTGTCTGTGTGACCTAGTGGCTTGAATCATTGGTCTCTAACTCCATAGCCACTTATCGCATGATCAACGCTAGATCGGATCAATCTAATTATTTAGTCACTTATATTACCAACCCATCATTAAAGTAATATTGTAGTATAATGTACCAAATAAGACAGCAATACATTCATTTTCTTCATCCCATAATTGTCTGCTACTATAACTGATGAGTGAATATAAACCGCGACAGCGTTTGAAGGCAAACATTAAGAGTACCAAATAATTCAAAAATCAAAGCAGTTATGATAGCTGCAGTTTATTATTGGACTGGTTACAATGGCCGAATTGCCCCTATAGTTTAAATGTAAACAGCCTTATACTAAACATTTAAAGTTTTTTTACGCCATATTTTGTAGTAATGATTTTTGTAGAAATGATTTCACATTCAGAAACAACCTTGTTAATGTAGCAATTTTAGTTGCCGCACGAAAAAGGCATTTCTTTCTTAGTCTGCGTCCGTTTTTATTGACCTTGGTATATTGTTACCCAGGTTTAAACTCAGTGCTTTCCGTACCTTGAGCCGACACTCTACCGAGTGTAGTACATTGTCTGGTTGATAACCGTTGTCAATCGGAACTCCTTGGGTAATTCCGTCCTCGGAACAATCATCCCTCGGATGTATCTGGTGCAATGATACGTGCTCAAATCACGATCATTTTGTTCGCCGGAAGTCGGAAGAAGATGCTTAAAATGTAGTTCGCACATAACATAAACAATGGCGTCGTTTGACACTTGTGTCTTTGCTGCGCTGGGTAAATTAAACTTGGATGACATAAATTTGAAGCAGCCACAAAGTAAAGTTTTACAGGCATCGTACTACAGCGAGCTGTCATCCGAGCTGCCATCTTTTGACGTCTGTCACAAAAGAAGGCCCATTTAGGGAAATGGCCGAGGTAATCCGACTACCTACATACATCCGAGAGATGATTCGTGAATTATCCGAGGTGTTCCGATTGGCATTGATGTATGTGTAATTAATTATGCCTGTCTATTTGATAAAACAATACGTTGTAGTATTGATCAAAGTATTGTGTAAATAACTTTATGTATGTGTTTATCCAAACATGAACGTGTATTGTTATCTGGAAATGTTGTGTAAACTAGACTAGTTTTTTAATACAAAAGATAATTTGTCTTTAAGGGGTTGGCTGCTGATCTTACTTGGCAGCATTCTGCTAGAGCAAGAGTTAGAGGTGGAGGACAGAATGTCAGAAGGAGATCCTCATCTTCCGATGGAGAGGATTATGAGGTGAGCAACAGGAAGTGTAGTTGAGTGAGTAATTGAGTTATTGGCCTGTAACTCCTTAGCTACTCATTGCATGAGGTTAATTCGTAAGTCGGGATTAGAACGCTCATATATGGACACCTTTCAGATGACCTAGAGATAGCGGGTGGTTTAGTATATGTTTTAGGAATAGCCGGTTGTCGACAGTATTACCAGACTTTTACACGCATTTTTACAAATTGTTTATGTATACTTAACAATGATTAAAATTGCTTAATAACTTAATTAAGACATGCGTTCAGTAAATTAGTCTAATAATAAATACTGTCATGATAGAGACGGTATGTTTTTGGCAGATTATCATATTAATGATTTTAATGTTGATTTTGTTTTTATTATACTGATGAATAATCAAGACGCTAACTACAAATATCAACACAAACTCTTGGCAGTCTTAAACAATGGCAATACCAACAAAGACCAAATAGCAAAAGCTTTAAAACCCTTAAATTACCCTTTTATTTGTTATTTTTATTATTAAAAAGCCTCTTACTACTAGAATTCTTTTTTATTCTTCCTCTAAACGTTGTCAAATAATTATTTCTTAAAATAATACGTCAGCAGAATTGATGTTATATGGTTTTCATTATGACTTTTAGCATATTAATATTTTGAACCGATCCTACTAGAAAAAAACAGTTATCAGGGTTATCAGTTTATTGACACATTCACAGCACTTACTTGGAATAAAGATAACCTTTATTAACATTTGACATTACCGCAGATATTTGGGGCGGGTATTTGAAAAATAAAATAAGCAGACTTTTCAGTTTATTGACACATTCAACTTAATAGCACTTACTTAATATAAGGATATCCTTTATTAACATTTTATTATAACCCCAGATAATGTCATGTTCGCCAATCTGTCGGTTATCTGTTAACAATGTTTTGTTGACCGGGTCTTGATATATACCGGACTAATTGATTTGAAATGAATTATGTCCATTTGTTGTTTTTATAGAATATATTACAGTTACTGTTACAAGGCTGTTGTGGGAGGCGGGTGTGTGTGTGTGTGTGTGTGTGTGTGTGTGTGTGTGCGTGCGTGCGTGCATGTGTGTGTGTGTGTATTCATAATATTTACTACATCTGCTAGGGTCTGCCAACTCTCACTATTTATTGTAGCTTCTTTTTTTTATTTCAGGCCCTATTGGCGCTTGGTGAAAGACTGGGCTATTTTAGGCGACTAGGTCTGTCGAGTCAAGAGATTGATCAGCTGCCTATAGTCTCTTGCACCGATGGTGATGCTGCAGAGGAATGTAACATATGCATGGAAGCCTATGACGAAGGTCACCAGACAAGATATCTACCCTGCCTCCACCGTTTTCATGTTGAATGCATAGATCGATGGCTTAGGGTGAGTGGGGTGAAGTTAACTGTATTAAATTCTACCACTGTGTTCTTGTCTTATGCAAAAATCGATGATTAGAGGTGGGCTGAATCTTGTTTGTGGTTATCATGTATTTTCTTACTTTTTTTTTTTTTTTTTTTGGGGGGGGGGGGGTGTGTCTTAAGGGTACAATATATATATATATATTTCATTAGCTATCTATCTATCTATCTATCTATCTATCTATCTATCTATCTCTCTCTCTCTCTCTCTCTCTCTCTCTCTCTCTCTCTCTCTCTCTCTCTCTCTCTCTCTCTCTCTCTCTCTCTCTCTCTCTCTCTGTTCTCTACTCATCTTATATGTGTAAATCAGAAATAGAGGGCTCAGACATGAAAAAGAAATGACTGCTATTATATCATTTCAGGAAAATGCATCTTGTCCTATTTGCCGAATGGACATATTGATGGAATTACTTCCTAATGAAAGTGATTGATCAGCTCAGGAACCGTCTATCCTTTTAGAGATTTACGAAAAATTGGTACAAAGTACCTTGAAACATGTTGTCATCAAAACATATGATACTATTATTGTGACAGAAACAGAACATGTATCTACCTATTTGTAAGTCGTAACTATAATCATGTTACCAATATTTGGACTCTTGGAACTAAAAACCGATACCCGATTGGTTTATCATCTTCACAGTGTACCAGTGTCCATTTAGCAAAAATCCAAAATTTACTGAAAAAAACAATCCCTTAATTGTTCCCTTTTAAAATGTCTTTAAAATAACTTAGACTCTTCGAAGATTTTTTAGGATATAGCTTTTACTTTAATAAAGGACTTAGCTTGACAAGTACATTGTACCTTGTATTTTTTTGAAGTGCAGTTTTGCCTATTTTTTTGTTGATTTTCTCTGCTTCGACGAAGAATGGCCAAATTGTTTTACAGATGTCAGTCTTTCAGTTGGTATATAACTCCGTTTCTGAAGGATATCTGAAGAAAACACAAATTTACAAATTTGTAGGCACAATATCATGATAGCAAGACCCATATTTGTTTTTATGCCAGTGGACTTGGTTCAAGGCCAGGACAACCTGGAACATGGTTCCAGATACTACACGAGCACATAAACCTCACACTTGTTAGGGGCATTGGTCATGCTGGGAAATGATCCCTACTTGCTTTTGTCAGTGGTCCTAGATTAAATGTCACAGATACCTTGAACAGGATTAGATTCCTGACAATATCCAGAGACTGCATGTTACCCCAAATCTTAAACTTTGCAAAGACATTGATGATGATAAGATAATAACCCTTATTTGTTTTAGGTTCCGCGTCAAAGCGACCTGAAACATAACTTATAAATTCCAGTAGATTTCTACATAGTACATGAGCACACAATCCTCGAACTTGGTAGGAACCTTTAAAATCACTCAACAGAGAATAGAAGTTTCACAAACATCATCTTGTTATTTATAGCTTTGTAAAGGCATTAGTCTAATGTTTTAACAAGATGTTTAAAATGTTTGCGTTTTAGATAAGTAACATTTAACACTTACTCTTAAACCAGTTTGGTTCAAATTTGCATTTTAGTTAAAAAAAGCAAAACTTTGTTTAGCAATAATTAATAATATAATTATTACCTCTGATCACTATGTACGCAGGTGTGTTTATTGGTAGTTATTATAAGCACAAAAGGCAAAGGGCATAATCAGAAAGTCTCTTAATGTATCTTAATTAGATTATCAGGTGAAGTGCGTCATGATCTAATTGAATGTAAGGGTGAATATTTGGGAGCAATTGTGGTTTGATAATTGGTTGAATTGAGATGCAATACTTTATTTTTTCATCTATTTGTCTATTCTTTTATTTGAAAATTATTTGTTATTTAGCCTTTATTTTTGTCTCTTTTTCTCTAATTTTTGTACACGTATTTTACGTTTGTCACTTTTTCACAGGTTTTCATATACATCAAACTCTAATCAGCATTATAAACATAAGAGTTGCTTTGCACCTTCTCTTCTTCTTATTTTTTGCCAATTAAATTCTTATGAAATTGTCTGTTATATATATAAATTTGATTACATGTCAAGTACATAATTTGTCGCGGTTACTCTATAGAAGTGTACAAATAAACGTCATAATAACGCTTAGTAACAGGCTAATGGACGGATAAACGATCAAACAGTGTGGCTGACCCGACCAGACTAACTGTCACTGGTGCACTCTCAATAAACCGGCTGTGCTAAAACTGTTAACGGCGGTGCACGTTTTGTTGGAGGACCGCGGCACACACACACACATCCGGTGTGATATTCAAGCACAATCACAGCATCTGGCACATTTTCGAATCGAGTCTATGTCCGACACAAAAACCGATGCCCAGGCTGCGGCATTGCTTTTTCCCAACGCTAGCATCTATTTGATCCATCGGGAGTTGTCCGAGTGTATCACACAACCGGGATCATTTTTGCATTTGACATGGAGCCTCTTATATGGATTAACGAGATGCTAGCGTTGGTAACCTGCAACTCTGACGATTGGTTTGACCCATGCGTAATGCTGCTGTACAGACCACCGCAGACGATTGTTTCAAGTGACTGCAGTCAAGTGGACCAGATGGCGACTGGAACTAAATCGAGAGGAACCAGTGCTCCCGCCGCTTTGTCCAGTGTGTCTTTTATCGCTCTGACAATGGTGAGAATAATGTACGGATTCAATGGACCTTCCAAGGTGGCAAGATTGTAAATAACTAGTGAATGTTATTCTTATAAATCGATGCTGCCCTTTAAACTTTCGTTTAATATAATGGTCCGCAAAATACCATACGTGAAAAAGTGGCTAATAAAACTAAATGTCTCATATATTTGTTCATATATTACGTGTAAATGAGTTCGGAGATCATTGTTACGGCTCCTTGTGTGACAGTTTGGCTTCTGTTAATATGGCGACGGTGGAAAGAAGTTTTTACTACACGCGTGTTGGAAAGTACTTAAAGTATCTTTTCAGTCAGCTTGTTTCACGATTGTACAAATAATCACGAATAAAACATGTTCCCAAAACTTCGGGAAAGTATTTTACTACATCTCTCCGCCAGTCTGTCTTCTGATATTTTGCGGATGGTAAATGTAAGTATGTATACACATATTCAAATTTAATTGGAATCTTATTATTGTAGATTTTTCCTGTTAGATTATCTTCTTTAGTTCTGGTGATAAGTACAATAATAGTCAAAATGAACTACGTTTACGTACCTTCTGCTATGTTGAAGAAACGAGATCACATTTTGGATACAAAAGGTACTGCTTGCCACCTGGCAATTTCTTATGTAAATTTAAGTAATCAACGACAATGTGTAAGCTGGGGTTTATATAGGGAAGATGTGTTTTCCTTATATTCACCTTGTTTCCATATTTAGTACTTATGACGTATTGTTGAACATTGTCACCAATTATAAATGCGCATTTGTTCTTAGCTTGTCTCTAGTAATATCAGATCAGTAAAGATATATCATACTTTAGTTTTCTATGTAAACACATTCATACCTGCGTAACAGTCTCATGCAAACTGATTAAAAGATAACACAAGGAAATCTGGCATACCAGTAAAACGAAAGTGTTTGTAGATTAATGACAAAGTCACAGGCCAATCGACTGTTCAAAGATTCACCGGCGTTGCTAATTTGCTCATTTGAATAGATCTATCAATAAAAAGATATATTAGCACTATAAATTGGTTCCATTTTGGTATGAAATGTCTGCAACTTAGATATAATATAGTTACGATGCAATAAGGATTATTATGTGAAATAACTTAGTAAAAACTCAACAACACCAAGCTTATGTTTTCGAAAATTCGACAAATAAAGACAACAACAACAACAACAACAACAACAACAACAAAACAACAACTATTAAATATAAACAATAAAATCTCTTTGATTCTACCACCGCCTAGGACATTAGAAATATAGTGCCCGGTGTGATAACATTAGCTTGATCAAACACCAGTATAATAAACCTTCCAAGTGCAACCGTACGGTCTACTTTTTACATGCATAAATTCTATGCAGCACTTGGAGTTACAAACGACGTCCAATTGTAAAAAAAGATTTTAAATGACGCAACAGCTTATGGCAGAAATACAATAGTTTAGAAGGATTTAAATCCGATTGTTTATGTTTCATTTATGTCAGCTGGTGTTTTAAATGACACTCAATCCAGTTGTTCAGCGAAACTTATTAACTCTGTACACCACCCATCCATGTTTTAGTTAACAAGAGTATACTCTTACTATGAAGTTTAATTGAAATAATAATGCATGAAGTAAAAATACGATGTTATCGGCCGCCACAGCCTATGACCATAATAAATGGTTTATCCGGTTGTAAGCCCCCTTCTAATTTATGTCATGATATGCAGTCTGGTGACGCATATTTCCTCGAAAACTACAAGTCATATGATCTTTGTTATTTTGAAAACAGAACTTTGTTATTCACATAAAAAAGCAAGCGTGAACATGTACAATATGGATTGATACAGTGCGATGTTAGGATGTGCAATTGCATTAGCTTTTTGCGTCGAGTTCGGGGCGCGGAAAATAGACTTAATCCAACTAAAATATGTTGACTCCGTACACCACTCATCCATGGTTTTGTTTAAACATGATGATACTGTGATGCACCTGCTATGTAGTTTTAATGAATTTGGCTTCAAGAAATTTAAACTTTATTCACGTTTCTTATGGATCGTATTTTATAAGGGATAAGTAATTTTAATCTTTTTGTGTTAAGCGCCCATGACTTCATAATATCTACACTCGAACGCGAGTTCTAATTTCGAAAACAAAATAGAACTTAACAAACATTAAACAACGTTTTTGTTTATTTAACAGACGTCATGCCTCGCGAATAAGATCTGTCTCAGTCTCGTCTTAAAATATTCATTATCGAACACTACAATAGTGTTCTTTATTAAACGTATTTAGAAATTTTATTGCAATATAATATGTATATTATTATACCGAAACAAGAAAACCCGCGATGTTATACCCACGATATGTATAACCGCGATTTGACATTTGTATGTATGTTAATGTTTTATAACTACTAGAAAAGCTGTTTTGGCTTATTTCTTGAATTAGGTTATGAGTTTAATGAAGAAGTAAATTAAAAAGTATATTGGGTTTGTTTTGCTTTTAAAAATAATCTGCGACCAAAAAGCCTATACTTAGTAATTATATAAAGAAGGTATTAATAAATTTTGGATGAGATATACCCAATTATAATATTTTACTACATATTACCGATTATTTCATATAAAACGTACAAGTTTAATTAAAACATTTCTAATTATTTATCTAGATAGCATAGTTTGACCTACTTAACCTTTCAAAGTTTGACATCATTTAGTCATTTGACTTTGTGCAACTATTTGTGTATATTTTTGCGTTATTAATGTAGATTTTATTTCGTCCATAAAGTAATGAAATTACATTTCTTATGCAAAATACAAAGTTTCTGATGAAAGTGTATTAAGGCGAATGCTGATATATTAAATTTGTTAGCGACTTCCTTGTTCAAAAAGTAACAACCTGTGAGAAGTTATGAGGCTAGCTCAATCGACTATTTGTAACTATTTGTGCCTGCTGAAGGGTTTTTCGTACTTATTTCATTGCTTATCTTTTGGTTTGAAAGCTAGAAGAAAATACAGCAATTATATCAAATATGGAGTAAAATTTATTATTTTTATTGATTAGATAGTGGCTATTAACAGTACATAAATTTGACTTTTTGTTATTTGGTAATTTGACAATTTAAAGCTATTTTGGCTTTAATTGTGTAGATTTTGTTACATTTTCAGTCACAAATCAAGGAAATAGCATTCCAACATGCAACTTAAAAAGCGTATGCTGATATAACAGCATTTTTTTTAATATAACTTCAAAACGTGATTGTTTGTGAGCGGTCAAGACTTCTTATGACTATTCATGGCTGTGATTGATTTATCTCTGTTAACTCTTTATTCTAAATGCAAACCTGATTCTCGTTTGCAATGCAAATCGTAAATGCACGCACGAGTAACGTTAAGTTAAAATATTCCAAATGACTGGTGCCTGTACGTCTCTCATTGATCATTTGCTGACCGACGTTTTTTTACGGATGGCTTAGAACCTAAATTGATATTTTTCAAACTGTTGTATTCAGATTTTATTAAGATTATAGATACAGAAAATGTTTATATTATAACAAATAGTATAATATAATTTTCCGAGTGTAACATTTTTAAATAATGATTGCCCGTGTTTCACCCCGCAGTAATTTCATTTGCATATTAAAATAATCAATAACATAGTTTCGTTTTCAGCTTCAGGCTTGGAAAAACCTTAGGTAGTGGCTAAATCTAAGCCATTTTAGTACGTGCACCGCTAAAGTCAGGTAGAACAGGCGGAGTCATGGTGCGATGTAGGATTGGTTATACCAAAAACCAATATCGATCAAAATATGCAGCAAAGAAAATAATAAAGGCTCCTTATACTTGAGTAAACAAAACAAACACATACAATAGGATTGAAACATCAACAGACAAAGCTACCAATATAAAATCAACAGTGAGGGACGATTGTATGCATATTTAACGGTATTGTTTGTGGTTGCATTCAGAATATAAAAACTGACAGAATACCAAAGAGCTCATTACTAAGCAATTCATAGCTTAAAAGTGTTAATTGTTTAATTATCCGAGAACGAAAAGGCGTACCTTTTTCCATCTGAACTGTTAATGGTGGTTTGGACCAAACCAGGTTTCCTCAAACAACCAAACAAATTATTGTTACTTTAATAGATCCCACGAAATGGTATTAATTAGTGTCGTATAACTCGGTCGCCGAAATGTGCAAATTCAAAACAAACCTTTGATGGGAATTCTATTACAGCGGTAAAATATTCATAAAGCCTAAGTGATCTGTTGACAAATTTTCAGCTGAGTATCAATTGGAAATAATGCCTTTGAATATATTTTATTTAAATTAAAAAGTAAATCTACACAAAAGCAACTAAGCAGTGCCTAAATAGACTAATGTTTACGTAATTGTTTTGATATATGCATACCATCTTTAAGAAGAATTGAACAACCCGGTAGGTACGTTCAAGGGTTACTTAAATAACATGCCCATAATTTGAGATAATTAACAGGAATAGCCCCGGAAAAGACTTGGCATTAACGCCAATTCTTATATAGGACAATGAACAAGAAGATGAACCTGTGATATACTTTCTCCCTGATAGTGTCAGTTGTAAAAGCTGATGAGTTTATGTTGACTTTTTCCCGACTCAAAATATAAATCTATCTTACTCCTACTTCTAGTCACCTGGACTTAGGAGGTGCATATTAAGTCGTCATGTTTCATACCCCATGTAAGTCATTAGAAACACACCATTTAAATCAGGTTGGTAAATAGTGTTCACAGTGCCTCAAATGAAAGCTAAAATCTCATAGCATTTAAGTCAGTTGGGTAAATAGTGTACTTGACGTTCATATTGGTGCGTAGAGGTGTGTATAAATATAACAGGCATCCGCAAAGGAGTGCAATATTTCATCTAGAAAAAAAACAGCTACTACTTCAAACTGTAGATAGCTTTACATAACATGGTCACGGACAATTTACTGGTTAAATGTTATATGTGCTACAAAAATTAGCAAATTGAAACAACATGGAAGTTTTGTTTTAAATTAGCAAAATGCAAGTTTAACGAACACATTAATAGATGTACACATACTATTTAAATTTTGACACTACGATAACAATCCAGCTTCAAAACAAAAATGCGAGCATAATTAATTAAGCTCATCACTAGCTACGTCTTTCATCATTAAAACATGGGTAGGAACATTGACGCTTTCATGAAATGAGCGTACATCATACATGAAGAATCGCAACACACGGAAACCACAAAAAGGTCTGGATACAGAACCTTCAGGAAACTTCCACTCCTTTACAATCGAGGTAACTGCGTGGTCTCAACCTACGCCTGCAGCGATGGCTGCAATGGTTAGCGCATGCATGGAGGTAGTGAGTTCCAATTTGTAACTGGTCCTTAAAATAGAAAAAAAAACTAATAGGGCAAAACATGTGCTGACATAACGAACGACCATAGGTCAGCCTTTGTAAACCACGCATTCACTCCGTACTTAAAGTTTAATTGAGTACCAGTTTTGTACTTACATAACACAATTTTAGAAGTTCAAAGCACTTTTCAACACATACCCTCTTATCAAAATTTTATTACGGTTGCCATGAAAACCACTAGTGTTGATTTAAACCAAATGTACTCATTTATTGAGTACATTGGAGATTCTAGTTCTAGACAAGCTAATCGAACATTTCGTACCCATAAAATAGTCCACGAGCGGGGAGAGGGTGTGCACCGTAACCATACCTTACTTATGGACTTATACGAGTACCATTTACGCGCCTTACTTAAATGGTCTGCGAGTTTATCCCCACATAAGGTGCCCCTTTTAACCACCTGATTTAAAGGTGTACGGCTTTTAAGGACCATACGGTGCCCTGTTTAAACCACTGACCCACCTGACTTAAATGGTGTGCGAGTTTGTCCGATCATAAGGTGCACTGTGTACACCTTTTAGCAACCTGATTTAAAAGGTGTGCGGCTTTTAACGGCTCTAAGGTGCCATTTTTGCACTTCTTACACACCTGGACGTAACTTTATGCGGGTTATAATGGCTAAAAGGTGTCTTTCGCCATCTCTTACCTACCTCATGAAAATGGTGTAGGCCTATCATTGCCGTATTTGACCCAATGTTCCCCTCTTACCCATCGGATTTATATGGTTGCGGCGGATGACGGCCATGTTAACCCGATGGACAACTCTTTCACAATCGACTTAAACGGTGTGCAGCTTAAAACCATCAAAAGTGACCATCAATACACCACTAACACACCTACCTTAAATGGTATACGGTTTATTACTGCCATAAAGTGTTCTGTTCACACCTCTTACATTCAATTATGTGCGGTTTATAACAGCCATTAGAAGAATTTAAACGGCGTGATGCTTGTATCGGTCATAAGCTGCCTTGTGTACACCCTTTTACTGACCTAACTTAAACTGTATGTGGGTTATAACGGCCATAAGCTTCGTACATCTCTTACCTACTTGACCAAAACGACGTGGGCCTATAACGGCCATATTAGACCCTATGAACCCACTAACCTTACACTAAAGATAAAACGACCCTCTTTACAAAACTATCCCACCTAACATCAGGATTAAAATGCTTATAAACTCGGACTTTAGGTTTCGAATCATGGTATGGGCAGGCTGGGTAAACTTTTTTCTATTTTTTAACTTTGACAATACTTTTTCTGCTTCACTCTACCAGATTAAGTAGGAAACATGTATTTTTTAATACATTTTAGTTGGAATATTTAAAGTTTAAAATTTGTTTTCTCACCAAACACAACAGCAAAACATATTTTCTTAAGAGGATCAAACATTATATTTAGAGGTTTCTCACTAAAAGAGAGACAGCTCTATACTAATTTTAGAGGGAAAATTTCGATAAAATAAAACTAGATACAGAATATTATTAAAATTGGCATACACGTTTACCTTAAGTTATACAACACATCAGTTGTTTTAATCTTTATCTTAAATGGTACTATAATGTACCCACCTGACTTAAGCGGTGCGGGGCTTGTAATGGTAATATGTGACCCTATTTAACCTTCCTATCCACCTGACATTAAACTGAAATCCACTATCAACATCTATACAAAACTAAAAAGCGTAGCTTAAATGGTGCGCGATTTATAACCGCTTTAAAGTGACCTGTGCACACCTGACTTAAATGGTGTGAGTCTTTAAACGGCCATTAGGTGCGCTGTGTACACATCTTATCAATCTGATATAAATGGTGTACGGTTTATAAAGACCATACAGACCCGTACCCTGTACGCATACCTTTACCCTCATGATCGGTTTATAAAGGTCATTAAGGAGCTGTATACAACACTCAATCAAGTAACCTAAATGACGTGCGGCTTATAATTGCCCCATTTTGTACCGTCCGAACAAATCAGTCAAAATATCTTAAATTTATTATCTATAAATAGTTTCCACTGCTATGTATATACAATATTCAATTGGCAATCAACGTCTAGTGTTGGTTCTTTTCGATGAATAGTTCGCCTGCATTCAGGAGGCGTGGCTAACAGTGAGTGACAACTTACTTAAACGGTGTGTAAACTTAAATGGTGTGGATCTAACGTCAAGCATGTATAGAGATAAAAACAATGTTCATAAACAAACAGATTACAAAAAAGGTTGGCAGTCCATGACGGTGACATGAATCAAACGGGATTTATCTAATTAGTCATGTAAATTTATTGCCAGTCAAAATATCTATTGGATAAAGTACGTTATCTTTAGACACTACTAAAGCAGTTGACCTACAAGAATGTTTGGTGGTTTGTTTGGTGATTTTGGAACTCCTGCCATTACATCAAATACAGGTTTGTATTAAAGATTTTGATAATAGATAATGCTTAATAGAAATGACACGGAAACTTTTTGTGGAAAAGAAATATGCCAGTGTCCATGTCTCTTAATCTAGTTTTAGGACGTAGTTCAAGGCCAAAGTTGGAAATTTGTCAGACATGTTATTCTTTCTATTTTGCTAAAGGAAATACCAAATAATGATAATGTCAAAGTTGAATTTTTTAAATGACTGATTTGTAAATACATAAAAGACGAATGATTACATTATTGAAATCAGATCGGCTCTGATCTTGTTAGGGTAGTTTGTTATAGAACAAAGGGCAAAAGGATTGGTTTATGCAATGGAAAACGAAACAAGATTTTCAGAAAAAGTCTGAACGCTGATTTGTATATATTCACTGACAGGTTATAAATCACATGGTTTTGTTATCTTAAGCTTTAAAGAAGTGTTGTAGCTGTTTTCATTTAATTCTCAACAACCTTATCTGTCTAGTGCTTATATAAAGTTAATGGACTTTAGTCACGGTACATGTATTTGCCAAAGTATGTTTCTTTGTTGGGGCTACTGTCCCCCAGCTGTATGTTAGAGATGGCGCCCACTTGAAGCAGATATGGTGCTGCCTTCACTGTGTATAGTACGCCTTGAACACCCAGTATGATACCCATCCTAATCATATTATCCCACACTGGGCCCACCAGTTGTGGTGCTATCTTATATTTGTTTTAGCTATAATAAGGCAGCCATACCAGTACCATTTTAACGACTTTGGTTTATCGCAGATCAGGGTTCGAACACGAGGCCGTGATTTATCTTGAGCAAACACCCTACTTATTTTGCTGCCAGGCCCAGTTTATCAATATGTGCTTGTCATTTCTAAGCAGTACACTGGTGGACTTTAAAAGATTCAGTTTAATTAAATATATATCGTGTTCTAAATCATGTTGTCAGCTTGATTTTACTATCTAGAAACAATGTGTATCTACAGTCTTACTAGACTTAACAAATAAAGGCTCTGTATATCCATGAAATATGCAACAACTATGATTACTTTGTGTACAATTTACTGCTATTTATTACTTGAGGCACAGGCACTACTGGGGGAATGTTCGTTCAGCGGGAGAACAACCGTCGGAAATCCAGCTTCCAAAGTAGGTTTCACACTTGGCACCGAAGGGGCAGCCGCTGCTGGAATCGAATGGTTGTTGTGGATTCCCATTTGGTGGTGATTTTAGTTATATACAGCTAGTAACATAGTATTCTTTTTATCCTACTATCTGTGTTTTATTAACAATAAATTACATGAAATTTAGAACTTGTTTGTTTTCTGAAAATACGAGTTCGAATTTGACTGTTATATCTTAATACGCGCATAACAAATAATAGAAAATTACTAACCATTCATATAATACATTCCGTGAGAAACGTGAATAAAGGTAAACTTACTTATAGTCAAAGTCTCCAAACCTTAATAGTTGGTTCAACGACCGCCATATTACCACACTCAAACTAAGTCCACGAATGGATGGGGTACAGAGTCAAAATATTTAAGTTTCTTATAGCCACTCGATGTCTTAAAAGCTACTGTTCTATTAAATAACAAAATAACGCAATTGTAAGTTATACAATCACACTAACACAAATCCAAACTCTACACTAACACGTTTGCCCTTAATATCTAACATTATACATGATCACGTGTAACAGTAGTCGGTCTGGATGCAGGTTACATGTTTACACCTGTCTTTTCTTATCTAATTCCAGATACATTTTGGATTTGAAATAGTGCAATGATAGATGTGCAATTGTATTAGGTTTTTTTTGTCGATTTCGGTGTAACAGTGTAAATTGAGACTCAATCTAGGTTTTGCTAAACTCAAATCTGTAGACTATGTACCACACCCATCATTGATTAAGTTAAAGATTGATAATATGGTGAGGCACCAGCGTTGACATTTTATAGATCTTGGCTACAAATAAGTTAAAAAGTTTCTTACGGATATTATTTCATTAACATTTAGTAATTTTATTTTTGGTAAGCGCGTATAGAAAGCATAAATCGTCCATTTTAAAACAAGATCGATCAAAACATCAATTTACGCTTTTATTAGAAGACAAATAGTAAACATTAAACAACGTATTTATTAATAAAAAGACACAGATGGTAGGTTAACTTGAGCAAGACTCGCGATTTAAATTTGTCACAGCCTCTAGTGATTTCATTTTCTTCAACACCAACATAGTATTCTCTGTTTCATTATGTTAAACGAAATGTCAAGTCATTCAAATGATATTTTCTTAATTGATTTTACAAATAAATCGGCATGTCAATGATTGTAAAAGATGATAATTTCATTTACTTGAAAACTCATTTCAGATCGGCCTAGATCTATTTGCTCACCATGTTATTTCTGTTTTTACACCTGTTTTCCTATTTCCATTTCATTACCTTGCTTCCTATTCTATTTCATCGTCATCTTATTCTTTTCGAATTCCTCACAATTGTATTGCTTTTCTATTTTCTAACCATTTTGTTTCTTTTCAATTCCCTAATATTGTATTCATTTTCTATTACCACAACATTATTTTTACTTTTCTATTTCCTCACCATGTTTAGGCAATTGCTAATTTCCAACCATTTTATTCGTTTTTCCATTACTTAATTATTTTATTGTCTCTTTCAGACCCATATAAGGGTGCCTATCAATCTCTGCAGATCCAGGAGCCAGTCAATCTATCAAAATACTGAGGATATGGAAATGGAAGAAATAAGCAGGTAGGTTTTAATGGTTAAAATAGGAATGCAGGTCGAGCGCTTGAATATATATTGAACGTTCGAATTATATTATGAGCATTCGAACGTTTGGTAATAGTGTAAGATTCTCTTACAAATAAAACTTTAACCAACTTGTTTTGACCAAACTGAAATCAAATAACAGAAAAAAACAATAAAAATAACATCAACAACAAAACCAGAAAAAAGAAAACAACAACAATGACAATGACGGAAAGCCATACTGCCTCTTGCTTAAACGGTTATTGTTCACACCATAACTGTCTTAAGATTCACACCTGTTAACAGTTAAGAGGCAATGAATCATAGTGGACAGATAATAAGCAGTGTCATAGCGTCAAACATATGAAGATCCTTTAACTTATTATCCATTTTCATATTATTTTAGCGGCGTATAAACTATGAACTTTATCTACTATGCTAGTGTTCAACCTGGAAAATTCCGATAACGATAACGATAAAACGATAACGTGACATAGCAAAAGGTTACCCGCTCGCAAACTGTCATATTGTAAAAGGCTAATATTATAATGGAACCAGCATGGTCAAACTGAGGTTCAATGAATAATTATAATTTGATTATTACATACTATATTAAGGACTGGGTAGTCACCTTTTACACACTAAAGATTTTTATTGTTATGTCTTATATATAATACTGCTATAAATAGTCAAATAATCGTAGTATACTTACTTATTAGCACTGAAAGCTATAAATGTTAAGTGAGTAGCAAGGTTGTTGGAGGGGCTGGTGGTGATGAGAACTACAAGTGGAACGATTTTCTTTCACATGCATGGCTGGATAGTAGATCATGTGACACGAGAAGGGGAGGGAGGAGGTCCAATCTTAGGGGCATGCTGGTTGTTTCCTTGACAACGATATCCTCTCCTAATAGCAGCCCTAGCGGGTGACACTCACACCCACCACCCCACCTCAGGTGACAATTGCATAATAAATAGCCCTGGTCATAGCCCTGGTCACTGTCTGCTAGCCTGGTAGGAGGCATAGCTGCTACGCCATGGGATGAAACCATCTAAAGAGATTCTCAGTAAAGTTTTGTTCAAAATTACGACTGGGTATATATTGGCCCGCCATTCTGTCCTAATTATTATATAGCAGAATTCTCATACCGTTCTCCGCCATCGGTTTATTGTAATTATGCCTGAATCAGTTACTTCCGATGTATGTAAACACTTTCAACGTTCAGATGACAGACAAAGCGTTGAATGCAGCCTTTGCAACATTTCACCATCATACTCTGGTAAAACGAGCAACTTAAAAAGAAGACTATTACAAACTCATATTCTTTCCCTTTTTTGTTTTAATTCTGAAGTAATTACCGAGTAACTAATACCGCATGCCGATAAATAAACGTTCCATATATTGGAACACTCCGACCCTACTGCTGATACTGTTTTCACTGCTTCTTTTCTATGTTTCATAGTTTTACGCCAGCCAAATAAGCTCAATTTTGTATTGTATGATCTATAAAATGTGACGAACGTTCAAACGTTCAGATAAAAAAGCATTCCAACATTCGAATGATTCAAAGAGTGAATTTTGCCATCCCTATTAAAATACATTGATGATAATGATTTATTCTTAACTTAAACTCAAGGCTGTGTCGTACTTAATTAATTACAAATGATATTCGTATAGCACTCTTGCTACACGCTAGAGAAATAAAATAGTAGGAAGATTAATCAAACACAGCACTATATCTGGACACTGTCTCCAGATAATTGGACAATTGTTTCTAGGACAAAGAAAGTTCTTCAACTATTACTTCTACTACTACTACTACTACTACTACTACTACTACTACTACTACTACTACTACTACTACTACTATACTTCTACTACTACTACTACCTGCTACTACTACTACTACTTTTACTACAAGTACTACTACTACTTCTACTACTACTAACATCCACTACTACTACTACTACTACTACTTACTACTAGTACTGCAACATGGACTATTTCTACTCTTTACCAGCTTGTTCATATTTTAAAAAGAGATGATGACCTTGTACAATCGTAGTTACTGTGTTAAGTGCTTTAGAGAAATTTTAACAGCCACCACATAACTAGCAGAACACGTGCATTAAAACCATGTTTTGAATATTTGTCTTTTTACCAGTTTGGAGTTGAGTGCGTCCCATATTGAATCACCAACAGCTGTCACAGGATTTTCTGGTAAGATTAAAGCATTACAATGCATTTTAAATTGCATAAATAAATAAAAATAATTTGATTTTTTCCAGTCCATTAAGTAATGTTTATTCATGATCACAACAATGTTACTTTTGCAGTGTGGCGGTCGTAAAAAATCTCTCCGTGCATGTAATCTATGTTGTCATTTAATTCATCCTATAAGGATTGTTACGTGTATTTTCTTTGAAGGACATTGGACTTTGGTTCTTCAATTCTTATCTCCGAGAAACAGGATGTTACGACCATTTTTTCCGTCTCTGGTCATGTTTGTTCATGATTCAGAAAGTTAATTTCTGTTATTGTCAACCATTTTTGTGTAGTTTTTCAAATCAGTCATATTCTTTTCTAAACACTAAGTGAACATTATTTTTCAATGACGTCACTAATTTCGTCATCACTTAAAAGAATATCAGCGCTTGGACATTTTGTATTCAAATAGATCGTTTTTCTTTTCATTGCTTGCATTTGAGAAACTCGTCAGGAAGTGCGAGGTTAGAGCTCTGTAAAACCGGTTTAAGCACCCCAGTCGGTCCATATTGCCGACTGACCGTTCCAAGGCGGTAACTGTCGGGTTTGCTCTTTTCGTTTAATGACTCATCACAAATTTGTTCTTACTATTCGATTGGCTTGCATGTGAAATACCTTTGTTCTGTGCCTTTTCGGAGTTTGATATATGTTGCAATGCTTATAGGCCTTTGTCATATATTCTAATTACAGAAGTCTTGAACGTATTTAGCTGTATACCGCGGTATTTTAACCTTAATTTAGAAGAGTTATTTCTTTATTGTTTGGCCTGTTGCTATGATTAATTGCATATGATTTAACGGTCATGCATCAGACATGCTTTCACAGTGAAAGCACTACTAAACATGTACACAATTTTACTAACAACAAACTTTAAACAACTGAAACGTTGTTGGTTGAACAATTATTCCCCAAACAGTTACAGCTTACTTAGTAGTTACTGTTATTGTTATAATTATTGCTAGTAATTAGTTCTGGGGCATTGACCGACATACAGTATACCTGTAGCATAAACATTCCGAATGTCATCATCGAAGAAAGTTAAGAAATCTGTTATCTGCTTTTATCAATTATACATGATTGAAATTAAAAAAAACCCTGACAATTTAGATTTGTCACAGCCTAGTGTGATAACATTTCCTTTTATTCAACAACAACATAGTGTTCTCTTTTTCGTTATGTTCCTAAAATCCTACAAAAATCCAATATGATCAATTGTTAGTTGAGTTTATCGCCGCCGTCGGTATTTCTTTTATAAAGAGATTGTATCCACTTGAAGCAGATATAGTGCTGCCGTAACTGTGTATAACATGACTATGCTACACATTACACATACCACGACACATGCCACATTTAAACATTTTATCTTGACACCGGGAAGACCAGTTATCAACCTACCCGTATATTTGCTTGAGTGTTAACAAAGGAGTTATTCCACTACCTTTTAAAGACTTCGATTTCGACTTCGAGCTCGGGACCTCCCTTATCTGGAACCTACGTTCTACCGATTGCGCTACCAGTTCCCGTTCCATAATTTGTGCGTGTCCATTTGTAAACAGTGCACTTAAGGGCTCTTTATGACACAATTTTTAATCAAATATTTATCCGGTTTGCTTTTACAATATCCACAAATATTAATGCCTAACTAGACTAAATTCTGTTTCTGACCAATTTCTATTTCTTTTCGTGACCATTTTCCGTTTTTGTCTTGCCTTTTTTCCGTATTTCCTCAACATTTTTATTTCCTTTTCTATTTCCTCACTTTTTCCCTTATTTATTTTATTAGCACTTTCTTTCCTTTTCTGGGTTCTAACAATTGTAATGTCTATTACAGACCCACAGATTGGGGCCTATGGATTTCTGCAGACCCAGCAACCGACAAACTACCTTAATACAGAGGAAGAAGATATGGAAATAAGCAGGTAGATTTTAACGATAAAAATTATGATCATAATTTTTTTTTCATAATTATATTTAAATAATAGTTAAATACAAGACTCTGACTTAACAAAGTAATTAAAATGATAGTGGTAGTACACCATTACTAATACTACAATAGGCAAATATAAGGGTAGTATGAAACAATAAACACAGTGAGGGGCAGCGCCATAGCTGGACACTGCCTTCAGATAACTGGACAAGTGTTACTGAGCCAATAAACGTAAAATAAAACTCAACCACTACTCCTACTCCTACTACTTTTACCATTACCAACACCACCACTACTACTACTACTGCTACTACTTAAACCAATTCCAAGCCCAGTTTTACCGCGGGGCGAGGTTGAGGGGGCCTTGCTCCCCCATCCCTTCCCCAAGTTGCCTCCGTCATATTTTTTTTCCGACTATATTTATTGAGAATTAGCCTGATCACAAATTTTGCAGACCGTGTAGATATAATCACCGGTATCTCAGGCCCTTAGACTGTCATATACTTAGCCGCTCGAGCAGTAATTTAGGTCACTCGGACCCCCATTCTGCTAGCCAGATCCCCGAGGCAATCTGGCTCGTGTACAATATCCGCTGTGTGTATAGTTTTCGCTGTCCACTACCAAACTAACGAGTTCCATCGGCGCTACTCGGCGGTGATGTAGAAGTTATTAGCCGAGAACTTTCGATTTGTCACCTTGCATCCCAATCAAGGTACACAGTAGATTTTCAGTGTACTTAAAGTTAACTTTTTTAGGTCATGACAAAATAGTTAAACGATGTGAGCAAGAATTGTGTTGTTTCATTATAAAGAGATTTTGTTGTAAATATATTGAGATCATAGCTTTGAGATTGATTATGACATAGAATAGAGCAAAAAAAAACTATATATTATATTCAAGCAAACTTAAACCACAAACAATGACAATAGTTCTAGCATAGTAGAACAAAGTATCTCCCGAACAAAATCAGTTCCGTTCATTTTTGCATAGGCGAACAAAATCTAAAATTTAGCAATAAACAGACAAATTCACTCCCATAAATTAGTTAAAGTAAAATATATATTGAAGATACAATTTATAAAAAAAAAACGTCCGAAGTTATTATGAGTGTATTTTCGAGACTAAACAGTGCGAACAAAATAAACATTTTTCCAAAATGTGGAAAAGGTATAGGAGGGAATTCGCATTGGAAAAAATACGAGAGGGTGTTTGTCCGCCTTAGATAAAATGAAAAGAAGGATTTTTGTATCAAATGATTGTGTCCGTTCTCCGTTTTAGCAATAAATGTATCAAGTTGCAAAAAGGAGAAAAGGGAGGATATATTGCTAAGTTTGAAAGTAATTGTATAATTGAGTGATATTCAGCTGTAGGAAGCACCAAGTGTAGCGATTTGTGCAGTTTTCATCGGCTCATTTAAACACATCTATAATATGATTTTGCAATTGTATTACTGTTGTTGTTTTTAAATCCAAATGAACAGTGTACTTGAACACGACATTAGTAAGACGATGTGTGCACAATCTGTTATGTTAAGGTCGAAGTTTCACTTCCATTTAATATTCTA
Organism: Sinonovacula constricta; assembly: GCA_007844125.1. Classification (NCBI taxonomy): domain Eukaryota; kingdom Metazoa; phylum Mollusca; class Bivalvia; order Cardiida; family Solecurtidae; genus Sinonovacula; species Sinonovacula constricta. The sequence continues at coordinate 26,731,432 of CM017568.1, read as the reverse complement.
TATCGAAATTATACACAACACGTGTTCGAATTCCCAACAGAAATCCAAATTTAGGCAACATTCATAAATATCTAAAAATTGAGTTAAGATGGCAATATTGTTTATTATTATTATTTTTTCTCCCGATATCTGCAAACGACGACCGATGGGAAAACGGAGCTATAAATGTAATCAAGCCACATATTATGTTCCAACTTTTTAACCAACCATTTAATCTATTAACCTTTTCTTTGTCCATTTACACTTTAGAATGCATCTCCGACATTTTAAAACCATTTTTTCCTCGTGTGGGGGTGTGTGGGGGTGGGGGGAAGGGAGGGGGGTAGAGGGGCGGCGTCGGGGAGCATGCTCCTTCCGGCCCCCACTAGAATGTATGTATGTGATAGTTTGTCTTCGACCCCCACAGCTGAAAATTTCTGAGTCCGGGCCTGAATTCTAATACTTATACGACTTATATTACTACTACGACAACAACAGCAACTACTACTACTTTAACTACAACAATAACAGCAATTACTACTACTACTACTACTACTACTACTACTACTACTACTACTACTACTACTACTACTACTACTAAAACTTTCACTTCTAATACTAATACTTTCACTTCCTTTTTAACTACATCCTTTGCAAAATCTACAACTTTATTACTGAGTCGACGTCTTAGCGATGAAAGCAAGCACAGAGAAAAAACACTTCCGCGTGCGACGCCTTATACTGAACCACCCGGTCTATGTGGACATAAGCATCCTCGAAGTCCTTCTATAACAATCGTCGAAAGACTAGTATAGGGATCTCAGATAGCACTACACTAACACAGACAGCATGATGCTCGAAATCCACACAGAGGACGTGTACGTCGACATTGTAAGAACCACGTACCTTTACTACACTTTCGACTACCCAGAAGACCATCATCTCCACAGCATGGCCATCATAAAGCTGTAAGGTAAGATGAAAGTTGATTGCGCGGGGCGCCTGATAGCCGAATAAGTTGGACTTAGGCCTAAGATATTCAACATCCTAAAAGAATCAGGCGCTATCATGAACAAGAGGGTGAAAAAGGCTGTGGTTCAAAAGACGATCCGGAATGTTTAGTGAGGCTCTCTTCGAGAAACGGACATTCCATCACGGCATTTACAGCCTGCGGTCAGTTAAGGACCAAACCTATGGACAGCATTTCATTAAGATTTCTATCTCATCATTCGGCTCGAAGAGCTGGATATCCAAAGATGCGCTGGCTTGTGGCTCTCTGTAGGACCCCATCTGGCGGCATCTGGGTGTCTGGAAGCACGACAAGTTGTTCTTCTCTTATTAAGCACCGCTGTGGCCCATCAAGTAAGTAGTACAACACAGGCTCGTTGTGTTGTGTCCCTGGTCAGGCGATCCGGTGCTCATCCATCTTAAGACCAAAAGGAATCAATCGCACGGCGGCGCCCGCCCTTCAACTCGCCTGGTATGTATCGAACACTAGGAACCGAAGGGACTTTCAGCTCTTTCAAACCAATGAGACGGTCCGCAAGAGCAGTGGGTTTTGTGTCAGGGTTTTCATCTTAATGGCATCACTAGGCTACTTACTTGTCAGTCTGGTCAATTCGCTTTTCAAAACGCGGGCAGCGACCAACATTCTCAGACGTAGTGGCATCCTCGAGTCGCATCTCCTGGACCTCTTGGTGGCTGAATAATCACTCAGCTATTGTTTGATGGAACCTTTCTACAATGGCCGGATCTCTGTATCTGAAAACATGGTCCGTCGTACCTCGATCTTGTTTTGGGGAGACCACACCCATAATGCCCTAAGTTGGATCTGTAGAAGATTAGGACATCACAGCGGACAACGTTTATAGATAAGCTCTAGGGCCCCAAGCAACATATTCGGCTTTTTTGTCACAATGGCTTCAGTATATAATACCAAATAAGTAAACTCTGGTCATTTCTTTTTGAAGTAATATCCAGTAAGCGCGGCGGCACAAACCGCCAACACGATAAACACAATCTCTCTGGTTAGGCGGATTGTCTGACAGGGCATACAAGTCCGAGGTCCGTGGCTTAAAGGTTTGAGTTGATCTGCCTTGGCCTAACTGACCACCATCATTCAGCTATATCTGACTCTACATCTTAAAAAGTTTGGACTGGTGTGACCCTGTCGGTAAAGTTCATTCCCGATATTGTCAAGCCGCTGAGTTCGCTTTCTGGCACAGGCCGCCTGACTGCCTTGAGCTGTTCTATAGCAACATTCTGCCATCGATGCTCTCTATTGATGCCGGAGTCTTTAAGCATTGAGAGCAAGTAATCCCTGCCTGTAAACGCCATAGTGCTTAGCGTTTGCTATCGCCTCTCTAAACAGCACCGATACACTGGGCCATTTGTATTGTCTGCACTGTTATTTTAATATATCCGCCGGAGTAGATGTCCTGCTTTATCAGGTATTTGATCGCAGAAATCGCTGTGACATCTACAGCGGCCATACTTGTCCGCATTCCAACCGAGCAACATCATGCAGCTTGAAAAAGGACTGGCCTCTAAAAAAGTGGCGTAAACGCCGTGCGGAGTTGACTAGGCATTGGTGGTGTTGGGAATCTAGAAACAGTGATCGACACTCTTCGCTCCTGGTCTCTAAGGTGGTTCTATCGTTTGTGCCACCCTCGCTGTCGTCGGGAAGCTTGTTAGTCGCATATTCACTTCAAAGTGCACCTAATACCAGCGTAACGAAACCCTCGCACGAGAAAATCAATACAATCTCCAAAAGTTGTCTCCAAAGCCCTTGCGGACGGGGGTCTCTCCAATGTACAGTATATGCTTGTGCTCGACAAGTTACAGAAGTTCAAGGCAATGAAAAAAAATTGCAAGATGCGATTCAAAAGATTCAGACAGAAACCCAAGAAGACCTGACAAAAGCCTGCTAGAACGACGCCGATAGCTCATAGAGAAACTCGCCAGAAAGGTCAGTACATCTTCCCGCTAAGTTAACTCCGCCATATAAACGCTGACCCCACGCCCGTATAACCAATCACCGTAGAGTGGGTTTCTGGCTAAGTCGATGCTCATCTATCAGTATAGCCCAAAATCTGACAGGGTCTTATAGAAAGAAAGACATTATAACCGCCATCATGTGACAACCGAATACCACACTTACTCTCATCTGATGGGGCGTCCCTGTTGCCTCGCTTGTGATAATGACACATGTGATACATACACTCTCACAGAAGCACGAATTACTGAGAAGACCACAAACAAACTGATTAAATGAGCATAGAAACATCATCTTAGTGGTGAACGTGCCGGTGCAATTTTTCATTGGCGCTATAATAATAGACTCTGTGTTCTAAGCACGTCGGCTTAGCCGGATGGCGGCAAAGGCCTCTTTAGGTAAAAAGACTACTACTACTACTACTACTACTACTACTACTACTACTGCTACTATTACTACTATTACTACTACTACTACTACTACTACTATTACTACTACTACTGTTACTACTAGTACTACTACTACTACTACTACTACTATTACTACTACTTCTATAACTACTACTACCAATATTACTACAACTACTACAACAACAACAACAACTACTACTACTACTACTACTACTACTACTATTACTACTACTACTACTACTATTACTACTACTACTACTACTACTACTACTACTACTACTACTTCTATAACTACTACGACTACTACTATTTTTACTACTATTACTACTACTACTGCTACTACTACTATTACGACTACTTCTACTACTACTACTATTACTACTACTACTACTATTACTACTATTACTAATACTACTACTATTACTACTACTTTTGCTACACTTGTACCACTATACATTTTTTACTTTCATGTTAGACATTTTAAGTTATAGTAAATATATCTGCAGCATTATTATGTGAAAATCACCTCATTTCTATTTTAAGTGATTACGAAGAGTCCGTAGATTCACCAATGACAGAAATATTTCGGTTAAGTTCTCCGAGAACCCAGGAGAAGAAAAATCAAGCCAGGTATTTCAGCGTTCTCTATTGGCTATTTCATTTCCTAGTTCCTGCTTCGTGCATGTGTGGCACTTCAAATATTCAGTCTGCCAGTTGGTTCATATTTAAAAAAAAACTACATGAAAATTCTTGAGTTAACTGAGTTAAGTTTATTTGTCGGCCACTAGTGAGCATATAGAATGTTGCTGTTGATCAAACCGAATGTTCCTGATGTTTCTTTCTTATATTTTAATCGTAAGACACTTGCTCTTAATCTCTTAAAAACTTTTTTTCCAGTTTTGTGTTGAGTAGACGAGATGTTGAACCACAAATATCTGCCACTGGTTCTACTGGTAAGGCTCAAATTAAACACTGCATTTAAAAAAAGCAAAAATGAATATAGCTTAAAATTTTCCAGTTCAATTTTGAATCGAATTGTACAGAAATCTTAAAATTGATAGCATTTGCCTACCCTTATTTTAGAAGTGTAATTTCTTTACTGTTATGATAAATTGACTTGTTTTGGCCTGTTATCATGATAAATTGCCTAAATGTGATTTACGATCGGGTATCAGATATACTTTCACAGTGAAAGCACTACTAAATATATTCATAAATGAACTGATCTCCCACACTGGATAACTGAAACATTGTTTGGTGGGACATTATACCCACACACGATAACAACTTATTCAGCATTAATTATTGTTGTTTATAAATAATTCCTAGTCATTTCCCAAACTGTCGAGTATGACAGGCGTACGAAAATTTCAAATGTTACCATTGAAGAAATCTGTTTCGTTGATGCAGTTTTAGCTATTTATATAAGACTGAAATTTAAATAGCATTCCAATATGAGTGATAGCATTGCTTAAAAAGTCATTATCACGTTGCCTTAACAAACAAATGCTCAGTATATGAATAAAATGCACTGAATATGGCTACTTTGAGTACAGTTTCTGCATATTATTACAGGAGGCGCTGGCACGCCTGGGGGATATCCGTTAAGTGGTGGATCAACCGCCGGACTTCCAATTCGCAGAGGTGGTTTCATAGTTTTTTCCCCAGGGGCATACTCATCTGGCGGTGATTTTATTTTGGTGTATTATTTAATTTGTTTGTACCTATTGAAAGAAAAAGAATTATAGAAAAGGTACATGTGCATGTTATGTGTGCTAAACAACAATTTGTTGGTTAGGTTTTTGGACCCCCCTACAGTATTTTAGTTATTTAGAGATGGTGTCCACTCACAGCAGATATAGTGCTGCCTTCACTGTGTATTACATGCCTTGAAACCTGTCATGATACCACACCCATTCATATTATCCTGACACCGTGAAGACCAGTTTCGAAATTACCCTCATATTTACATGAGCGTTAGCAAGGACATATACTACAACAATTTTGAAGACTTCGGTTGGTCGCGGACGGTAGTCGAACGCTACCAGGTCCAGTCCCACAATTTGTGCTTGTCATTTATAAATGTAGGTCTCTTATCTTACAATCTATTTTAATTAAACGTATCATCTACTTCTAAATATGTTGTCCGCCTGTTTTATGTAGGCTAGATTCAATATTTTTTTATGTCTTCATAGAGCTGCTTAAGAAACAAATGCTCTGTATATGTATAATATGCATTAAATATGACTATTCTGTGTACGTTTTCTACTATTTATTACAGGAGGCACAGGCACACCTCGGGGATATTTGTTCATTGGAGGAGCAACTGCTGAAACACCAGCTTCCAGAGGTGGTCGGACATTCAGCACCCCAGGGACAGCCAATATTGGAACGACTCGTGGTGGTAGAATCTCATTTGGCGGTGATTTTATTTTTGTGAATTATTCAAATTGTTAGGTGCCATGGACAAATACCGTGAAACCTCTCCATAACAACGTTTGGCGGAGACACAGAAAACGGTTGCTGCTGAAAGGTGTTTGCTGTGCAGACGTCATCATTGATGACAAGTTAAAAAAAGAAAACAACATTTTATTTCAATATTATGGGTGCTTTAATAATATAAAAAAGAGGTGGTTCACATATTTATAATGCTGTTGAAGTTTCTTTTTAAATAGACGAAATAGAAGAGCATACAAACATACAGAGCGTAATTAAAAATAGTAAATCTCTTTTTTAGTAGAATCAAAAAAAGTTTGAAATAGAACAGAACTTAATTACGTAAACTAAGTATATCTAAACTAAGAACTAAAGATAGGAATAGAGATAAATACCTGAACATGTAGTTTATTTCTCGGAAACTCCATCTGTCTTAAAAATTAGTGCACTTAAGCAAAGTTACATGTACACGTTATGTTTGCAAAACCAAGTTGATTATTGCTGGGGTTTAACGTTCTCCCAACAATATTTCAGTTATTTAGAGATGGTGCTCACTTGAAGCAAAACAAGTGATGGCTTCATTGAGAATAACGTACCCTGAGTACACGGCAGCATACCAACCTAATAACTGGACACACCAGTTTCGAACTACCCTTACTTTTGTTTGAGAGGGAATTATACCACTGCCAACGAATTTGGGTTGAACTCGAGACTTGCCTTACCCGGAGCCAAGGCTCTAATGATTGCGTTACTTAGTTCAATTCCCCATTTTGTGCTAGTCATATATGAACACTGGTTATGTATACTGCTGGCTCTTAAGTGACACATTTCTAATTTAATATATATCTTGTTCTAATCATGATGTCAGCTTGATTTCATAATATCTAGAAACATATTTATCTATCATTTTACTTAACTTTTTAAAAAGAAAATCTCTGTCCCTATATTTGATGTCATCTTTTACATGTTCTTTTTTTTCCTTGATAACCGTGACAACTCCATAACAAATATATCCCCAGATTCGCACTCTGCCACTTCCCGCATTCAACAACTTCAGGATGACGAGGAGTTTGCGAGGTCCTTGCAGGTATCGTAAAGAAATACCATAAATTACTATCTGTAGAATTTCAAATAAAATCTACATAACCCCTTATCATGTTATATTTATTTATCAGTAATACACAACATAATTGAAGTTTTTTTATGACATAAACTTGCAAAAGGGCCTAACAAACTGTTAGATAATGAACAAGCTCCCAGTGGGAGCTGGCTGATCTGGAACTGAACTAATTGCCTAGGCCGTTCATCCAGACCATAGCTGGCAAAGAGTTATTTGGGTTTATGTCAACACATTCTGAGGAATGCGTTTGCCAAATCTTTTTGTATTTCCAACATCTAAAACCATACCAACTGCCTCTGTTGAGTGAATCCTTACTGGGACTAATGTTTTCAAGTGTAGAGGTCTTCCAGGTACGCTCTGGCGCTTTTTCAACCTAATTATACTCACATATTTGACTGGGCATGTCATAAAAAGTTGGATGTTGCCATAATTGTGTCAGTGTAATTTATGTCTCTTTAAGATTGAGTGCACTCGATCGATGTGTTAGTAACAGACTTTTAACTTCTCAGCCCCTCGGTCGTGGCGGGATATTTTATATAACTGGGGTCTCCCAGCTAACCTTACATAACAGTATTAGACAGTATTTATGTTGCACAATGTACATGTTATTTCCTATAGCAGCATTATATGTGGTTTCTATTTCTTTACTACCTTTACTGTAGGAAGAGATGAATAGAGAATTTGCTGTGAGTCTACGAGGCAGCATGGGCGCCGGTCATTTTGGTTCCACGTTGTCACCACCCAGAGCAGAACAAGTGCCGTATGACCAACGCCAGCCAAGCCCAAGAGGTAACCGGCGCAATCTCCAGAGAGTCTTCCAACTCCCTGCGTCAATTACAGCAGATACTGAGAGTCTTTTACCAGGTAAACTTTGTTCGCTTCTAAATTGAAACGGTTGTTTTAATACGAATGAACGTTTTGTTTGTGGTTTGATCTGTAATGGTTGCATTTGGGGAAGAATTGGAGGTTGCTATCTGTAATTGTTATTGTTTCTGTATTCTTTGAATTTATAGGGGTGACCCACATTATGTAGATGTGGATATTAGGGTCTTACTATCAATAAATGAACAGATCGACATGATATTTAATTTATATGCCTTAAAGATCCAATTTCATTTCTGCGAGCTTAAAGCAAAGATCAGCATGATCAAAGGAATCATCCTGCCCACACCAAACAAAAACCCCGTAAAACAACTTCATCGTCATTGGTTTACAGAAAAATAATTGAAACAATTCTATATTGACTTTGTCGCATAGCCATAAAACAGCTGGTAAGAAGCAAGGATACGTTTGCAGATTCTTGATTTCCATTAAGAATCCATTGGTTGACATCAAGACTTCAATAATAAAAACAATATGATAATTTAAGTACCAAATAAGACAATATTTTCTTTATTTTTCTTCGTCTCTTAATGGTCTGCTTATATTATTGATGAGTGAGTATGTTATCGCGACTCCGCTTGAGGGCAAAAGTTAAAATTACCAAAATATCCCCCAAAGCAAACCGTTATGATAGCTGCAGTTTACACTTACCTGACAATGGCGGAAGTGCTTCTATTGTTTAAATCCAGACAACTGTATCCTTTATATTAAAAGTTTTTTAGCGCCATGCCTTGTAGTCCAGTAATGTTACTTTCAGTAGCAGAAACAACTAATTTATCTAAGCAATTTAAGTTGCGTCACAAAACACGCAATATTATTATTAGAATGCGCTCATTTTTATTGACTTTGGTATATTGTTACCCTGGTTTGAACAAGGGCTTTTCTTAACAGAAATCTATCGAGAGTAGTAGATGGTCTGGTTTATAATCTGTTGATACAATATCTGTTGATGTAATAAAATCAGATGCTATTATTGTTTCGATCTAGTGAAAGCTAACAACTGATTCTCCATATAACTCTAATAAATGTCATGTTTTTTTTCTTTTCCAGACTTGAACTTCGAATCCATTAGAAGACGTGTAGATGTATGTGTATTAATTTTTCCTGTCTATTTTTTAAAACAGTACATTGTAACATTGATCAAAATATTGCAAGAACAAGGGGTGTAGATAGACGTTGGGAAGATGATCTGCATCTTCCGATGGACAAGATTGTGAAATGGGCTACAGGAATTGTATTTGTGTAACTTATCGGTTAGGGTCGTGGCCTCTAACTCCCAAGCCTAGCATGAGTTTAAGTTGTAAGTAGGGATGAGAACGTTCGTATGTGGGCACCTTTCAGCTGATCTGCTGATAGCGGGTGGTTTACCTAGATGGTTTAGGAATAGCCGGTGTTCGACAGTATGACCACACTTGTGTAATTTCAAAATGTGTATGTATACTTAACAATGATTAAAATGCAACTTACAAGATAACCTCATTAAGGCAGATGCGTTCACAAAATCTATATTGACAAAGATAGTCATGATGGAGACGGTATGTTTTGGCAGAATATCATATCATTATTGTAAATGTTGATTAAGGTTTTGAATATACTGAATAATCAAGACGCTAACAATAAATATGAACTCAAACTATTATCAATCTTAGTCACTGACGTTACCCACATTGCTTAAATTTAATTATTTTTTATTAAAAATCCTCTTAATACTAGAAATATTTTGCTCCTAAAACTTTTGTCACTTTATTATTTCTTAACGTTAAATGTCAGCAGATATTGATATTATATGGTTTTCATTATGACTTTTAGCATATTAATATTTTGAAACGTTCGTACTAGAAGAACAGTTATCAGGGTTTTCAGTTTATTGACACATTCACAGCACTTACTTGGAATAAAGATAGCCTTTATTAACATTTGACTATACCGCAGATATAAGGTGTTGGGGCGTGTGGGGTGTGTGTGGTGGAGCGGGGTTTAAATTATGGTCGCCAATATATCGGTCAATCAGTAGACAATATTTTGTTGGCCGTGTCTTGATCTGTACTGGACTGGTACCAAGCTTAAGTGCGCATATTGTTTGCATGTTCTAATTAGATTGATTTTATATGAATTATGGCCATCTGTTATTAATATAATATATATTACAGTTACTGTTGCAAAGACTGGGCGAGTTAAGGCATCAAGGCCTGTCTAGTAAAGAGATTGCTCAGCTGCCTATCACCTCTTGCAAGAAAAAGACCAATGGTGATGCTGCAGAGAAATGTAACATATGCATGGAAACCTATGAAGAAGGTCAACAGAAAAGATATCTACCCTGCTTCCACTGTTTTCATGTTCCATGCATAGATCAATGGCTAGAGGTGAGTGGGGTGAAGTGAACTATATTTAATGCTACCACTCTGTGTTCATGTTTTATACAAAGATCCATGGAAAGAGCTGAGCTGAACCTTGCTTGTGGTTACCATGTATTGTGAGGAGGTCTCAAGGGTAGAATATGTATAACACTATTTCTAACATAGAAAAACAGCTTTATTTTAAACCGATCCTTCAGAAAATAATTAGGTCTAATAAACATATAGTTTTATATATAAACAATATAGTCACTATAAATATATATAGTCACTACTAATCTTTATTTTTTTAACAGAAAAAGGCATTTTTATATGAAGGTAGAGGGCTAAGATATGAAAAAAGTAATTGCTATTATATCATTTCAGGAAAAAGCATCTTGTCCTATTTGCCGAATGGACATACATATTGATGGTAGTACTCCCTGATGATAGTGATCGATTAGCACAGGAACCGTCTATCAGAGATTTACGAAAAATTGGTACAAAGTACCTTAAAACATGTTGTCAGCAAAACTTATGATATTATTGTGATATAAAAAATATGTGTATCAACATATTCGTAAGTCGTAACTAAAATTATGCTACTAATATTTAACTCTTGGGACTAGAAAACGGTAACCGAATGGTTTATCACCTTTAAAGTGTACCAGTGTCCATTTAGCAACAGATCCAAAATATACTGAACAAAACCCCTTTATTGTTCCCTTTTAAAATGCCACAATTGGACTCTTCGAAGATTTCTTAGGATATAGCCTTTTCTTTAATAGAGGACTTAGCTTGAGAAGTACATTTCTGTATTTTTCTGAAGCGCCGTTTTGTCTTTTTATTTACTCTGCCTCGACGAAGAGTGGGCAGATTGTTTTACATTATTGTTTAGAGAATACATGATTCCCCAAACTTCAAACTTTTGACATTGGTGATGATAAGATAATAACCCTAATTTGTTTTAGGTTCAGTGTTATGGCGACCTGGAACATATTTTTTAAATTCCAGTGATTTCTAGATTGTACAATCCTCAAACTTGGTAGGAGCCTTGGGAAAACAACCAACCAGAGAGTATACATGTTTCATAAACATCCTCGTGTTATTTATAACTTAAAATTTGCAGAGGCATTGGTTCAAAATTTAAACAAGATGTTTTAAAGTTAGAGTTTTAGGTTATTTACATATTTAACACTTTTTAAAACCTTTTTGTTCACAGCTGGTCTTATTAGCATTTTTTCTTTTTTAGTTATTCAAACAAACAAAACTTTGCTTAGCAATAATTATTAAATATATATGATTACTATATTATGCTTTAACATGTCATATTTTAGTAGAATATGACGCCTTCAGGTTAAGACCATCAAAGGCATCACGACCATATCAACTATAGTGTTGCTATTTCAGCCCGCAAACCTGGTACATGTATCCCTTTAAACTGTGCATGTGATAATAGTGGTTTCATAATTGGTTTTATTTTTATGAAATAATGCCAAAAATTCTTTTACAGTGCGGGTCGCGGGGGTGGGAGTGGGGGAGTTGGGGGATGGGGTAGGTGACCGCGGCCAGGTTGATTAAAAAAAACTTGTATATATTGATACTTAAGCTGACATTTAAAAATTTATTTTTCTCAAGTGTATGTTGTTTTATTTCTGTAAATAGTTAAATATATACTTTGGGCCATACACTGAGCCATTTATTACATATTTAGTATATTCCATTCGTTATAAAGTAGATGTATGATTGTTAGAATTGTTAGAATTGTTAATTATTTTTAAAGCGCACATTTTATATTTTTATTCGTGTCTGATGTTGAAGTAATCAATGTTTTAACCTTATTGTGAATTGAGTAACCTTTGAAAGAATGTTGTAAAAGGAAGTTTCACTTAGAGATTCATTTCTTCAAGCTCTTTCTCTCTTAGCTCTTATTAAACGCCATAAATGTTTGGATAAGCTGCGAAGATCCTGACTGACAACCTCTCGCCTTATCACTGGAAATCAGCTCTATGACTTCCTTTCATAAGGATTCGTGTACCGATCAGGACTTGAATCCACGGCGTGTCTTGCTGCGAAGTCACAAGTCGGCGACTCGAACCCTGTCACTGAAGTGTTGTATGTTTAACAATTATAGAATGTCTTACTAGTAACTATAGCATTATAACAAATTATTATTATGATCAAACTGTGTATGTAATTTTGTTATATAATAACTCTGCTTGCAAAGTCTATTTTCATTTGAAAATTGTTGTTATTGTTCCTATATTTTTCTCTGTTACACTCTAAGATTTGTACACGAATTTTATATTTGTTTCTTTTTCACATGTTTTCATATACATTCAACTTTGTTTAGCATTCATAACATAAACTTAAGCGTTGTTTATTTCGCGTAACGGCACTTTTTATTTTATTATTTTCTTGCCAATTAAACTGACAAATAGATATTGAACATAAACATTTTAAAATCAATTTGGCGCGTTAGTAAGTTTAAACAGAAGGAAACACGATTCAACATACACTTTTTATAGTTTAAAAAAGTCATAATAATTAAATTACTCGTATAACACTTTAATTCCCGTCCATATGAAGACTATCCAAGACACCATCAATCGCGAATTACGTCTCTAGTTAACTTCCCAGTTTATAAATGCACGAATAATTTACAAATAAGATGAGAAATAGTAAACCACTTTAAAATTTAAAGAAACAACACAGTATTCATTACACACATTTAAAGTCTTAAGATTATTTTTCTTCGCTTAAAAAAATACAAAACCAAACCAACAAAGTAAAACCTTTCCCATCGAAACGTATCTTCTATTTCCATGCGTCAAAATAGCTTAGTTGTACACCTTCAATCCAGCATATGTTAGCTTTCTTCTCTGCATTTAAACTAGCAAATGATTATTTTCTTTATTTACATTTTTTCTTTACAAGTAAAAACACGAAATCGTCTCAATCAGCGTACATGCTAATAACATAAAACTGTTAACAATCGTAGCAAATCGTAGCAAATAGCCAATCCTGGCCTAAAAACTTTTTATTCTTATGAAAACGTTTGCTATATATTGCCTTTGAAGCGGTGATTACATGTCAAATATATAATTTGTCGTGGGCACTCCATAGAAGTATACAGATAAACGCCACAATAAGGCTAAGGGGCGGATAAACGATCAAACCGTGTGTACGACCCGACCAGACTAACTGTCACTGGTGCTCTCGCAAGAAACCGGCGGTGCACGTTTTGTTGAAGGACTGCGGCGGCACACACACATGCGGTGTGGTATTTTACTACAATCCATTGCATTTGGCATATTTCCGAATCGAGCCCACACAAAAACAGATGCCCTGTCTGCGACATTGCTATTTTCCCTACTGCGAGATTCCGTGTGTATCGCAAAACCGTGTTCATTTTCGCATTTAACATGGACGCCTCTTATATGGATGGATGAGATGCTAGCGTTGGTAACGTGGCAACATGCGTCCCTGACAATTGTTACGACCTTTGCGTGATGCTGCTGTACAGAGCACCGCTTGCAAATGTTTCATGTGACTCCAGATAGTGTCTAGACCTAAATCGAGCGGAACCAGTGCAACGACGTTCCCTCCATTGTGTCCTTTATCGCTCTGACTGTGGTGAGGAGACTGTACTGATTCACTGGAACTTTTAAGGTGGCAAGATTGTAAATAACTTATGAATGTTTGCCGACTGACCGTTCCAAGGCGGTAACTCTCGGGTTTGCTCTTTTCGTTAAATGACTCGTCACAAATTTGTTCTTACTTTTCGCTTGGACTGCATGTGAAATACCTTTGTTCTGTGCCTTTTCGGAGTTTGATATTTGTTGCAATGCTCATAGGACTTTGTCTTATATTCTTATTCATGATCACAACAATGTTACTTGTGTTGTGTGGCGGTCGTAAAAAATCTCCCCGTGCATGTAATCTATGTTGTCATTTAATTCATCCTATAAGGATTGTTACCTGTATTTCCTTTGATGGGCATTGGACTTTGGTTGTTCAATTCCATCTTCAAATGAACAGGATGCTACAATCATTTATTCGTCTTTGGTCATGTTTGTTCATGATTCAGAAAGTCAATTTTATTTATAGTCAACCATTTTTGTGTAGTTTTCAAATCGAAATAATACCATATTCGTTTCTAAACACTATGTGGACATTATTTTTCAATGACGTCACTACTTTTGTCATAACTTATAGAAAATAGCGCTTGGTCATTTTGTATTCACTGATTAAAAATTTCACAAGAAAATCTGGCATACCAGTAAAATGATAGTGCTGTTAGGTTCATTGCGATGTCGCAGGCCAATCGACACTTCGAAGATCCACCGGCGTTGCTTATTCGCTCAATTGATTAGATTTATCAATAAAAACTAGGGATGTTAACGAATATTCGAATATTCGAATATCAAGTCGCTATTCGAAAAGAGATTTTGGGATTCGAATATTTTATAATTTGTATTCCGCTTTTGTTAATTTCGAAGGAACATTGAAAAGACATTTCTTTAGTTGATCATAGTGTCCCTAGCGTCTTAAGACGCTAACGATATGTAATCACGTTCGCTCTAAGATAGAGGGGGTGGGTCATGTCTCCTGATAACGAATTGCCATCTGGTTAAGAGCATGAAATCACCTTACCGCGCACAGCTCCTTCTCTGCCCCCTCTCCCACTTAGACCCAGTCACATCAACCACATCACCATACAGCTGTGGAAACAGTTGCCAATGTACAATAAACACACATGTCAGTTCAATGCTGCGGCAATTAGCTACAGCAATTACGTAACACTGACTATACCCAGCTTCGGTCGGGATAGTGTGTAATAAATACATTATAGAAGGCTATACTTATTGATAACAGTCCACCAGAAGCTGAGAACGTCTTTTAATTTTTGGAAAGCACAACTAGATCACTGTCAAACAAACTTTAATTGCAAACACTTTCTGTTTTTGTCACTCTACTTCATACTTGTTATTTTATTCCTATATAATACTGCGACATCTGTTATTTTTTGTCACCGCGATTTTCTGTTCTTTGTTTTTGCTTCGTTCTCTCCGAATAACAAACATGTAAATCTACATACTTTTTTAATTGTTCGTCATAGGTTTACTTAACACACTTAAAACTCACGAGCTTACAATTTTAATCATTCTTTATATATATACTGGTTGGTACTTCATCAATTTATCAACAGTCAGGTAATCTTGACACTAGCCAATCGCAGTAATTATCGTCATCAAATGGTTTTGTTTACCTTCGCCTTTCACCCATAGGCATATGGCGAGCAGGTTCGTAATTGTCACTTGTGTATTGGTAACTAAATGTCTCTAATTGACATGTTATGGCTTCGGATTAACGCCCTTAGCGATATCAGCCAATCACAATTAAACATCAATCCGACCACCAACCAATCAAGACCATTTATTGGCTGTACACTTGAGCGATTTTCTTTCATAAAACCTTCGTGGTTTTGCCTAATTGTCTTACAGTCGATCCAGTATCACCCGCATTTTGTCCTTTAGAAAATGCCACCTTTAATCATTAATGTATTTTATAAGATTAGTTCACAAAACATAATTGACTGTTTGTTGTTATACATTGTTTGCGGTTAGTAGAGTAAAATATTAAAATTATAAGCTATTTTGCATGTGTTGTACAGTTTTATCTAATAAAATTATGATATGGTTTTATTAAATCGATAAGTAGCCCCTTAAATACGTCATATGTTAATACAAATAAGTAATTAATTTCACAAAATGCCTTTCAATTGTAAAGGTTATTACACGAAGTACAACACGTAACAAAAAGACACCCAAGTTTAAGGTTACTAATTAATAATGTATATATTATACGGGACTTTGCAGGTCATCTTAACATTGATTGGTTACTTTATAGTTTTTATAAGAGTTTCAATAATAATAATAATAATAATTGGTAAGTAGCAATGACATTATTTACGCATTTACTGGCATTCTTCACTGACAGTATTTTCTTGCAAACTACCACTGACCAAGTAAAGAAACGCCCCGTCTGGTCCTTCACTATAAACAGGATAATGGCGGATTCATAATATTGCCGTTTGTATTTCAAAAAGAAGAAATCGTCGTTTTAAAATTTAATGCTATGATAAAATCATAAATCTACCGCCGCTTCTGCATTAAGTAAGGCTAGCAATGTAAATTGTGGTCAGAAATAAACATTTTACAATGAATAAACACGTTGAATCTAATGGAAAATTACCGTGTTATATGCCACTTTGATATAAATTCGTTCCGAATATTCGAATATGATTCGAATACACGTTCCGAATATTCGAATATCGTTTTGGGATTCGATTTACATCCCTAATAAAAACATATATTAGCACTTAAATAAATTATGTGTTGAAATGTCGGAAACTTAGATATAACATATTAACGATTCAATAATGATTATGATGTGAAATAACTTAGTAACTTAGTAGAAAAACGACAACAATAACAACAATAAAAACTATTAACACAGTACAATAAAATCTCTTTGATCCTACCACCACATAGGACATTAGAAATATACAGCCCGGTGTGATAACATTAGCTTTATCAGACATCAGTGTGATAAACCTTCCAGGTGCAACCGGACGGTCTACTTTTTAAATGCATCATTTCCATGCCGCACATGGAGTTATAAACATCTTCCAATCGTGAAAAAATATTTTAAGTGATGCGACGACTTATGACTGAAGGATTTAAATCCCTTTGTTTATGTTTCATCTAGTCAAATGACGTCGCATGAGGTGCAGTAAAGTTATCCACAACCTGCAAGTCATTAACTATTAGTTTAGAAACACAGGTTTTAAAGCAACAGAACTTGGTGCTATTCATACAAAGAAGGTCAACGTAGAAATGTACAATCGGGATCTGAGTTAGTGGAATAATATGACGTGCAATAACAGAAGCTTTTCTCGGTATCGGCGAACAGTGTTTTAATTGACACTCAATCCTATGGTTCAGCTAAACTTAAATCTATTGACTCTGTAGCCCACCCATCCATGCTTTCGCTAAAGTTTGATAATAAACCGATGCTCTTACTATAAAATATAACCGAAACAACAATGCATGGAGCAAAAATACGATGTTTACGGCCGCCACAACCTATGTCCAAAATAAAATGGTTTATCAGGTTGTAAATTCCTTTCTAATAATGGTTTATCAGGTTGTAAATTACTTTCTAATAATGGTTTATCAGGTTGTAAGTCCCCTTCTAATTTATGTCATATGACATGACATGTGGTGACCTAGATTTCTTCGAAGTCATTTGTTCTTTGTCATTTTGTAAATACGGGCTTTTATACATAAAAAGCAATCGTGTACATACACAATATGGATTGATATAGTGCGAGGATAGAATGTGCAATTGCATTAGCTTTTCGCGTCGAGTTCGGATCACGGAAAATAGTAAAATGAGACTTAATCGTATGGACTTGCTGATCTAATATATGATAACTCCGTACACTACACATCCACGGTTTTGTTTGAACGTGATGATACTATGATGCACCTCCTATGACGTTTAAATGAATTTAGCTACAAGAAATTTCAATTTTATTCACGTTACTTACGGATCGTGTTTCATATGGGACTTGTAATTTTACTCTTTTTTGTGTTAAGCGCACATGACAACATAGCACCCACACTAGAACGAGAATTCCAATTCGGAAAAAATAGATCTAAACAAAACATGACGGTATGCCTCGCAATTGAAACAAGAAAAAAAACGTTGTTTATTGCAGAATTCTGTAACATTTATTGGTAAAGTACTGAAATTTAACTGAGATATGACATTTAATGTATGTTAATGTTAACTAGTAGAAAAGCAGTATGAGCTTATTTCTTGAATAAGTTTTTATGTATAATTTAGTTTAATATATGTAGTTGTGCTTTTAAAAATAGTCTGCGACTAAATAGCATATACTGACGCATAGAAAAGGTATTGCTACATTCGTTTTCTGGATGAGATATACGCAATTATAATGTTTTACTACATATCACCAATTATGTTATATATAAGATACATGTTTAATTTAAACATTTCTAATTATTTATCTAGCAAGCATAGTTTGAACTACTTAACCTACCTAAATTTGGCATTACGTCATTTAGTCATTTGACTTTGTTTAACTATTTGTGTATGTATTGGCGTTATTTATATAGATTTTGTTTTGATCATGAATTAATTATTTATAAATGACATTTTTTATGCAAAATGCAGTTTCTTTTGAACGTTTATTAGGCAAATACTGATATACTAACTTAATTGGCGACTTCCTTGTTCAAAAAGTAACTACTCGTGAGTGATTACGAGACTAGCTCGATCGTCTATTTGTAACTAATTGTGGCTGCTGAAGCGATTTCCGTATTTATTTCTTTATTAATTTTGCATTTTTATTATATCAAATATGGAGTAAAATTTGAGTTTAATTATTCTGATTAATCTAGATGGCAGAGTACCAATTTACACTACCTTAATTTGACTATACGCTGTTTAGTCTTTTGACAACTTGTGACTTTTAGGCATTTCTTATGAAGTTTTTGCTACATTTTCTGTCACAAATCGATAAAAAAGGCATTCCAAAATACAACTTAATAAGCGTATGCTGATATAACAGCATTTCTATCATATACGCGAACTTAAGAAGTGATTGTTTGTGAGCTGTAAAGAGTCAATTCGACTACTTATGACTATTTATGACTGTGATTGGTTTATCTTTTATACATTTTCATTGCAAATGAAGGAAAATATATTAACCATGCAAAATAACACACGTTTGTAATAAATATGCATAAAGCGTAGCGAATAAAACAGCTTTCAAACCGCTTAAACCCCTATTTTCAAAAATGTCAGTCTTTATGAGGATGGTTAAGCAAATAATAAGGTAGAAGTAAAGTAATTTTGACATACACATAATTTAAATCACATCTATAAAATAGTATTTAAATTGTTCTTAGTATTCACTCGATATGACCAGATGTTCGAATATTTATGACTGCGACTATTTGCTGTTTAGTCATATGCTAACCTAATTCTCGTGGGATGACTGGTGCCAGAACGTCTCATATTTTGATCATCAGCTTATCGACGCTTTTAACTGATGGCAAAAATCCCCAACGATATTTCAAACTGCTGTAAAATCAGATTATATGAAGATTATATAAACAGAAATTTTTTATAGTATTAAAAATTATATAGATTTTTTGTAATAAACATTGCCTGTGTTTCAATGGCATTTCCATTTTAAAATAATCAATTATATAGTTTCATTTTCATTTTCAGGAAAACCCTAAGGTAGTCGCTAAATCCAAGCCATTTAGTACCTGCACGTTAAAGTCAGATATATAAGGCGGAGTCATGGTGCAATGTGGGCGGGGTTAAACGTATACCAAATACCAACATCGATCAAAATGTGCAGCAAAAGACAACAAGAAAAGCCCCTTATACTTTAGTGAACAAAACAAACCCATAAACCACATAAAATAAGATTGAAACATCAGCAGGCACGACTACCTTTACGAAATTTACTGTGGGGAACTATTCAATGCATATTTAACCGTAGTGTTTATGTTTGCACTCAGAATATAACATCTAACTGAATGCTTATGTGCTCATGAATACGCTATTCATAGCTTAAAATTGTGAATTATTTAACTATCCGGCAATGAAAAAGCGTACATTTTTACATCGGAACTGTTAATGGTGGTTTCGACCAAACCATTTTCCCTTAAACAACCAAATAAAGTATTGTTACCCTAACAGATTTCCACGAAATACTGTTAATTAGTGTCGTATAACTCGGTCACAGTAATGTGCAAATTCAAAACAAACCTTTGATTGGAATTCGACTACAGCAGTAATATATCCATAAAGCCTAAGTGATCGCACACTTGCTCGACATTCTTTTAACAAATTTTCACCTGAGTATTATGTGGAAATAATGACTTTGAATATATTTTATTCAAATAAATAGAAAATCAACACAAAAGCCACTAAGCAGAACTGATTCACATGTCTTTGACATTTATTTCAGAGGCTTTACCACTGTGTCCTTTTCCTTTGTTATTTTATTGTTGTCATAAACTGTCAATATAGCATAATCCCTAACTTGTTTACCCTATATTAAGTGAACTTCTGATAAAATTCCCGTAATCGAGTAAACTTGCTTAACCTTTTTGCATATAATGGACGAGGCCCATATGCCATAGTTAGAACTATGTTAGAAGTGAAGCATAACACAACAGTCGCGTTGACGCTAGAATGCAGACATTGAAATTAACTAAAAAACATACAAATCGTGTATGGCTGGCTTGTTCCTTATTGCTAGATTTTCTTGAAAATTGTGTAAAATTGTTTGACATAGTCAGTTTTGTCTGCGTTTTTTACATCTCCATTTTAAAATATGAATTCTTTGCCTCTATTGTATGGTACCTAAAAATATAAATATTTATGTCTGTTAATCTATAGATATATCTACCTCTACATTTTTGTAAATGATCTGCTGTTTAGCGCTTTTTAAAGTGTTTATTAGTGTATAAGTGTATTAATTTATATTTATATTTTAATGTATACTTAATGTATTTCAATAAATATATCAAGGCTTGTCTGTTTTTAGTGTTTTTATATACTGAAATTAAAATCTTTTAATGCACTAGGCGTATACTTTTTAGTGATTTTAAATACGGATATAAATGTATATATATATATAGCTAGGATTGTCAGCTTTTTAGTGTTTTTAAAATACTAATATTAAAGATTAGCTCATGTTTGCTGCTTTTTATTGATGATTTCTTTTTAATATTTATATAAAGGTTTTTCAATGATTATTGTTTGTCTGCTTTTTAGTGTTTTGGAATACTAATATTAAAGTATTTTAATGCATTAGACCAGGTTTGTCTGCTTTTTAGCGATTTTAGATACTGATATTTAAATATTTTAATGCATTAGGTTCGGTTTATCTGCTTGTTAGTGTTTTCAAATACTGACATTAAAGTAGGTTATTGGATATGGGCAGATTTGTCTGCTTTTCAGTGTTTATAATATAGTAATATTAAGTATTTATGGTTATGGCCAGATTTGTCTGCTCTTTAGTGTTGTGTTTTTTAATATAAAAACTGTAAAAGATGTTCCTTGTAAGTTACAAGCTTTCCTGCATTTTAGTACTTTTATACTATTTTAGTGTATGTGCAAAATGGGCAAGAAGTTTTAAATATGTCAAGTGTTTATGTCAGTCATAAACAATACCCGACTGACAAGTGATACAACAATTTATATAGAAATGAAGTGTGGGTTGTCTAATTCAGTTTAAGAATGTTTGCAAAGCACTATGAGTATTGCAACGTATACATTAAACTTTGAAAAGAAAGGCACAGGACAAAGTTTTTTACGTGCCAGTCAAATGAAAAGGTTACAACAGTACTGTCACTATATAAAATAGAGAAAATATATGTCATGTAACTTTGAGACTAAGGCACTTTAATGAAAACACTCATGTTTTGTATGTTTTATTTAAAAGAATTTATGATTTTAAGCTCTACTTTCATGTAGAATTTTAAATTGTACAAATCAGTATTTGCTATAATCATTTTAAAGACACTTTTTCTGCATATGATCATAAATTGATAAAAGCAAATCGTTTTTTAATGACAAAGACAATGCTTTGTTTTTCAATGACGTTAGCTTTCCATCCATTTTAGGGCATGCTTTATCACTTATTGTCTGTAGTCTGATGTTAAGGTATACTTTTGATACAAAACAAGGAAAGCAAATTTTAACACATGTTTTAAAAGTCATCTTCTTTGTAAAGTTGTTTAGGCCAAAACGATAAGATTACTTCAACAGCCCAAAATGGGTTTAGTCCGAAAGAGAAGATATGCGTTATTCAAAACTTCAACAAACTTTTCTTGCAAACCAAACAATACCAATAGTAAACTAACAAATTATTATCTGTACAGTGCAATAATGCAACAACTGATTAATGGGCTAAAAAGTCTAAATTAACTCATAAACAATGACAGTAAAGAGTGTATATAATTTAACAAAACACATTTTCTTGAAAGAGTAGACAAAACTGGCCTCAAACATAAAAAGTTGCATGAAGCACAAAACATATAATAGTAATAGTTAAATAAATTGGAAACAAAAGAGACAAAAGGAGTTGATTTAAATTATACATCTGATCACTAGATTAAAATTATGTGAAGATGTTACCTTTCAAAAGATTGCATTTAATTTTGGTAGGGAGAATAAAAACCATTGCTATAGTTTTTATTAATGTACTTTTCTATTATAAACCACTTGAAGCTCAGAAGTAAAGACCAGGTCTGAACTATGCACAAGTACAAGAAATGTGGTTCTACGCCTCTTGTACTTTACATCTTAAAACTGCAATATTTTTAAAGCTTTTTTTAAAATTATTGTTTGCTCATAAAATAACTATTTCTATCATTAAAACCATTAAAAGTCAAATCTAGTAAGCAACATTAAAACACCTTAAAATATTTTTTTTCTGAAAAAAAAAGACAATAGCAGAAAATGACATGAAAACATACCCAATAAACCACAGTATTCATTTATCGTTATTAAACAAGCATACAAAATAATACCTCATAAAATTTATTTATTTATTTACATAAAAGTTTTAAACATTTTCTTTAAAAATGTACTTAAAGGTAGGCAAAACTAAGCATACAATAAAGACATTTAACTTTCTGTTGCATGAAAGAGCAGATACAACTTGCTAAGGATGGTTAATTTTAACTTTGTAATATAAAATATAAATAAGATAAAATAATAATATTTTAATAATTAATGCACCAAAAATCAGACAAAACTATTCAGGTAGATTGAATGGCTTTAAAAACTCTGTACAACTAAGATACTATGGACTAATGGAATATTAAACTACCTTGTACTTTAAAAGCAACTAAAGAGCAGAAACAACACATTATTAGACTTAGCATTCTAAAAGTGAATAAGTTAGATATTTAGATAATTAGTACATAATTAGTATACATTAACTCATTTAGATTTTATTCGATTTCAGTAGCGTTTTGGTAAACTTTATATTTTTGGTCACTTTTTATATTGTTTACAGCAACGGGAAATCCGTGCAACTCGTTCCCCGCCTTTCCTTTTTGAATAACCAATCAAACTGTTGTTTTCTTGGTGAACGGGATTTTTGCACCCAGGCTTGTCATTCAACTACTGACTGACCGCCTGGTCATTTGCACGTCTCTCTCTATATATTATAAATATATATTGTTGCAGGTAAATATTATTTTATTATTATATCTATTATTCTCATTCATCAATTCATCATTCATTCTTGTTGTAAACCTTTTCGACGTCATTTTCTAGTTTGATATTTGTTAAACTATATTCAATGTGTATGTATAAATGTTGAGTAATTAAAAAACACATCTGCCGCCATGTTGATTTTACCCATAGTAAGATATTTTACAGGAATGTGTCTGTTATTATTATTTGTATCATTCAACTATTGACTGACCGCCTGGTCATTTGCACCTCTCTCTATATATAATATAATATATATATTGTTGCAGTGTCTTCAATTCCAACACTCTCCGCTGACAACTGTGACAGACAGACGAAACTAGACAAGGTATAATAAATGAGCTACACAATTTTTTATTAAAAAAAAGCTCTGACAAAACCTAGCTTAGGTACAATTAGGACTATACACTTTATTATATAGTTGAACGCCATTTAAAACAGACAATATTCGTCAGGTTGCTTTAAAAATTATATTTAAAATGCACTAAAAAGCCGACAAAACTTAACGTGTGAATTAAAGGGCTATAAATTTATTTAAACATATTAAAAAACGGACAAAACCATCCAATATTAGCCATGTACATTAGAGGCTATATAATTTAATTTCTATTTTAGAAAATGCACTAAAAAGCAGACTAAGTTTAAAAGCTACCTGTCAATAATTTTACTGAACAGGAGTAAGTCCTTGTAATTTTCTTAATTAAATTGGATTATGTGCGTTTTAGAAGCAAAACTGAGTGAAACATATGTACAGTAGTTGATTTCATAGTAAATTAACCACAGTAAGTATACATATTTCCCTCAAAATGTACATTTTTTGCATTTAATATATCTTTGCTTTTTTTAAATCGGGCGATTGTCTGCTATCTACTGCTAACCCAACAGTCGTCATTTTTCTCAAATTTTCCTCAAAAAATATATACATAACTCCTACATTGGAGTGAATAACTTGTAACTATAAATGCATGACATTTGATGTATAATTAAACTAATATTATATTTACAACTTTATTAATAAATCCAATTCTACTACATAACATCTTTGTTCATTTCTTTAAATCTAGTATTTACAAATCTTACAAGTTACGTTTGTTTTATTTGTTTTTTATCTGCACTAACTCGCGTCTTACTTATCGGAGGATCGTAAAACCTCTTTTTTTATTTTCGGCTTTGTAATCAATAGATCATCGCTGTGAATATTTCACCTTGGTCGTTACGCACATCTTGACTATCCAAGTGTAGTTTATGCCAAAATATACCATCATCATCATCATCATCATCGTCATCATCTTCGTCATCAGAACTGTCCAAAATGGGTCCCTGTTAGATACCTAATTTCGGATACCTATTATAATTTTTATATAGAATTTTTTATTTTAAGTTAATTTTATTTATGGAATTTCCAGTCGGGCTTTGAATTAAAACTGCACCATAAGCTCTATCTCTTGCATCAGTTTCGGCGATAAAAGGCTTGCTTAAATCGGCGTGACGTTACAGTGGCATGTCTGCTAATTTTGCTACAACTGTTTTGAAATTCTGCTGTCCATTTGAAAGTATTATGGGTTTAGTTAGGTTGGTTAATGGACAGACTATATCGGAGAAACTTTAACGAATTTTTATAGGAAGCCGCAAGTCCTAAAATGACCTTACTTCTTTGACATTGGTTGGTATTGATTTTTTTCCCAAAGCTTCTACTTTACTGTCATCAGGTTTGATTCCTGCTGCTGAAACAGTATGGCCTAAATATTGAACAGTTTCTTTGAAAAATTGGATTTCTTTAGTTTCAGTTTGAGGTTATTTTCCCTAATCTATCCAAAACCATTTGTAAACGTTCTAAATGGTTTCTTTCTGGGATAATTAACAAGTCATCAAGAATACTAATTGATCTAATCCTCCCAAAATTCTTGACATTGTTTCTTGAAATATGAATAAATTCAAACTAAGACCCATTGGTAAACATTTGTAAACATATGTATTGTTTTGTGCGCTAAAACAGGTTTATATCATTTCTGCAATTTTGAGTTGATGGTAACCATGTGTCAAATCAAATGTACTGTAAAATTTAGACCTATTTAGGCAACTTTACACTAAATCGATGCGTGGTAATGGTCTTGGGTTAGTATTGACTGAGAACGGTAATCGAAAGTATCTGTTAGCAGGGGTTGGTCCTCGCGTGTGGGGATTGGCACTTCAACATTTGGCACTAAACCTATATCATTTGGGTGTCTTGAAAAAAAAAACAGATTGATTTTTGTAAATGTTTGTAAATTAGATTTTTCACTTCATTATATAACCCTTTCGGGGCGACAATCTCATCTAAACTTAGTTTATTTTTTGCTAATCACATACCCGAAGTTCTGTCGATATTATTTGTTTCGATCGAATAATCATGCTACATAACCTTGCTAAAACACATCCGCTGCGTAATTTGAAAGTTTTGATGGACTTGTTAGTTAACATGATTGGTACTAATCCTAAGTTCATAAGTGCTGATTGTAATTCTAAATTTGTTTCTTCAAACAATTACCCTCTATCTACTGACTATACAGAACAGTTAACTTTAACTATTAAATAATTTAGAGATCTTTTTGAGGATATTTGTGTCTTTTAATCTAATGATTTGCGCAATAATTTTGTCATCTTCAAGCAGTATTTAATTTGATATTAATTTGATATCCTTTGATATTAATGCAACCTAAATAAAAACAAATCATACAGAATATCTCTGCCTAAAATAAGTGATCTATTTACAACGAATCAATGCAACAATTAATTCATGACACATGACTTATTTGTTGATTTTAAGGTTAATATTTGCTTTGCCAGATACTGTTCGACTTTAACCACCTGATTTAAAAGGTGTGCGCTTTTAACGGCTATACGGGGCCCTGTTTACACCCCTGACCCACCTGACTTAAATGCTGTGCGGGTTTTAACGGCCATAAAGAGCCCTGTGTACAACGGCTATAAGGTGTCCTTCGCACATCTCTTACCCACCTGACTGAAAACGGTATGGGGCCTATAACGGCCATATTTGACACAATGTACCCCTCTTACCCACCTGACTTAAATGGTGTGCGGCTGATGTCGGCCATGTTACCCTATGTACAACTCTTTCGTAAATGACTTAACTACTTCGTACTCACTTGATCAAGACGGTGAGGGGTCTATAACGGCCATATTAGTCCTTATGAACCCCCTAACCTGACACTGAAGGTTAAATCGACCCTCTTTACAAAGCTATCCCACCTAATATCAGGGTTAAAATGCTTCTAAACTCGGAGTTGAGGTTTCAAATCACGGTATGGGCAGGCAGGGTAAACTTTTTTCTGTTTTTTTTTTTTCAATTTGGCAATATTTTTCTGTTTCATTCTACCGAAACAAGTAGAAAACATCTAATTTTATTAAATTAGTTTTAGTTTTAGTTGGAATATTCAAGTCTAAACTTTGTTTCCATACGATACTCAACAGCAAACCAAATTTTCCTATAGAGGATCCAGCAGTATATTTGGAGTTTTCTTATTTCTTAAAGAAGAAAAAAATAAAAACTACATGGAGAATATTATTAAAAATTGGCATACACGTTTACCTTAAGTTAAACAAAACATGAGTTGTTTTAATTATCATATTTACGTTTATGTTCTCCATCGCTTTCTTTACCTTAAATGGTACAATAATGTACCCGCCTGACTTAAACGGTGCGGGTCTTGTAATGGTATGTGACCCTATTTACCCCTCTTATCCACCTTACATTAAACATAAATCCACTATTTACATGTATTCAAAACTAACACACCTATCTTAAATGGTGCAGCGGTTTACCACAATTTAACCACAATAAAGTGCCTTATGCACACCTGACTTAAATGGTATGAGTCTTATAACGGACATAAGGTGCTCTATGTACACCTCTTATCAATCTGATTTAAATGGTGTAGGGCTTATAAAGGCCATACAGACTCGTACCATGTACTCGTACCTAAACCCTCATGATATAAATAGTATACGGCTTAAAAAGGTCATTAAGGAGCTATATACACCTCACACGAGGGTGACCTAAAGGATGTGCGGCTTATAACGACCACATTTTGTACCGCCCGAACTGGTCAAAATGTGTTAAATTTATTATCTGTAAATAGTTTCCACTATTCTACTATAAAATATTCATTTAGCAATCAATGTCTAGTGTCGGTTCTTTTCGATGAATATTGCGCTTGTATACCGGAGGCGTGGTTAATAGTGAGTGACACCTATCTTAACAGTGTGTAGATTCTAATGGTGGGGATCTAACGATTTCCATGAACCCAGTCAAGCATGAATTGTAACAACATATTTTCATAACCAAACAGACCACTAAAAGGTTGGCTGTCCATGTTATGACTGATGTGTAAATCATTTGTCTGTCAAAGTATTTTTTGAATAAAATATCTTACATTTTAAACACTACTAATACAGTCGACCTACAAGCATGTTTCGTGGTTTTGAAACTCCGGCTACTACCTCAAATTCAGGTTTGTATTAAATAATTTTATTATAGATAATGTTTAATACAAATGAGAAGGAAACATTTTGTGGCAGAAAAATATGCAAGAGCCAATGTCCTTTAATCTAGTTTTGGGCAAGATATAGTTCAAGGACAAATTTGAAATCTCGTCAGACAAGTTGTTTTCTCTATTATGCTAAATTAAATCGTAAATAATGAATTTTAAAATAAATGGTTTGTCAATACATAAAAATACTATTTTCTTTATTTAAATCAAATCGGCCCGGATCCTGTTAGTGTAGTCTTTTATAGAAAAAAAAGACAAAGTGGTATAGTAAAGTGAAAATTGTAACATTTGGTTAATGCAATAGAAAACGAAAACGAAACGAGATTTCTAGTCTGAATGCTGGTTTTTGTGTTAACATGAACATGTTATCCATCAAGCTATTTTGTTATTTTACGATTAAGGAAAAAGTGTTGTAGTTGTTTTGAAGCTGATTTATTACTCAGAAACTTCATCTGTCCAGTGCCCTTTAAAAGTTAATGGGCTTTAGTCACGGTATATGTATGTGATATGTGTGTAAAACCAAAGTATGTTTGTTCGTTTGTTGGGTCTATCGTCTCCCAACAGTATTTCAGTTATTTAGAGAAGTAGAGAAGTATTTGATTCCATTTGAATCATAAATAGTGCTGCTTTCACTGTGTATAGCACGCCCATGACACCTGGCATGATATCCAACCTAATAATACTATCCTGACACCGGGCCTAACCAGTTGCGGAACTAACCTTATATTTGCTTTAGCCTTACTAAGGAAGCTATACCTATAACATTTTAACGACTTTGGTTTGTCGCAAACCTAGGTTCGAATAAAAGACATACTTTACCTTGAGCAAACGCTCTTCCTGTTTTGCTACCAGGTCCTGCTCATCATTATGTGCTTGTCATTGATAAACAGTACACTGATGGGCTTTTAAAAGATACAACCTTAATTAAGTATATATATCTTGTTCTAATCGATTTTGTCAGCTTAATTTTATATCTAAAAACAATTTCTTACTAGATTTTAACAAAGGCTTTGTATTTGCAACTTTTACTGCTATTAATTATAGGAGAAACAGGCAACCCTGCGGGGATATTCGTTCAGAGGAGGAACAACCGCCGGAAACTCCAGTTTCCAAAGTGGTTTCCCATTAGGCACCCCAAGGGCAGACAATTTTGGAACCGGTGGTGATCGTGGATTCTCATTTGGCGGTGATTTAAAATGTTGATCACACTAGCGTTCGGAAAAGCAAATGTTACCACATCTGACTTTTTTTATATCTCACTTCCTGTACATTTTAGATTGTAGATAGTGCGTATATAGAATATGCAATTGCATTAGTTTTTTTTGGTCAATTTCGGTCACAGAGAACAGTGTAAAATGAAACCCAATTTAGGTTCTGCGAAACTCAAATATGTTGACCTATGTACCCCACCCATCCATCATTTAGTTAAAGATTTATGATACGGTGATACAACTACTATGTCGTTTTATTGATATAGGCTGCAAGTAAGTTAAACAAGCTTCTTACGGATCTTATTTCATGAACATTTAGTAATTCTTTTGGTTATTGCGTATGCAAACATGTTATCCACTCTAAGGTCCATTTTCGAACAAAATAGATCAACCCATCTATATACGTTTTTGTTTATTAAACAAAAGGTAAACATTAAAAGATGCAGATGGTAGGATAAATTAAGCAAGAATCGAAATTTAGATATGTCTTAACCTAGTGTGATAACATTTGTTTTTATTCAACACCAACAAACAGACAGACAGATCGTTTATTGACATAAACTACAGTTTTGTCACATAGAATTACATTCAAATATAGATACATTAGTCACAAAACTCATGGCAACACTAACGTGTGTTTTTATAAGAGTGTGAACATGCTATGTATATGTATATAGAATAAATACCGCCAACATACACATAATAAGTATATGTTAATGGTAATATAATCCTTAGGTATCAGTTTTATAACACCAGGGGCTATTAAGTTCATTATTCTAGCGTACACTTTGAAGAGCAAGCAATGCATTTAAATATATCCTAAGTAAAGATAATGTATTTATAGAACAACATCACATATTGAGTACACTTAACAGGGCAAAATGAAATTATACAAGTCAATGTTTATACTGCAAAACAACATGCATCAGCCGAAAGGGTAAACGACATATGACACCAGTTTAAGGAGTAAATTCTAAATACCAAAGTTTATTGGATACAGTTTACAAAATGAACTACAGTTACGTAACTAGAAATTGAGTGTATATCGGTACTGTAAAGGCAACGAATTCGCAAAACATGTAGGAAAAACTTCAATTCCACCAATCTATGTCTTAGTTCGAATGCTTCAAGTACGTTTTTTTCCTAAATTGTACATTATATTATGATTGTCGCATTTCATCAGTTCTATAACCTTAAAGACACTGGGGCAGGTATAATGATAATGGACAAATCAAAACAAAATGATAGTCATCTTCAAAGTCTCTTGAATTCTATACAATACAGAACCGTTCATTATGCTCAGCATATTGGCCTACGTAACGCACTTTCTCAATGCGTAAATGATGTGAAGAAAGTCTTGTTAAGGGAATATAATAATTTTGAGATAAGATTTCTAAATATCTTTCTAAACCATGTACAATTTTTTATATTTGTATACGTTGATAGGCTGCGAGAAATCGTAATCTCGGAACCCCAGTTTTGCAGGAACATGTTTATTAAACGGCGCTTGTATATGTGTGGCAACTTTTTATGTTTTATTTGAGAGGGGTCTCTCCAAACGTCTGAGAAACCACAACTATTCAATAAAGACATCACATTTGATGCCCAATTAATTGCAACCATATTACAATCATTCAATAAGGTATGGTACAATGATGTAATATACTATTTTTCAATTTTAATAATTTTGACTAAAGCTTTATGATACGGCAATGTCGATTAATATATATAGGATATCTACCTCAATCTCGATAAAACCGATGGTGCTTGTGGACTGTTTTACTTTTAAAAAACTTGAAATGTACCCGTTCTATTGATTTAGAATTGGCAAAACCCCCATACATTGCAATCGTAATTTAAACTTGCGCCGACAAAAACATCAAACAGTATTCTCTATTTTATTATGTTAAATGACATGTCAAATCACATAACAAATAAATATCGTGTCAATGCATAAGATAGTATTTCATTTTCGTAAACCAGATCGGCATGGATCTATTTGCTGATCGTGTTATTTCTTTTTTCTTTCTCACCAGTTCTCCAATTTCCATTATCTCACATTGTTTCCTTTTCTATTTCCTCACCATTTTATTCATTTTGTTTTTCCCAACCAATTTTCAATTTTATGTTGCCTCATCATGTTTTGCCTTTGCTATTTCCAACAATTTTATTCCCTTTTCTATAAGCTTACTATTTTTATTGTCTATTTCAGGCCCACAGTTGGGTGGCTATGGATCTCCGCAGTCTCAGCAACCGGCAAACTACCTTAATACAGAGAATGTGGTAATGGGAGAATGGAGCAGGTAGTTTTCAGTGATTAAAATTGATGATAATACTTTTATTTCTTTTCTATAATTATATTTTTATAAAAGTTAAATACAATGCTCTGACATACCAATGTCATTAAAATGATAGTGGTATAACACCCTTGCTAACGCTCAGGCAAATATAAGAGTAGTATGTGTAAATAAACTTAGTGGTGGCAGCGCTGTATCTAGACACTGAATCCAGATAACTGGACACATGTCGCTGAGTCAATACACCAAACAAATATAATTTTTTTATCACTACAACGCCTACTTCAATTCCTCCTGCTCCGTCTGCACGACGCCGGGACACTACTATGACCTTTACAGACACAACGACATTCTGCTGCTGCCGAAGCACTGTGTGACAGGAAAAAAACAGGGATCGGAGCTTACAACCCAGAGCATCCCACAAGCGATAGCTTGTACCAGGATGCCAACAACCTATACGGCTGGGCAATGGGTGGGTGACTGCCAGGCTATTGTCAGTAACTCCTTCGGGGCCAACCCCGCCGAGTACAGAATTATAGAATTCGGCTGTATGACGCAGGGTCAGAGCTTACAACCCAGAGCATCCCACAAGCAGTTTCCGGTACTTGGATGCCAACTACCTTTACGGCTAGGCGATGGGCCAACCACTGCCAATGGGGGATTTCCATTGGGTGGGCGACTGCCAGGCTATTGCCAGTAACACCTTCGGGGCCAACCCCGCCGCGTGCATAATTCTAGAAGCGGATCTCGAGTATCTGGAAGAACTGCACGATGAGTACAATGCGTACCAGTTGACACCAATTAGTCCCGAGTAAGTGGATGTCATGGTATCAGCACGACGTCCTGGATGGGAGTATGGAGGCGAGGAGCAGGATTGTAATGACAATATTGATGAGACACCCTTTAATGACCTCCAGGGCAAGCTCGCAACAGAACCATCAAGTGTCGCAAGCGAAATGCTAAAGAGCGCCGACGACGATTTTTAAAACGAAATATATAAAATGAGGTGATGATGCCGAGCAGAAGAGTATACGATCGACAACAGGGCATACCAAAACTTCTATCTCCACAACGTCCATAAGAGAAACCCACTTGCTTTTTCAAACATAGCAGCTAAACGAGGCGGTAATGAAATCGCCCGAAATGACACTGGCTTCATAGACTGAAAGATAGGAGTAAAGAAGGCTGTTATACCCCTTATAGAAAAAAAAACGCTTCGAAATGTGAACAGAAAACTAACAAGATATAAATTCTCATCAGATCTTTATTATTTGTTGTTGGCTTGGATATTTCCGATGTAGAGTATAGGTTATGCTCGACGAGTTGCAGAAGTTCGAGGCAATAAAGACAGAAATTCGCCAAGAGGCAGTGAAACAGTCAGAAACCCAAGACGACCTGACAAAAGCATGCTAGAACAAGGCCGACGAGAGCTCATATCTCCGTCAAAAGTCAGTACATCTTAACGTTAAGCTCCGTTTGTCATATAGACCCTATCCACGCGCCCTTATACCAATCAGTAAGACTGGGTTTCTGGCTAAGTCGGCACCCATCTATCAGTCTAGCCAGAAAACTTGTTCGGTTGTATCGTGACAAGGCCAGTATAACCGCAAACATGTGTCAACCGAATATAATACGCGTCCTCATCTAGTGGGGCTTCCCCGTTGGATCGCTTAATGTAGTGACATATACGATTCATTGAGTCTCGCAAAAAGAAAAAAACATAGAGACGACTTCAATCCGATTGAGTGAGTCCAGAAACCTCATCCCGGCGGTGAGCCCGCCGGAGCTTTTCTTTTGCCTGGCGCTATAACAGACACTCTGTCCCAGGCATTTCGGCTTAGCCTTGATGGAGGCTAAGCCTCAATGGGATTAAAAGACACTCCCGGAAAATACTACTACTGCTACTACTACTACTACTACTACTACTACTACTACTACTACTACTACTACTACTACAACAACAATGTCTACTACCACCACCACTACTGCTACTACTACTTCCACTGTTACTACTATAACTACTACTACCATTACAACTACTACCATTACAACAACAACAACAACAACAACTACTACTACTACTACTACTACTACTACTACTACTACTACTACTACTACTACTACTACTACTTCTTCTACTATTATTACTCCTACTTACACTACTAACACTAAAACTTCTATCTACTACTACTACATTTTAGTTACAACTACAACTACTACTACGTTTGCAACTACTTTGTCTATTACTACTTCTACTATTACTATTACTACATCCACTTCTACTTCTACTTCTACTACTACCCTACTAATTATTCAACTTCTGTTACTACCTCTGCTAATGCTATTACTACTATTAGTACTAGTTCTAGTACTAGTTCCAGGACTACTACTACTACTATTAATACTTCTTCTTCTACTACTACTACTGCTACTTCAACAACAACAACTACTACTACGCCACCACACATTTTTTTACAATATTGTTGTACTTTTTATTTATAGTAAATAGATACACTATTATTTTGTAAAAATCATATCATTTCTATTTTTTAAGTGACACAGAGTCCCGAGAATCAGTATTGGAGACAGATTCCAGTCAGTCGGAAGCAGAAATTGAGGCTCAATTCCGAGAGGCGAATGAGCAATGGGAACAACTCAAGTATTTCGACGTTCTCTTTTGGCTATTACATTTCATAGTTCATATTTTGTGCACGTGTGGCTCATTTAATATTCAGTCTGCCAGTTGGTTTATATTTAAAACTCATAAAACGAAAGTTCTTGAGTTTTTGTCCGCAACTAGATTAATAATGCAAATAAGCATGCTGTTGAATCAAACTGAAAGTTCCTGATTATTTTCTTTATATTTTAAATCATAAAACAGTTTCCTTCTGTCCAATTTTTAGTAACTTTCTTTCCAGTTTGCTTTTTAATAGACGCCGAGATGAATTACAAAGATCTGCCGCTGGTTCTACTGGTAAGGTTCAAATTGATACACTTCATACTAAATGCAAACATAAATATAGTTAGATTTATTTCTAACTACTCATCATTGTATTCCTTTTCTAGTTTTTAACCATTTTGTTCCTTTTCAATTCCCTCACAATTTTATTCCTTTTCGATCTCATCATCATGCTTTGCCCTTGCTTTCTTCCAACCATTTTATTCCTTTTCCATTAACTAACTATTTTATTGTCTATTTCAGGCCCGCAGATGGGTGCCTATGGATCTCTGCAGACCCAGCAGCCGGCACACTACCTTAATACAGAGAATGTGGAAACGGAAGAATGGAGCAGGTAGTTTTAAACGTTTAAAACTGATTATTATACTTTTTTCAAGATTATATTTAAATAAACTTAAATACAAGGCTCTGACCTACCAATGTCATTAAAATGAGAGTGGTATAAAACCCTTGCTAACATGTCAGGCAAATATTAGGGTAGTTTGTAGAAATAACCTTAGTGGCGGCAGCGCTGTATCTGGACACTGACCCTAGATAACAGGACACACGTCGCTGAGTCAATAAACCTAACAAATATAAAAATTCTACCACTCCTACGTCTACTCCTATTCCTCCTCCTCCTTCTACAATAGTACTTCTCCGACTACCCCTCCTCTTTCTACTACTATTACAACAAGCATCACTATTACAACTACCACTACTCCTACTACTACTGCTGCTACTACTGCTACTACAACTACTACTTCTTCTACTACAACTACTACTACACGTACTTCTACTGTAACTGCAAAAACACAACAAATTCTACTACTATTATTACTACTATTTCTGCTACTACCACTACCAATTCTACAACGTTTATTACTGAGCCTGCTTCTCTGCGAGAAAAGAAGTCGCAAAGAAAAAAAAACACTTCTGCGAACTCTGCATCCAAGGCTACACCCGGGAAGACCACCTCTTGAAACGTGTATCAAAAACCTCTAGAAGGGAACTCTGTGCATGATCACTGTCATATCACAGGAGAATACTGGGACGCAGAAGTCCATAAATCACCACAATTTCTGTGGTCTGTCACAATTTGCGGGGCTGTGACTCCAACTTGTTAATGCAGACAATATCGAAGACCGCTGACCTCTCTTAACACACTGGAGTCGGCCATTTCTGCAGAGGCTTTTATGGTAATGACGTTGTATGAAGCTGGACATACAGAGGAGAGGGTATCCTTATGAGGACATGGACAGGTGTAACCATTTCGACGAAAAACGGTTGCTGCCTCCGGAATCCTAGGTGATGCGGTGACGCCGACCGATGCCCTTAAGTTGGTGTCGAACATGCACGCCAAGGACCGATATTTGCTACAATACAAGAAGTTTCAGCTCTATCTGTTACTCGGGATCATGCTGAAGAAGATCCATATAGCCTTCCGATTGCGGAAGAGCCCTTGGATGGAGCCATGCATTCACAAACAAAGAGATGTGGAAAAAGCGACCACCGACTTTGATAGAGATCTATGCAAGCAGTTGAACAATCGCCTTTTCGGCCAAACGATAGAGAAGATTGCTAGCTCGTCGTGCGCAAGAGCCATCATCTTCGGCGACGACCTTGCGCCATCCACGTGCTCCAGAGCCGCCTTATCACGAACATCCCTGCCTATGTGGGCGTAAGCATCCTCGATTTGTCCCCCATGTTCGACTTCTACTACAATCGTCGAAGGCCCTATATGACTTAGGAATAAGATGTACAGCATCCTAGAAGAATCAGGAGCTAATATTAAGAAAGCGAAGGGGACGAAAAAGGCTGTGGTTCGACAGACGATCCGTCACAAGAGGTTTAAGGAGGCTCGCTTCTAGAAACGGAGATTCAGGCACGGCAAAGACACCTTACGGGTAGTTAAGAACCAGATCTATGGGTAGCAGTTCAACAAGATCTTTATCTCATCATTCGACTCGCATCGCTTGATATCCAAACATGGCACAATGTCATATAGTCTCTGCAGTACTTCTCTTACGAAGCACCGCTGTGGACAATGCAGCAAGTAGTAGAACACAGGCTCTGTTTTGCCAATAAAGACCAAACGGGTTCAGTCGCACGGCACCGCCAGCTCTCATACTCGCCTAGTTGGTATCGAAGACTTGTCATAGAGGGACTTGCAGCTCTTTAAATAAATGGTTCGGTCTTCAGGTGCAGATAGTTTAGTGTCAACGTTATCATCTTAATGGCATTATTAGGCTTATCCGGATCAGTCTGGTCACTTCCCTATTCAAAGCAGACACAACCGCTGGCAGTCGATTAACCTCCTCAGACGAACGTGCACTCTGGAGTCGCCTCTCCTGTGCTTTCTAGTGTTTGAATAACCGCTAAGTTATTGTTCGATTGAACTTCCCTTTTAATAGCCCAATGTCTGTGCATATCAACGAGGCCCGCCGTACCTCGGTCTTTTTTTAGAGACCACTAAAGACGCCCAGAAAGTCACACCCTGAATTAATCTGTAGAAGATTATGGTATCGTAGCGACCTAAGTTTGTCGAACCAATCTAGGGTCCCAGCAACAGTGGCTGTTTTTGTGGTTGAGGGTTCAGCGACCTTTAAACGATTCGCAACATCGACTACCGTTAGGGCGTATTCAAACCATTCCCTACCTACATTGTCGTGAAAGAGAAACATCGTCCTGTATGGCGCTGTATATAATACCACAAAAGTAAACTCTGGTGAATAATTTATTATTGTTTTCGATGTAACCAGTAAGTGCGACGACACAAAACGCCAACACGATAATCGCAATTTCTCTGGCTTGCCGATTACATGACGGTCCTAAAAGTCTCGAAACCGAGGTTCAGGGCTGAAAGATTTGAGATGATCGGCTTTGTCCTGACCGACCACCAGATCGTATACTGCTATAACTGACTCTACATATTTAAAAAGTAAGACGGCGTGACCTTGTCGGCAAAGCTCATACTCGATATTGTCAATTTGCTAAGTTCATTGAAGCCCAGGCCCATTGAGTTGTTCTATAGCAACACCGTGTCATCGAGGCTGCTCTGCGATGCCGGAGTCTTTAAGCATTGCAACATCGTGTAAACCCCATAACGTTTGCTATCTGCTCTCCAATAAGCATAGAGACACTAGCCATTTTGTATTGTTTTGCACTATCAAATTACCGCCATGACATCTACAACGCCCATCCTTACGTCTCGTATAGTAAAATCAAGTTTTTTGTATGCAAACCCGAGGGCGGCTTTGCCTTTTAATATTAAGCCGAATAAAATACACACATGTATTACGTGTGTTATGTAATTACAACATAAACTAAATGAATGTTTGTAGCAAGAGATGTAACGTTCATAAATTACCTTGAAAAAGTAACTTTTCAGTAGTTACCTAAAACTTGGCAGTTTCTTATTTCAGAGGGCAGTGCATTTCATAGCTTTGGGGTAGCATTACAAAAGCCCTGTCGCAATGGGTAGCTGTCAGGCATTTCGGAACAACCAACGTTAAGCTACTACTAGATCTTAGTTCTCGGACAGGTCGATATAATTCTATCATGTCCTTGTTTTATTATGGAGACTGTCCATATATTGCCTTAAAGACGACAGACAACATTTTAAACTTAATTCTACATTGATCTGGTAACCAGTGAATTCTCGTAGCACTGGAGTGATATGACTGTATCGATGGGTTTTAGAAATCATTCGAGCATCTGTATTTTGAACTGAATGAAGTTTATGTAGTGTTGCTATTGGAATGCCATGCAACAATGAATTGAAACAGTCTAACCTTGATGTGACCAACGTGTTAACACGAGATTTTGTTGCATTAACAGTCAAATATGGCCATATTTGTCCTATTTGCCGCAGCTGCATCTAGCATGATCTACTGACTGCGTTAACATGCTTTTTCATGGTTGTTCTTGAGCAAAATAGCACCCCGAGATTTCGTACAGAACTTGCTGGCTTTGTGATGGCACCTCCGATGTTAACAGGTATGTCAGTGAGTCTTCTCTTTGATTTTTCGATAGGAATAAGAAAGCCTCTGTTTTTTTCTGTGTTTAGTTTGAGCCTATTTCCTTTTATCCCGCACATAATCTCATTAGGACCATGCTTAAGGCGGTCTACTAGTTCTTGTTGATCAGTCATATTTGTTTGCTTGCATGACAAATGAAACTGCGAGTCATCTGCATTAAAATGATGCTGCACGCCATGTTTTGTACAAATTCAACCAAGAGGTTTTGTGTACAGGACATATCTTTTGGGTCCTAAACCGGATCCCTGAAGCACACTGTATTTCATTAATATTCGATCGGAATGCTCATTCTTTACGCACACAGTTTGCAAACGATTAGCAAAGTATGAGCATTGACTTTTTCTAAAGATTGCATGATATCGGTGTGAAGTTTGAGTAAAGCTGTGTCTGTTGAGTGAAATCGTCTGTATACAGACTGTTGAACTTCATGTAGATTATTGCGAACCAAATGTTCTAGTCGATCATCAACTAATTTCACTTAAGACCTATGCAACAAATGGTATATTCGAGATAGGCCTGTAATTATTAAGTACATAAGAATATAGGTTTGGCTTTCTGAAAATTGGTTTTACATGAGCACTTTTGGAGGATATTGGCACTGTTGAAGTTTCCAATGAGGTGTTAATAATTATGGCGAGAGCAGGCAAGAGCTTATTTAAACATAAATTTAGTAGCCAAGTATTGGGTCTAGCTCGCATGACTTGCTTGATGCAGACTGAATGATTCATTTGACCTCTTCCTCTGATGCTGGAGGAAATTCGAATTGCAGTCTACATCTGACTGTGATATGTACAAATTTGTTCATCAAAACGAAACATACTCATTTTTTATGCGATAGCAGCTCTGATACAATTGACTTTATTTAAGAAGAAGTCGCTGAAATCTTGGGCAGTTTCCTTTGGAGACTTTCCTGAGAAGGTAACGCGACTTTTGTTTTACCGAGAAGTTTGCTGATAACTTTAAATAAGCTTTTCTGATCTCCGCTGCAAAACTCAATTTTGTCTGAATAGAAGTTTATTCTTGTTTGACATAGTAACTTGGTCATAAAGGACCATTGTTTTCTATAAAATTTCACGGTCAATTGAAAGTTTTTTTTTCACACCATTTGCGTTCGAGTTTGCATCTGAAAAGTTCTGTTTCATGTAGTTCTTTATTACCCGATGGGCAAGAA
The DNA here is from genome assembly GCA_007844125.1 of Sinonovacula constricta. Lineage (NCBI taxonomy): Eukaryota > Metazoa > Mollusca > Bivalvia > Cardiida > Solecurtidae > Sinonovacula > Sinonovacula constricta. Next base: position 26,691,726 of record CM017568.1, on the reverse strand, counting down.
GGTCTTAGGACAATGTGTTTCGTTTGCAGAGGGTGTGCTTGTTAACAAGAGAGATGAATGTTCATGAAAATACGTACTGACAATATCGTCACTGTCAGTATGTTTTAAATAACTCGATAATGTATCCGATGTTTTTAGATAAGTGGCAAATGAATCATCATTAATATATCTTAATTTCCTAAATGATACTTTGTTTCTCACTGGAGCTGGCTTAGCAATGTGAGCAGTAAATGCTGCCGCAAAATGATCTCGTGCTATTTTGCCTTTGTAATCTGAGTACCCGGCATCAATAACGTGCAAATGAGTTTCAAAGTAATCAGTGTCTCTTGTGATGACGACATCCAACGTATGACCACCGACGTGTGTGGGTTTAGTCACATGCTGCCTCATGCCACTTGTTTTAAGCATGCTTGTAAATTTTACAGTGTCTGAATTTGATGGTGTGTCTAAGTGGAGGTTGAAGACTGCAACAAATACAATATCTTTATCAATAGTTGTATACCTAAACAAAAGAAAAATCACACGGCAATTCCTGATCAAGAAAAACGCACCTTTTTACAACCATTTGACTTTGATGGTTGGGTCTGTAAATAAAACAAAAAGATGTAGTAATGTGCCACATACGACAACTTTAGAGTCCAAGTTCTCGAAATTTGAAAATTCATCATCACGACTTGAATCTACAAGTGTTATGTCAATAAATCTTTTGTAGATAAGTGCAGTGCCACCAACACGTCTGCTTCCCTTTATATGAATATACTTGATATCATAGCCATTGGGTTTAAACCTTTGAACATGCATTATCAACATATGTCCCTAGCCATGTTTCTGTGGATAGCTACAATGTCAAAGTCGTTAGAAAGTATATAGTCACAAAGGGCATTTGTCTTATTTTAACTGATCCTGGATTGATACAACCTATATTGATTGAGAGTTGTTAACACCTCATTGTTAGGAATGATTGACTTCCTAGATGTTGAACGCAGATTAAAAAACTGGTCTCTACCTATTGAATAAATGTGTCGCTACATGCAGTCATATTACCTGGGGATAATACCTGTGACAGTAACAAACGTGTAGTAACCGTGTAAACTGAAATAGAGGCCTCGTTCCTCAATATGGAGGGACGACATAAAATCAAATTTTTCAAATAAAAACGGTTAAAACTTTTAAAACTAATCTTGCCACCATACTATATGTACATTCATAGATAAATATGAAAAAATCAAGTATCTAAGTTATTAAACACAATGATTAGTTATCAAAATATATGAGAGCAGAATTTTTTGCAGTTTGCACGCAGATGTATATCAACTATTACTACTACGACTACTACTACTATTACTACTACTACTACTACTACTACTACTACTACTACTACTACTACTACTACTAATTAGCGCTTATTCTACTACTATTTCTACGGCTCCTATTACTGCTACTTTTACTACTGCTACTGCTACTACTACTTCTACTAGTACAACTGCTACTAGTACTACAACTACTACAATACTTACTACCACTATTTCAACTTATATTACTACAACTGCTAGTACTACTACTTCAATTACTATTATTATTATTGCTGCTGGTATTACTTCTACTCTTACTTCTACTACTACTACTACTACTACTTCCACTACTACTACTACTACTACTACTACTACTACTACTACTACTACTACTACTACTACTATTACTACTACTTCTACGACTACGACTACTACTCTTTACTTATTTTTACTATCTTGTTATACATTTTAGTCAAAGTAAATGTAGATATACCATTTTTATGTTAACGTCATATAATTTCTATTTTTAAGTGGCGAAGTATCCAGAGACTCAACATTGGTGGATCTACAGTTTGAAACTGAGCAGATCGATCGAGCAATGTAATTCAGCGTTCTCTATTAGCTTTTACATTTCATAGTTCCTACTTTGTGCACGTGTGGCTCTTTAGATATTCAGTCTGCCAGTTGGTTCATATTAACAAATGAAATGAAAGTTTTCAAGTTAGCTATTGTCAGCCACTAGATGAATAATGCAAGTGAGCATATAGTGCGATGCTGTTGACTCAAACTGAATGTTCCTGATTCTTTTCTTTATATTTAAAATCGTAAAACAGTAACCTTCAATCCATTAAAACAACGCTTTCTTTCCAGGTCGCTGTTGACTAGATATGCAGTTGAATCAGCAAGAATATTTGCCCGTGGTATGGAACGTAAGTCTCGAAATAATACGATGTATTTGAAAATGCAGAAATAAATATAGTTTGAAATTTTCCAGTCCAATTCCAAAATCGCGGTGTACAGAATTCATGTGGTAGATGTATATAAAGATCCATAATTTAACTGACCTTCCACTCTGGACAATTAAATTTGATTTGGTCGGACAATATACCCACAAATAACTTACTCAGTTGTAATTATTCTTGTTTATTATGTCCTAGACATTTCTCTTGTGATATTGACTGACAGACTACAGGGTATAACAGTTGTACAAACATTCCAAAGTTATTGAAAGAAATGAATAAATCTGTTACGTTGATACAACTTTAGCCTGTTATATAGGATTGAAATTTAAGCTAAATTCTGATTCCCCCATTTAACTCTAATAAATGTTATACGTTTTCTTTTCTTTTCCAGACTTGGACGAATTACATAGCGAATCTATGAGAAGGATGCTTGACGTATGTGCATTAATTATGACTGTTTTTAGACATTTTATGAACAATACATTGTAACATTGATCAAAGTATTGTAAATCACATAACAAGATATTACAATTACAGTTCTCATCTATATAGGACACGCAAGAGAGATGAAGAGACAGAAACAGCGATTGTCCTATTCTGGCTTTAAGTCTGTACAGTCATCGTGCTATTTAGGATCAATACAAGTTCTTGACTTAAAAAGTTCAATCGCAAACAGTGCAGTACAACGAGGGATTTAGGGTTGTAACCATAAGCATTACATTTTCTGATAAGTTTGGTGAAAAGGTTTAGAAAAGTTACTGAGTCCCTTGAATTTCTTTATCTTGTATAAAACATTTCCATAAAATACAGAATGGCTAATGCCTTGCCCCATCACTGTTTTCATACGTCTATTAGTTTGAAGCAATAAAATCATTTCGGTGAAAGAATTTTGAATTTTGAAAACGCCTTCCCTTAATTTGTGAAATCGGAAACATTGCTGTAACAATTTAGAAAAAATACCTTGTTTTCTAGCATTGAAATTTTCTTCTTTAGTGCAAACAAGTGCAAACCTTGTAAGTTGGGATATGTTTATACAAAAGGGGCTAGTATGAGGTGAATCACCGTCAAGGTATGGATTATTCACAATACCAAAGTTGAAATCGTCTCTCTTGTCATAAAGTTTAGTAGAAACGATGTCATTGGAAATAGCGATCTCAATTTCTAGAAATGCTCTATGTAAATATCAGGTATTTGCTTTATTACGGATAAGTTCTTTAGCGTAAATCAGATGGATCATTTGAGAAAAAGAAAAGATTATCTACAGTAAGTATATCGTCAAGAGACTTTGACTTTAAATCCCCCAAATGTGGCTTTGGTTAGACGGCGATAAAAAATTTACATGAAATCACATTCAAAGCAGTATAAAACAAATCTGCAATTAATGGTGCACAGTTTCCATTGGAATACCAATTACTTGTGTAAATAAAGTGTCACCGCATTTAATGTAATTATTGTCCATTAGGAAACATACAGTTTCACGAACATACGTTCTTTAGATGGCGTCCATTTTTATTGACTTTGGTATATAGGGACTCAGGCTTGAACCTAGGATTTTCCGTACCTTGAGCCGACTGTCTACCATTTATAGTACATTGTCTGCTTGATTATCTGTTGACATAATTATGAGATAAAAACAGATGTTATTTGTCAAATTGGTTATTTTTCTAATAAATGGCAAGTGCTATTTTCTTCTGGTCAGTAACGCAAAATCTTTGATTAGGTGATTAATATATGTGTTTTAATTATGCCTGTCTATTTTATAAAACAATACGTTGTTACATTGACCAAAGCATTATAAGTCACAGGACAAATTTCCACATACATCTGAGTTATTAGTATATGCTTTATTTGTTTTGGAAACATTCTTTTGAGCCCCTCAGACGTGTTGAGTAATACTAACATCGTGATGTTTTTAGTAATTAAGAATATTTATATTTTGTTATAACTGTTAAATACAATCAGATTTAACCGTAATAATTCTGATTTAAAAGAAACTACAATTTAATTTAGACATAACTGACACAATTGATTAAAGTTTAAAACAATTTAAATAGAGTCCGCACTTCCTTACAATTATGATTAACCATAAACAGTGATAATCCTATATTTAATTAAGATTGACAAGGTGAAACCAAAATTACACTTTTGTCTTGGATAGGTCTAAAATATAATTACATATGTTTGTTGTGTAAAACAGGCGAGTAAGTTGTAATTTCTTTTACGTTAGTGTTGTGTCAAAGAGTTTTGGAAGGTGTATTTTAAGTTTTTAAATTTATGTAAGGCTTTTATTAAAATAACAATTGTCTTTTTGTTATATTGAATTTGTTGCATTTTGTGTGGGGCGCCCGTGGCGTAGTGGTAGTGTCGCCGATTCTGACTGCTAAGGCTCTCACCGCTTGTGTTTGGGTCCCGTTCGGGGCGAAGGATTTAATGAGAGAAGGTCTTCCAGCTGGACGTTGCTTCAATGATGATAAATGGCCGCTGCAGTGTATTTCAAAAACTAAACAAAACAAAGAATTAATTAAGAATTAATATGGACTGTTATTACTATATAATATATCTCATCTACCAGGAGTTCAAGGCTGAATTAAATAGGCAACCCACCAGAGCAAGAGGTGAAGGTAGAAGACGGAATGCAGCTTCAGATGGGCAACATTATGAGGTATGAAACATAACATATTCTATCATTAAAATAATATGATAATATAATTTACCAAATAAGACTACAATTTCTTAATTTTCTTCGTCGCTTAAACAGTTGCTACTTAGGTCGCGACAACGTTTGGGGTAATTGTAAAAAATAATCACAAAATCAAAGCCCGTATGATAGATTCAGTTTACACTTGGTATTGGTAACAATGGTCGAAGTGGTCCTATAGTTTAAATGTTAACAGCCTTATCTTAAATATTTTTGTTAAGCGCCATATTTTTAGTCCGGGAATGATAATTTCACGTTCAGAAACAAACATTTTCCTAAATATGTAAAGTTTGCTGTACGCCATATTTTGTAATCCATAAATGATTATATCGCATTCAGAAACAATGACTGTAAACAACCATTTTAATTAAGCAAATGTTTAGTGCATCGCATAAAAAAGGCATTTTCTTTCTTTAGACTGCGTTCATCGATTTTAGTATATTTGGACCCAGGTTTGAACTTAGGCTTTCCCGTATCTTGAGCAGGCACTCTACCTATTGTACCCCATTTTCTGCTTAATTGTCTGTGGACATAATTATGTGATGAAAACCAGAAGTTTGTTTTAGCCAAATGCTCCGTGTCCCTTTTCATTTAAATGTACTAAATGACATGTTTTACTTTTTTCCAGTCAACAACACAGAATTCCTAAGAAGGCCCAAATGATGCATGTGTATTAATTGTGCTTGTTTATTTTATTAAATAATACGTTGTAACATTGATAAAAGTATTCTAAGTTACATAACAAGAGATTACACTTTCACCCATACGTCTGTGTTATATGTAAATCAGCTTTACTTGTTGTGCATACAATCTTTTCAGTTCCTAAGAATTGTTGAGTAAGATAAACATCCAGATATGTTTGGTAGTTGAAAATTATTTATAATTTGTTATAACTGTTAAATATAATCTGAGATCGCCGTAAAGATTCTGATTTAAAAGACACTACAAGTTAACTTAAACCTAACCTTTACAACGTTTTAAGGATTTTAAACAATTTAAATCGAATTAACACTTACTAAAAATTATGATAAACCATATTGGATAGGTCTAAACTCTAATAACATATGTTTGTTGTGTCAAACAGGTGAGTAAAATGTATTTTCTATTCTGTAAGTGTTGTGTCAAACAGACTAAGAAGAGTATTTTACTACATGTATGTGTTGTGCCAAAGAATTCCGGAAGGTGTGATTTAACTTTATGTATGTGTTGTATCACACATAAAGAAGAAATTTGGTATATGTAAATGTTGTAAAGAAAAGACTAAATATGCGTTTAAATAAATATAGCCTTTTTTCCAGGAATTGTTTGCGGAATTACCTTGGCAAACTATCAGAGGAAGAGGTGGAGATAGAAGACGGGACGGCAGAAGATTGTCATCTTCCAATGGACAGGATAATGAGGTGAGCAGCAGGACATGTATCTGTGTGACCTTACGGGTTGAGTTAATGGTCTGTTGCTCCCTAACCACTTATCGCATGATCAACACAAGATCGAGTCAATTTAAATATTAAGTCATTAATATAACCACCCCATCATTAAAATAATATGAGAGTATAATTTAACAAATAAGACAGCAATCGCTTTATTTTCTTAGTCGCATAATCGGCTGTTACTATAACTGATGAATAAATATCGATACATCGATAAAAGTATTGTAAGTAACATAACCAGAAATTTCACTTTCACCAATCCGTTGTGTTATATGTAAATCAGCTTTACTTGTTGTGCATACAATCTTTTCAGTTTCTACGAATTGTTGAGTAAGATAAACATCCAGATATGTTTGGTAGTTGAAAATTATTTATATTTTGTTATAACTGTTAAATATAATCGGAGATTGTCGTAAAGATTCTGATTTAAAAGACACTACAAGTTGACTTAAACCTAACTTTTACAACGTTTTAAGGATTTTAAACAATTTAAATCGAATTAACACTTACTAACAAGTATGATAAACCATATTGGATTGGTCTAATTACATATGTTTGTTGTGTCAAACAGGTGAGAAAAATGTATTTTCTATTCTGTAAGTGTTGTGTCAAACAGACTAAGAGGAGTATTTTACTACATGTCTGTGTTGTGCCAATGAATTTTTGAAGGTGTATTTAAACTTTATGTATGTGTTGTATCAAACATTATGAAGATTTTGCTATATGTTTATGTTGTAAAGAATAGACTTAATATGCGTAGCCTTACTCAATAATATAGCTTTTTTTCCAGGACTTGTTGGCGGATTTTCCTTGGCAAACTGTCAGAGGAAGAGGTGGAGAAAGAAGAAGGGACGGCAGAAGATTGTCATCTTCCAATAATGAGGTGAGCAGCAGGACATGTATCTGTGTGACCTTACGAGTTGAGTTAATGGTCTGTAGCGTCCTAACCACTCATTGCATGATTAACACAAGATCGAGTCAATTTAAATATTAATATAACCACCCCAACATTAAATTAATATGATAGTTTAATTTAACAAATAAGACAGCACTCGCTTTATTTTCTTAGTCGCACAATCGGCTGTTACTATAACTGATGAATGAATATGAACCACGACAACGTTTGAGGGCAAACATTAATAGTACCAAGCCGTTATGTAAGCTGCACTTTACAATTTGTAAAGGTAACAATGGTCAAAGTTATCCTATAGTTTGAATGTGATCAACCTTATCCTAAATATTTCAAGATTGTTTAGAGCCATATTTTTTAGAACAGGAATAAACATTTCTCATTCAGAAACAACCTTTTCCCTAAATATCTAAAGTTTATATGACGCCATATTTTGTAGCACATAAATGATAATTTCACTAACAGAAACAACCTTTTTAATTGAGCAAATGTTTGGTACATCGCGAAAGAACGCATTTTCTTTCTTTATACTGCGTTCATCGATTTTGGTATATTGGGACCCAGGTTTGAACCCAGGCTTTCCCGTATCTTGAGCGGGCACCTTACCGATTGTAGTACCATTTTCTGCTTGATTATCTGTTGACATAATTATGCGATGAAAACCAGGTGTTTGTTTTAGCCAAATGCTGTGTGTCTATTTCATTTAAAGGTAATAAGAGACATGTGTTACTTTTTTCCAGTCAGTAACACAGAATCCTTAAGTAGGCCAAATGATGCATGTGTATTAATTGTTCTTGTTTATTTTATCAAACACTTTGTAGTAACATTGATTGAAGTTTGGAAAGTCACATAACAAGAGATAACACTTTCAGCCATCCTTCTGGGTTATATGTAAATCAGCTTCACTTGTTGTGCATACATTCTGTTGACTTCTAAGAATTGTTGAGTAAGATTCACTTCGAGATATGTTACGTAGTTGAAAATTATCTTTATTTTGTTATGTTAAATATAATCTGAGATCACCGTAATGATTCTGATTTAAAAGAAACTTCAAGTTAACGTTAACTTAAACCTAACTTTAACAACGTACACAGGTTTTAAATAATTTAAATCGAATTAACACTTACTAAAAAGTATGATAAACCATATTGGATAGGTCTAAAATTTAATTATATATGTTTGTTGTATCAAACAGGTGAGCAAAATGTATTTTCTATTCTGTAAGTGTTGTGTCAAACAGACTAAGATGAGTATTTTACTACATGTCTGTGTTGTGTCAAAGAATTTTGGAATGTGTATTTTAACTTTATGTATGTGTTGTATCAAACATAATGAAGATTTTTGCTATATGTAAATGTTGTAAAGAATATACTAAATATGCGTATCTTACTAAATAATATAGCCTTTTTTCCAGGAATTGTTGGCGGATTTACCTTGGCAAACTATCAGAGGAAGAGGTGGAGAAAGAAGACGGGACGGCAGAAGATTGTCATCTTCCAATAGACAGGATAATGAGGTGAGCAGCAGGACATGTATCTGTGTGACCTTACGAGTTGAGTTAATAGTCTGTTGCTCCCTAACCACTTATCGCATGATCAACACAAGATCGAGTCAATTTAGATATTAAGTCATTAATATAACCACCCCATCATTAAAATAATATGAGAGTATAATTTAACAAATAAGACAGCAATCGCTTTATTTTCTTAGTCACATAATCGTCTGTTACTATAACTGATGAATAAAAATGAACCGCGACAACGTTTGAGAGCAAACGTTAGTAGTACCAAGCCGTTATGACAGCTGCCCTTTGCAATTTGTACTGGTAACAATGGTCAAAGTGATCCTATAGTTTGAATGTAAACGACCTTATCCTAAATATTTCAAGATTGTTTAGAGCCATATTTTTCAGAACAGGAATGAAAATTTCTCATTCAGAAACAACCTTTTCCCTAAATATTTAAAGTTTGTTTTACGCCATATTTTCTAGTACATAAATGATAATTTCACATTCACAAACAACCATTTAAATTAAGCTAATGTTTGGTGCATCGCGAAAAAGAACGCATTTTCTTTCTTTAGACTGCGTTCATAGGTTTTGATATATTGGGACCCAGGTTTGAACCCAGGCTTTCCCGTATCTTGAGCGGACACTCTTCCGATTGTAGTACCATCTTCTGCTTGATTATCTGTTGACATAATTATGTGATGAAACCAGAAGTTTGTTTTTAGCCAATGCTCCATGTCCCTTTTCATTTAAATGTTATAAATGACATGTGTTACTTTTTTCCAGTCAGTTACACATAATCCTTATGTAGACCCAATGATGCATGTGTATTAATTGTGCTTGTTTATTTTATCAAACACTACGTTGTAACATTGATAAAAGTATTGTAAGTAACATAATCAGAGATTACACTTTCACCAATCCGTTTGTGTTATATGTAAATCAGCTTCACTTGTTGTGCATACAATCTTTTCAGTTCCTAAGAATTGTTGAATAAGATAAACATCCAGATATGTTTGGTAGTTGAAAATTATTTATATTTTGTTATAACTGTTAAATATAATCGGAGATTGTCGTAAAGATTCTGATTTAAAAGACACTACAAGTTGACTTAAACCTATCTTTTACAACGTTTTAAGGATTTTAAACAATTTAAATCGAATTAACACTTACTAACAAGTATGATAAACCATATTGGATTGGTCTAAAGTCTAATTACATATGTTTGTTGTGTCAAACAGGTGAGAAAAATGTATTTTCTATTCTGTAAGTGTTGTATCAAACAGACTAAGAGGAGTATTTTACTACATGTCTGTGTTGTGCCAATGAATTTTGAAAGGTAGTATTTAAACTTTATGTATGTGTTGTATCAAACATAATGAAGATTTTGCTATATGTTTATGTTGTAAAGAATAGACTAAATATGCGTAGACTTACTAAATAATATAGCTTTTTTTCCAGGACTTGTTGGCGGATTTTCCTTGGCAAACTGTCAGAGGAAGAGGTGGAGGTAGAAGACGGGATGGCAGAAGATTGTCATCTTCCAATGGAACAGGATAGTGAGGTGAGCAACAGGACATGTATCTGTGTGAATTAACGGGTTGAGTCTATGGCATGTGGCTCCCTTACCACTCATCGCATGATCAACACAACATCGAGTCAATTTCAATATTAATATAACCACCTCAACATTAAATTAATATGATAGTTTAATTTAACAAATAAGACAGCAATCGCTTTATTTTCTTAGTCGCACAATCGGCTGTTACTATAACTGATGAATGAATATGAACCACGACAACGTTTGAGGGCAAACATTAATAGTACCAAGCCGTTATGTAAGCTGCACTTTACAATTTGTAAAGGTAACAATGGTCAAAGTTATCCTATAGTTTGAATGTGATCAACCTTATCCTAAATATTTCAAGATTGTTTAGAGCCATATTTTTTAGAACAGGAATAAACATTTCTCATTCAGAAACAACCTTTTCCCTAAATATCTAAAGTTTATATGACGCCATATTTTGTAGCACATAAATGATAATTTCACTAACAGAAACAACCTTTTTAATTGAGCAAATGTTTGGTACATCGCGAAAGAACGCATTTTCTTTCTTTATACTGCGTTCATCGATTTTGGTATATTGGGACCCAGGTTTGAACCCAGGCTTTCCCGTATCTTGAGCGGGCACCTTACCGATTGTAGTACCATTTTCTGCTTGATTATCTGTTGACATAATTATGCGATGAAAACCAGGTGTTTGTTTTAGCCAAATGCTGTGTGTCTATTTCATTTAAAGGTAATAAGAGACATGTGTTACTTTTTTCCAGTCAGTAACACAGAATCCTTAAGTAGGCCAAATGATGCATGTGTATTAATTGTTCTTGTTTATTTTATCAAACACTACGTAGTAACATTGATTGAAGTTTGGAAAGTCACATAACAAGAGATAACACTTTCAGCCATCCTTCTGGGTTATATGTAAATCAGCTTCACTTGTTGTGCATACATTCTGTTGACTTCCTAAGAATTGTTGAGTAAGATTCACTTCGAGATATGTTACGTAGTTGAAAATTATCTTTATTTTGTTATGTTAAATATAATCTGAGATCACCGTAATGATTCTGATTTAAAAGACACTTCAAGTTAACGTTAACCTAAACCTAACTTTAACAACGTACACAGGTTTTAAATAATTTAAATCGAATTAACACTTACTAACAAGTATGATAAACCATATTGGATAGGTCTAAAGTCTAATTACATATGTTTGTTGTGTCAAACAGGTGAGAAAAATGTATTTTCTATTCTGTAAGTGTTGTATCAAACAGACTAAGAAGGGTATTTTACTACATGTCTGTGTTGTGCCAATGAATTTTGGAAGGTGTATTTAAACTTTATGTATGTGTTGTATCAAACATGATGAAGAATTTGCTATATGTTTATGTTGTAAAGAATAGACTAAATATGCGTAGCCTTACTAAATAATATAGCTTTTTTTTCCAGGACTTGTTGACGGATTTTCCTTGGCAAACTGTCAGAGGAAGAGGTGGAGAAAGAAGTCGGGACGGCAGAAGATTGTCATCTTCCAATGGACAGGATAATGAGGTGAGCAGCAGGACATGTATCTGTGTGAATTAACGGGTTGAGTCTATGGCCTGTGGCTCCCTTACCACTCATCGCATGATCAACACAACTTCGACTCAATTTCAATATTAATATAACCACCCCAACATTAACTTAATATGATAGTTTAATTTAACAAATAAGACAGCAATCGCTTTATTTTCTTAGTCGCAAAATCGGCTGTTACTATAACTGATGAATGAATATGAACCGCGACAACGTTTGAGGGCAAACGTTAATAGTACCAAGCCGTTATGTGAGCTGCACTTTACAATTTGTAAAGGTAACAATGGTCAAAGTTATCCTATAGTTTGAATGTGATCAACCTTATCCTAAATATTTCAAGATTGTTTAGAGCCATATTTTTAGAACATGAATAAACATTTCTCATTCAGAAACAACCTTTTTCCTTAATATTTAAAGTTTATTTGACGCCATATTTTCTAGCACATAAATGATAATTTCACATACAGAAACAACCATTTTAATTGAGCAAATGTTTGGTACATCGCGAAAGAACGCATTTTCTTTCTTTATACTGCGTTCATCGATTTTGGTATATTGGGACCCAGGTTTGAACCCAGGCTTTCCCGTATCTTGAGCGGGCACCTTACCGATTGTAGTACCATTTTCTGCTTGATTATCTGTTGACATAATTATACGATGAAAACCAGGTGTTTGTTTTAGCCAAATGCTGTGTGTCTATTTCATTTAAAGGTAATAAGAGACATGTGTTACGTTTTTCCAGTCAGTAACACAGAATCCTTAAGTAGGCCAAATGATGCATGTGTATTAATTGTTCTTGTTTATTTTATCAAACACTACGTAGTAACATTGATTGAAGTTTGGAAAGTCACATAACAAGAGATAACACTTTCAGCCATCCTTCTGGGTTATATGTAAATCAGCTTCACTTGTTGTGCATACATTCTGTTGACTTCCTAAGAATTGTTGAGTAAGATTCACTTCGAGATATGTTACGTAGATTGAAAATTATCTTTATTTTGTTATGTTAAATATAATCTGAGATCACCGTAATGATTCTGATTTAAAAGACACTACAAGTTGACTTAAACCTAACTTTAACAACGTACACAGGTTTTTAATAATTTAAATCGAATTAACACTTACTAACAAGTATGATAAACCATATTGGATAGGTCTAAAATTTAATTATATATGTTTGTTGTATCAAACAGGTGAGCAAAATGTATTTTCTATTCTGTAAGTGTTGTGTCAAACAGACTAAGAGGAGTATTTTACTACATGTCTGTGTTGTGTCAAAGAATTTTGGAAGGTGTATTTAAACTTTATGTATGTGTTGTATCAAACAAAATGAAGATTTTTGCTATATGTAAATGTTGTAAAGAATAGACTAAATATGCGTAGCCTTACTAAATAATATAGCCTTTTTTCCAGGAATTGTTGGCGGATTTACCTTGGCAAACTATCAGAGGAAGAGGTAGAGATAGAAGACGGGACGGCAGAAGATTTTCATCTTCCAATAGACAGGATAATGAGGTGAGCAGCAGGACATGTATCTGAGTGAATTAACGGGTTGAGTCTATGGCCTGTAGCTCCCTAACCACTCTTCGCATGATCAACACAAAATCGAGTCAATTTAAATATTAAGTCATTGATATTTCTAACCCATCATTAAAATATTATGATAGTTTAATTAAACAAGTAAGACAGCAATCGCTTTATTTTCTTAGTCGCATAATCTGCTGTTACTATAACTGATGAATGAATATGAACCGCGACACGTTTGAGGGCAAACGTTAATAGTGCCAAGCTATTATGGCAGCTGCACTTAAGCATTTGTACTGGTAACAATGGTCGAAGTCATCATATAGTTTAAATGTAAACAACATTATCCTAAATATTTCAAGATTGTTTAGAGCCATATTTTTAAAACGGGATGAAAATTTCTCATTCAGTATCAACCTTTTCCCTAAATATTTAAATTGTTTTTACACCATATTTTCTAGTCCATATTTTGTAGGACTCAGGGCTTTTCGTACCTAGAGCCGACTCTCTATCGATTGTAGTACGTTGTCTGCTTGATTGTCCGTCGACATAATTATGAGGTGAAAACCAAATGTTACCTTTAGCCAAATACTGTTTTTCCCTATCTATTTACATGTTATATATGACAAGTGTTATTTCTTTCCAGTAAGTAACACAGAATTATTAACCAGGCGCATTGATATATGTGTAATCAATTATGTCTTTTATTTTATAAAACAATACGTTGTAACATTGATCAAAGTATTGCAAATCACACCTTTGTAACGTGTTGAGTATAATTAACTTCGAAATATTTCTGGTTTTTAAAAAGCATATTTTATATTTTGTTTTACCTGTTAAATACTAACTGATTTTCATCGTTATGAGCCTTATTTTAAGTCAAAGTCACTATAAACGTAACTGACAAAACTTTTAAAATTTAACATTTATATTAATCGTTTCTTCCAGCAGTTGGCTGCTGATCTTACTCGGCATTCTGCTGGAGCAGGAGGCCGAGGTAGGGGGTGGGATGTGAGAAGAAGATCTCCCTCTCCCATTGGAGAGGATTATGAGGTAAGCAACAGGAATTGTATTTAAATGACCTAGTGGTTAGTGTCATTGGCCTAAGCTACACATCGCACGAGTTTAATGCATGAGTCGGGACGAGAACGTAAGAACGTTCAAATTTGGACCCCTTGTAGCTGACCTGGAGATAGAGGACGGTTTACCTTTATGTTTTAGTAAAAGCCGGTTGTCGACAGGATAACGACGCTTGTGTTTTAATAAAATGGACTGCTTATTTATTGAATGATTAAAACTGCAACTGGCAAAATAACTTTTTTGAGCATGTGCGTTCAGTAAATTAATTTATATTTAGGAAGATATTCATGGTAGAGACGGTATGCTTTTGACAGCATATCATATCAATGATATTAATGTTGATTAAGGTTTTGATTATACTCATGAATAATCAAAAAGCTAACAACAAATATCAACACAAAATCTTGTCAGTCTTAGTTGCTGACGTTACCAACAACGACCACACACTGAAAGCTTTAAAACCCTTAAAATGTGCTATAACTAAAATGCCTATTGAAACTAGAAATAATCTTTAATTTTCTCCTCAAACTTTTGTCGTATTATTATTTCTTGACGTTATATGTCAGCAGAATTGATGTTGTGTTGTTTTCATTATGGCTTTTAGCATGTTAATATTTTGAAACGTTCGTACTAAAATATAAAGTTAACTTTTTTTCAGTTTGTTGACTCATTCAACGTAACAACACTTACTTGGCCTTTATAAAAATAGTATACCCCTAGATGTAAAGTATATGCGTGTGTGGATGGTCATCTTGGCCAATCTGTCGGTTAATCTGTAGACAATTTTTGTTGGCTGGGTCTTAATCTATACTTGACTGGTACCAAACCTTACTGTGCATATTGTTTGATTAGCTTGATTTTAGGGTACTTCTGGCCCTTTGTTTTTATTTATAAATCATATTACAGTTACTGTAGCAAAGATTTTGTGGTAGGGGTGCGGGATGGGTATTTATCATCTTTGACTAAATCTACTAGGGGGCCTGTCCACTATCACTGTTTATTATTACTACTTTTGTTCAAATTCAGGCCTTATTGGCACTTGATGAAAGACTGGGCGAGGTAAGGCAGCAAGGTCTATCTAGTAAAGAGATTGCTCAGCTGCCTATCAGCTCTTGCAAGAAACAGACCAATGGTGGTGCTGCAGAGGAATGTAACATATGCATGGAAGCCTATGTCGAAGGTCAACGGCAAAGACGTCTACCCTGCTTCCACTGTTTTCATGTTTCATGCATAGATCAATGGCTGAAGGTGAGTGGGGTGAAGTCGACTATACTTAATGTTTCCATTGTGTTCATGTTATACGTAAATATCAAGTGGATAGAGATGGGCCGAATCTTGTTTGCAGTGAACACGTATTGTGGGGATGTTTCAAGGGTACAATGCCTTAAAAAAATATTCCTAACAAATCAAATACAGCTTTATTTTAAACAAAGAATCAAAAGAGTTGGTGAAATGGTCGTAACAGCACCAACAAAAAATAAATAAAAAATACCCCAGTTCTTCAGAAAATACTTGAATCTTATAAACAGCCTTTCTTGCAGTTTATCTGTTCCCTTTGCACATTCTTTAGTTTCTATAACGGAAATATACAATTCTATGTAAGTAGAGGGCCACAAGTAAAAGTCGTAAGTAGAACATATAAAAATGTTTTATTTTTATTGTATCATTTCAGGAAAAAGCATCTTGTCCTATTTGCCGAGTAGACATACATTTGAAAGATCTCAAGAGAAACACAAATTAACAACTGTGTAGGCACATAAATCATTTGTTTTTATGTCAGTTGCATTGGTTAAAGGGCATGGCAACCTGGAACATGATTCCAGATACTGCATGAGCACACAAACCTCACAGTTAGAGTTTTAGGTAAATAACATATTTAACACTTTTTGGTCACAGTTGGTCAAATTGGAATTTTTTTGTTCAAACAAACAAAACTTTGCTTAGCAATAATTAATTATATATATGATTACTATATTATGATTAAACATGTCAGCTTTCAGTAGAATACCATGTCTTCAAGTTAAGAGAATCAAAGGCATCACGACCATATCAACTATATAGTTGCCATTTTAGCCCTCCAACCCGGTACATGTATCTCTTTAAACTGTTTATGTGATATTAGTGGTTTGATTATTGGTTTAATTGTGATGCAATACTTTTAATTTTTTTAACAATGCGGATCGGAGGGCTTTATTTATATGTAACTAACAAAAATCGTGCCCAAGTTGACTTAAATAAACTTATATATAATATATTTATAATTAAGCCGACATTCAATTTATTTTTCTTAAATGTATGTTGTTTTATATTTGTAAATGGGCCATTTATTACATATTTAGTATATAACATTTGTTATAAAGTAGATGTATAATTGTTAGAATTGTTAATTATTTTTAAGTGTACATTATTTTTATTCATATCTGATATTGATGCAATCCGTGTTGTAACCTTATTTTGAATTGAAAAAACCTTTGAAAAAAAGCTAACTCCACTTAGAGATTTAGTTTTCTTTAAGCTCTTTCTCTAAGTTCTTATTAAAAGCCATAAATTTGGATAAGCTACGAAGTCCCTGACTGACAACCTCTCACCTTGTCAATGGAGTTCAGCTAGATGACTTCCCCTCATAAGGGTTCTCGTACCGACCGGGACTTGAAGCCACAGGGTGTCTTGCTGCGAAGTTACACGTCGGCGACTCTAACCGCTCTCTCACGGGTTCCCACTGTAGCTTTGTATGTTTACACAATTAACTATTACATGTTTTACGAGTTACTGTAGCATAACAAGTTATTATTATGATCAAACTTTGTCTTTCATTTGACTCTGCTTAAAAAGTCTATTTGTATATTATTTCCTGTGAACGTTGCTTGCTATATGTCCTCTGTTACGCTCTAAAATATGCACACGAATCTCTACATTTGTTATGTTTTCACATGTTTTCATATACAATAAAACTTTGTATAGCATTATAAACACAAGCGTTGCTTATTTTGCGTAACCGCACTTTCTCTTTTTATTTTATTTTTCTTGCCAATTGAGCTGACAAATAGATATTGAAAATTAAATTTTCAAATGCAAGTTGGCGCGTGAATAAGTTTACACAGACAAAACACGATTCAACAGGTAAATAAGAAAAGGTCACATCAAAATTTCCACAGATATTTAAATTTTATCTACTTGTAGACAAAGGCAAACAAGGTAAATGTAAATGTGACAAAAACACAGATACGAGACATAACACACAAAAAGAAAAACCATCAGTTACCGCCTTGGAGCGGTCAGTCGTCAAAAGGGCCAATTTGGGTGCTTAAACCTGGTTTGTGGAGCGCTTCAACCTCGCACTTCCTGAAGGTTTTTCTATCAAACAAACAGTGTAAATAAAAATATCCCGTCAAAGTGAAACAACTAACAGCAGCATCGGGAACACATTTAGTTTTAAAATGTCAAATCATTACCATTAAATTACTCGTAAAGCAGTTTGATTCCCGTCTATAAGAAAACTAGCCAATCCATCATCAATCGCGAGTTACGTCTCTAGAAAGGCTAACTTTATAAATGCACGAATAATTCACAAATATGCTGAGAACATATACAATATTAAAATTAAAAGAAACAACGCAGTAATAATGTTACACATTGAAAGTCTTTGGTTTATTTTTCTTTGCCTAATTTTATTTACATTTTTTCTTTACAACTAAAAACAAGAAATCGTCTCAATCTGCATAGTTAAGAATGTTTACAACGTACATGCTAATAACGATAAACTGTTAATAATCGTAGCACTTTCAAATCCTGGCCAAAACAATTTTCTTCTTTTGAAAACGTACATTGATAACATGTACAATATATAATTTGTACTCTATAGAAGTGTACAGATAAACGCCACAATAAGTCTTAGTAACAGGCTAACAGACGGATAAACGATCAAACCCGACCAGACTAGCTGTCACTAGTGCTCTCGCAAGAAACCGGCGGGGCTAAAATGTAATGGCGGTGCACATTTTGTTGAATGGCATCTTTTTTAATGCATAAATTCCATGCCGTCCTTGGAGTTGTCTACGTCGTCCCATCGTAAAACAGATTTTAAGGAACGCAAAAGCTTATACAATAGTTTGGATGGCATTGAATCCGTTTTTTTTTTATTTTTCATTTATGTCAACTGGCGTACTTAGTCCAATGATCCTGCTTGACTAAAATATGTTGACTCCGTATACCACTCATCCATAGTTTTGTTTGGACGTGGTGGTACTATGATGGTAATTTAAACTTCATCCACATTTCTTACGAATAGTATTTCATGAGAGGTTAGTAGATTTACTCTTTTGTGTTAAGTGCGCATGAGTACATAGCAACCACACTGGAACGCGAATTCTAATTTCGGAAAACAAAATAGATCTAAACAAAACATTAAACAACGTTTTTGTTTATTAAACAGACGTCATGTCTCGTGAATATGATTGGTCTCAGTCTCGTCTTATATTTTTCAATATTGAACACTACAATAGTATTTTTTTATTAAACGTATTTCGACATCTTATTGCAATAAACTCTGTATAATATTATACTGAAACAAGAAAACCAACGAACAGCAACGCCGAATTCTGATCATTTATTGTTACATTACTGACATATATTTGACATTTTATGTAGGTTAATATTTTAAACCTACTAGAAAAACAGTATTGGCTTATTTCTTGTATTTGTTTTTGTGCATAATGTTGTTGCAAAGTCAAAAATATATTTATTTTGTTTTGGTTTTACAAAAAGTCTGCAACTAAATAGCCTATATTAACGCATAGTTATTATATAAAGAAGGTATTAATATATTCATTTTTTAGTTGAGGTATGTGTAATTGTAATGATTTAATAAATATTACCAATTATGTTAAATATAACGTACATGTTTAATTAAAACTTATTATTTAAGTTTGATTTATCTTATTATTTATCTAGATAGCATAGTTTGACGTACTTAACATACCTAAATTTGACATCATTTAGTCATTTGATGATGTGTAACTATTTGTGTATGTTTTAGTATTATTTGTGCCGATTTTGTGTCGTTCATAAATTAATGAAATGACATTTCTTATGCAAAATACAAAGTTTATGATGGACGTTTTTTAGACGAATTTTGATATACTAACTTTGTTAGCGACTTCCTTGTTCAAAAAGTAACTAAATGTGAGAGTTTACGAGGCTAGCTCGATCGACTATTTGTGGCTGCTGAAGCAATTATTTTTCGTTTGGAAACTTACTAGTAGAAATACAGCAATTATATCAAATATGGAATAACATTTGAATTTAATTATTTTTCTTGATCTAGATGGCATAGTTGTTAATTACACTACCTAAATTTGACCATACGCTTTCTAGTTATTTGACAATTTGTGACTGTTTTGTCGTTACTTATGTAGATCTTGTTACGTTTTCAGTCACAAATCAAGGAATTTGCATCTAAAATACAACTTATAAAAGCCTATGCTATTACATGTGTAACAGCATTTTAATCATATACGCGAGCCTCAAAATGTCATCATTCCACTACTTATGACTAGTCATGATTGTGATTGATTCATCTTTGTGAAATTTTCATTGAAAATGTAGGAAAATACATTTACAATGCAAAATAAAAAACGTTTGTAATTGATATGCATAAAGCGTATCGAATAAATCAGCTTTCACACAGCTTTAACCATTCTTTTAAAAAATGTAAGTCTTTTAGGAGGATGGATTAGCAAAAAATAAAGTGCAATTTAAGTAATTTTTACATACACATATTTTAAAGCACATCTATCAAAAAGTATTTAAACGTTCTTAGCATTCGACTTGATATAACCAGGCACTGTCATTTGACTATTTGTGACTGTGACTATTTGCTGTTTAGTCATATGCTAACCTGACTCTCGTTGACAAATCGTAAATCCACGGCACAGGTAACGAAAAATTAAGAACACTCCATGTAACCGGTGCCCGTTCGTGTCTCACTTTGATCATTTGCCGTTCGACGCTTTTGACGGATGGCTTAAAACCTCAACGATATTTCAAACTGTTGTAAAATCAGATTATATTAAGATTATATAAACAGAAAATGTTTATAGTATAACAAAAATTTATTATTATTTTCCGAATGTAACATTTTGTAATAATAATTGTCCGTGTTTCCACTCAAAGTAATGCCATTTAAAATAATCAATAACATAGTTTCAGTTTCAGTTTTAGGTTTGGAAAAACCTAAGGTAGTCGCTAAATCTAAACCATTTTAGTACGTGCACCGTAAAAGTCAGGTAGAGTAGACGGAGTCATGATGCAATGTGGGCGGGGTTGAACGTATACCGAATACCAGCATCGATCCCAATGTGCAGCAAAGGACACTAATAAAAGTCCCTTATACTTGAGTGAACGATTGGAGAACGATTGTGTGCATACTTAACGTTATTGTTTGTGGTTGCACTCAGAATATAACGTCTGACTGAATGCTCATGTGCTGATGAATAAGCTATTCTTAGCTTAAAAGTGCTATTTGTTTAATTATCCGACAATGCGTACGTTCTTTTCCATCTGAACTGTCCCACGAAATGCAGTAAATGGATGTCGTATAACTCGGTCGCAGTAATCTGTAAATTCAAAACAAACCCTTGATGGGAATTCGACTACAGCAGTAACATGTCCATCAAGCGTAAGCGATCACATAGTTCGATATTCTTTTAACAAATTGTCAACGGAGTATCATGTGACAATAATGCCTTTAAATATATTTTATTCAAATAAAGAGAATATCTGCACACACGCCACTAAGCAGAACTGATCCACATCTTTATAATTTCCAATTCAGAGGCTCTACCCCTGTGCCTTTTTCCTTTGTGATTTTAGTATTGTCATAAACTATCAGTATAGCATTCTCCCTAATTGCTTACCCTATGTTAAGTTGAATGCTAATAATCTTAACTTAATCGGGTAAACCTACCTTACCGGTCTGCATATAATGGAAGAGGTAAAGCATAACACAACACTCGTCATAACACATGTATTTCCTATCTGAGTCACGTGGCGCAGTTTGCTATTTTCGAACTAAGGAAGCCATGTGACTTATTTTTGAGTTCAAGTTATATTATCATCCGGATAATCCACTATTACGTAGATATTTATGTATAGCTGGAATCCCCATCGTGCTTATTTATACATTGAGAGAGAATGAACGTTTAGAGCGAAATTTGCACTGTTGTACTGTCTATTAATTGAGGTTTTAAAATCGTGTTTTATTTAGGCTACAGCATAAGTTTATGAAGGAATAATACCCCAGTTTCCCCAAACAGGTTAATGTTTTCGTAATTGTTTTGATATATGCAAACTGACGGATACCATCTTAAATAAGTGTTAAACATATATGTAGGCATGTTCAAGAGATACTATAATAATATGCACACCGTACATGTCTGATCAGTGATAATCAATTTGAGACAATTAATACGAATAGCCCAAGAATTAACCCATTTCTCATATAGGACAAGGAACGAGAAGATGAACCTGTGACATAGTTTCTCCCTGATAAAATCTGAGTTTATGTTGACGTGTTGCACTTATTGCCGACTTTGAAATATATATCTCTCTAGCTCCTCCTTCATGTCAGCTGGCCAGAGGACGTGCATATTAAATCGTCATTTTTCATAACTTATTTAAGTCATTATTAGCTCCGAACGATTTTGTGGTCAGAGGGGTCCAATGTGTACATAGTATGACCACTAAAAGCCGCACACTATTTAAGTCAGGTGGCTCAATACCGTTCATAGTGCCCCAAATGACCATTAAAAGCCACGCATCATTTGTCGGGTAGGTAGATAATGTTCATAGTGCCTGAAATGACCACTAAAATCCGCTCACCATATAAGTCAGGTAGCTAAATAGTGATCATAGTGTCTCAAACGACTTAAAAGCCGCACACCATTTAAGTCAATTAAGTAGATAGTGTTTATCAAATGACCTCTTAAAGACGCACACTATTTAAGTAAGGTAGGTATATAGTTATTATAGTGCCTTGAATGACCATTGAAGGCCGCACAACATTTAGGTTAGGTAGCTAAATAGTGTTCATTTTGACTCAACTGACCATTAAAGTCTTGTAGTATTTAAGCCAGTTGGGTAAATGGTGTACACCATGCGACGTTAGTATTGGTGTGTAGCAGTTTCTATAAATATAACACTCTTATACCCATTTTAGGAGACAAAATATCAATAAACCCCAAACTAGATGAAGAATATTATTAAAATTTGGCATACACATCCACCTTAAGTTATACAAATATTCATTTGTGTTAATTATCCAATTTCTATATATTTTCTCTAACGCTTGCTTTACCTTAAATTGTGCCATAATGTACCCACCTGAAATAAATGGTGCGGGGCTTTTAATGATCATAAGGTGCTCTGTGTACACATCTTATCAATCTGATTTAAGGCCATACGGACCCGTACCCTGTATTCATACCTTTACCCTCATGATGTAAATGGTATACGGCTTATAAAGGTCATTAACTATCTGTATACACCTCTAACCCAAGTGACCTGAATTATGTGGGGCATATAACGGCCACATTTTGTATTGTACGAACAAACCTGACAAAATGTGTTAATTTATTATCTGTAAATAGTTTCCACTGCCATGTATATGCAATACTCCTTTGGCAATCAACGTCTAGTGTTGGTTCTTTTCGATGAATAGTGCGCCTGTGTACACTAGGCGTGGCTAACAGTGAGTGACAACTACCTTAAACTGTGTGTAGACTTAAACGGTGTGGATCTAACTATTTCAAAAACCCAGTCAAGAATCTATAGAGACAACAACATATTTTCATAACCAAACAAATTACAGAAAAGGTTGGCTGTGACATGAACCAAACCCGTTTTATCTAATGAATAATTTCAATTTATTGCCAGTTAACATATGTGTTGGATAACGTATCTAATTATTTAGACACTACTAAAGCAGCTGATCCACAAGAATGTTTGGTGGTTTGTGTGGTGGTTTGGGATCTCGTGCCACTACCTCAAATACAGGTCTGTATTATGGAATTAAATTAAAGATTATGTTAAGTACAAATGAGAAAGGAAACCTTCTGTGGCAAAGAGAAATGCAAGTGTCATTGTCTCTTAATATTGTTTTGAGCGATAGACAGTATAAGAACAAATGTTGATGATCGTAAGACAAGTATTTTATCATGTTTAATGAAATATGATATATTTTATTGAAAATTTCAAAGTTGATTTTACAAATGTATGACCTGTTAATACATAAAAGATGAATATTTCAATAACTTTAGTCAGATCGGCAAGAACATTGTTAGTGTAGGTTTAGTTAAAAAAGTGCAAACAGGTATAGTAAAAGGTGTAAAAGAAACACTTGGTTAATGCAATGGAAAACGAAACAAGACTTCAAATCTGAATGCTTGTTTTCATGTAAATATTAACATGTAAATATGTTATCCCTCAACGTATTTTTATCTTTAACTTAGAGGAATCTTTAGGAAAGAAGTGTTTAATTTGTTTTGATGCTGGTTTGGTTCTCAGAAAATCCATCTTTAAAGAGCATATTTAAAGTTAATGTACTTTATAGCAAATGTATATGTTATGTGTAAGGAACTACACTTTTTGTTTTGTTTATTAGGTTTATCGCCCCCCCCCCCATTTGTAGTTAAGTTATTAAGAGATCGTGGCCACGTGAATCAAATATAGTGATGTCTCCATTGTGTCCCAAACCTAATCAAATTATGTGACACCGGGCAGACTAGTTGTTGAACTACTCTCATATTGTCTGAAGCCTTAGCAAGGAAGCTAAACCACTAACATTTTTACGATGTTAGTATGTTGCGCCCCGGGTTCGCACCCGAGGCCTCCCTTTCATGGTGCTAACACAGTACCAACTGCGGTACCAAGTCCACTTCATATTCCCACAATTTGTACTTTATAAACAGTACACTTATTGGTTCACAATTTAATTTAATTTTTAAGATATCTAGTTGTTATCATGCTGTCAGCTTGCTTTTATAATATCTAGAAACCATTTAGACTTTTGAAAGCACGTTATGTGTATATGCGTCAATGATCCATGAAATAAGGTTATTAAATCGCCAGAACTCCAGGTCCCCGATGTGGTTTCAAATTTAGCACCTCAGGGGCAGCCAGTACCGGAACCCCTGTAGGTGGTGGATTCTCAATTACCGGTGATTTTGTGTATTATTCTATTCGATAGTTTCCATGGACAAATATGATTGGATATCGAGTTTGGGTGTTGTGTGTTTATATACGTTTAACAATAAAGTAAAATTACTAAAACGTCATGAAATGCGATTGGTAAGAAACGTTTATAAATGTTAACTTACTTGTAGCCACAGTCAATAAACTTAACACCACCGGTTTGGATTTACAATGAATAACATGTCATATCATAACAGATGAATATTTCATTACTTAAATTAGATCGGCCTGGAAAATGACAGTGTAAGTTTATTTTATGAAATAAGTGCGAAAGCGTATAGTGAAATGAAGCGTGTGAAACATCATCTAAAAATGCAATTGCAAATAAAGCTCAATGTTACCTTTAAATGATTCCTTGCATTTTGTATGTATACATGTTATTCATCAAACGATTTTGTTATCTTAAGCTTCAGAGAAAAAGTGTTGTAACTGTTTTGATGGTGATTAACTTCTCGAAAACTCCATGTGTCTAGTTCAAATATACTTTAGCAAATATACATGTAGATGCCATGTGCGCGAAATCACGTTGTGTTTCTTGGGTTTATTGTCCCCAGCAGTATTTAAGTTATTTATAGATTGTCTCTACATGAAACAGATATAGTACTACCTTCGTCATTGTGTTTAGCATGCCCTGAATACCACGCATGATTCCACACCCAGTCATTATCATGACACCGGGCCAACCAGTTGTGGATCTACCCCTCTATTTTGCTTTAGCGCTAGAACTGGAGGTACAGCACTACTAATTTCAATGACATTCGTATGTCGCGGCCCTGGTTCGAACACGAGGCCTACATAACCTGGAGCAACGCTCTACCTATTGCGCTACCAGACCCGGTTCGACAATGTGTGCTTCCTATTTATGAACATTTCACTGTTGTGCTCTTAGGTGACACAATTGTTAATTAAAATATATCTAGGTCTAATCATGTTGTCGGTTTGCTTTTATAGCATCTGGAATGATTCTAATACATTTCTTCAACAAACAATGCTTTGTATGTACATTAAAGATGCATTTAACATGATTATGTTGTTGGCACTAGTTCTAACCATGTTGGAAGTTTGTTTTTTATAATATCTGGATTTTTTTTAATAAAATCGTCTTAAACAAACAATACTCTGTATATGCATTAAAGATGCATTAATGCGACTATATTTTACACTTTTTGCTGTTTATTACAGGCAGCACTGACACACATGGGGGATTTCCGTTCGGTACAGTAACAACTGCCGAAAGTTCAGCTCCCAAATCGAGTTTTACACTTGGTACCCAAAGGGCAGCTAGTACTGAAACCCGTGGTTGTGGTGGATTCTCATCTGTCGGTGAGTTTGTATAGTATTATTTTTTTTAATTGCCATGGACATATATAATTGGGTATACGCTATATAATACGACTTACATGTGAAAAGATAACAATATGTTAGTTATGAATAAAGACAATTATGACACGAGGATGAGACAAATTCTAATCTCGAAGTTTGCTGATCGTTTAAGATTTATTATGCCGACTTTAATAAGACTTTATTTGTTCAACACCAATCTTGTGTACTATTTCTCCTGCGTTCTGTTTTCTAAGAAATTCGCAGTTTAATGCTTATATCCATTTTAATTTCTTTTAAATGGAACTTCGACTAAGAACACTTTCTTTAATTAACACTACCCTACTAGTCTCTGAACTATTTTATTATGTTTAATGAAATATAAAATCATTTTTAGAATATTTTCTAATTGGAATTTACAATTGAATTACAATCCATAATATAACAGATGATTGTTTCATTGCTTAAATTAGATCGGCATGTAAACTGTTAGTGTAGTTTATTTTATAAAATAAGTGCGAAAGCGTATAGTAAAATGAAACGTGTGAAACAAAATTTGTTTAATGTAATGGCAAATAAAGCAACATTTTTACCTTTGAACGCTTCCTTGCATTTTGTATGTATAGATTAACACGTTATCCATCGAAAGATTTTGTTATCTCAAGCTTCAGAGTAAAAGTGTTGTAGCTGTTTTGATGGTGATTTACTTCTCAAGAAACACAATGGGTCTAGTTCAAATGTACCTTGGCAAATATACATGTAGATGCTATGTCCGCGAAATCACGACGTTTTTTTTAGTTTATCGTAACCAACAGTATTTAAGTTATGTATAGATGGTTTCTACAGGAAACAAATATAGTGCTACCTTCACCATTGTGTTTAGTATACCCTAAATACCACGCATGATTCCACGCCCAGTCAATTATCATGACACCAGATGTGGATCTACCCTTATATTTGCTGGAGCATTGGCACAGTAGCGATACCACTTCTAATTGTAACGACTTTGGTATGTCACGGCGGCCAAGGTTCGAACCCGAGGCCTCCCTTACCTCGAGCAACGCTCTACCTATTGCGCTACCAGGCCCGTTGCGACAATGTGTGCTTGTCATTTATGAACATTTCACTGTTGTGCTCTTAGGCGACACAATTGTTTAATTAAACTATAGCTAGTTCTAACCATGTTGTCAGTTTGTTTTTATAGCATCTGGAATGATTCTAACAAATTTCTTAAACAAACAATGCTTTGTATATCATTAATGATGCATTAAACGTGACTATGTTGTTGACACTAGTTCATATGTTGATAGTTTGTTTTTATAATATCTAGATGTATTTTATCAAATTGTCTTAAAAAAAATCCCCTAATACACATTAAAGATGCATTAAATGCGACTATGATGTTTACACTTTCTGCTGTTTATTAAAGTAGGCACTGACACATATGGGGCATTTCCGTTCGGTAGAGTAACAACTGCCGAAACTTCAGCTCCCAAATCGACATTCCCACTTGGTACCCAAGGGACAGCCAGTACCGGAACCCGTGGTTCTGGTGGATACTCATTTGCACGTGAGTTTGTATATTATTAAATTTTTGATTGCCATGGACATATGTGATTGGATATACGCTATATAATACGGCTTACATGTAAACATATCATATAAGTTAGTTATGAATAAAGACAATTATAAAATTAGGCTGAGACAAAGTTTTATCGCGAGGTTTGCTGATCGATTAAAATTTATTATGCCGAGTTTGATAACACTTTATTTGTTCAACACCAATCTTGTATACTCTTTCTCCTTCTATCTGTTTTCTAAGAAATTAACAGTTTAAATCTCAGATCCGTTTTTTTTTTCTCCTGGAAATGGACCCTCGACTAAGGGCACATTCTTTCATTGACACTAACCTACTATTCTCTCAACCATTTAATTATGTTTAATGAAATAGAAAATAATTTTGCCGACATTTTCTAAATTTAATTTACAATTGAATTACAAGTCATATATTCTTATTTCTTATTCATGATCACAACAATGTTACTTGTGCAGTGTGGCGGTCGTAAAAAATCTCCCCGTGCATGTAATCTATGTTGTCATTTAATTCATCCTATAAGGATTGTTACGTGTATTTCCTTTGATGGACATTGAACTTTGGTTCTTCAATTCCATCTTCACATGAACAGGATGCTACAACCATTTATTCGTCTCTGGTCATGTTTGTTCATGATTCAGAAATTTAATTTTATTTGTGGTCAACCATTTTTGTGTTGTTTTTCAAATCGAAATAATTCCATATTCCTTTTCTGAACACTATGTGGACATTATTTTCGGTGACGTCACTACTTTCGTCTTAACGTATAGAAAATATCAGCGCATGGACATTTTGTTTTCAAATAGATCGTTTTCTTTTCGTTGCTTGCATTTGAGAAACTCGTCAGGAAGTGCGAGGTTGGAGCTCTGTAAAACCGGTTTAAGCACCCCAGTCGGTCCATATTGCCGACTGACCGTTCCAAGGCGGTAACTGTCGGGTTTGCTCTTTTCCTTAAATGACTCATCACAAATTTGTTATTACTTTTCGCTTGGCTTGCATGTGAAATACCTTTGTTCTGCGACTTTTCGGAGTTTGGTATATGTTGCAATACTCATAGGACTTTGTCATATATTCTTATCATGATCACAACAATGTTACTTGTGCAGTGTGGCGGTCGTAAAAAATCTCCCCGTGCATGTAATCTATGTTGTCATTTAATTCATCCTATAAGGATTGTTACGTGTATTTCCTTTGATGGACATTGAACTTTGGTTCTTCAATTTCATCTTCACATGAACAGGATGCTACAACCATTTATTCGTCTCTGGTCATGTTTGTTCATGATTCAGAAATTTAATTTTATTTGTGGTCAACCATTTTTGTGTTGTTTTTCAAATCGAAATAATTACCATATTCCTTTTCTGAACACTATGTGGACATTATTTTCGGTGACGTCACTACTTTCGTCTTAACGTATAGAAAATATCAGCGCATGGACATTTTGTTTTCAAATAGATCGTTTTCTTTTCGTTGCTTGCATTTGAGAAACTCGTCAGGAAGTGCAAGGTTGGAGCTCTGTAAAACCGGTTTAAGCACCCCAGTCGGTCCATATTGCCGACTGACCGTTCCAAGGCGGTAACTGTCGGGTTTGCTCTTTTCCTTAAATGACTCATCACAAATTTGTTATTACTTTTCGCTTGGCTTGCATGTGAAATACCTTTGTTCTGCGACTTTTCGGAGTTTGGTATATGTTGCAATACTCATAGGACTTTGTCATATATTCTTATAACATAACAGATAATTATTTCATTTCTTAAATTAGATTGGCTTGGAAACTGTTAGTGTAGTTTATTTTATAAAGTAAGTGCAAAAGTGTATAGTAAAATGAAACGTGTGAAACAAAATTTGTTTAATGTTATGGAAAATAAAGCAAGGTTTTTACCTTTGAATGCTTCCTTGCATCTTGTATGTATACATTAACATGTTATCCATCGAAACATTTTGTTATCTTAAGCTTCAGAGAAAAAGTGTTGTAGCTGTTTTGATGATGATTTACTTCTCAAGAAACTCCTTGTGTCTAGTTCAAATATACCTTGGCAAATATACATGTAGATTCTATGTGCGCGAAACTTCATTGTGTTTAGCATGCCTCGAATTCCACGCATGATTCCACACCCAGTCAATTATCATGACACCTGGCCAACCAGATTTGGATCTACCCTTATATTTGCTTGAGCGTTAGCACGGGAGCTATACCACTACTAATTGCAACGACTTTGGTATGTCACGGCGGCCAAGGTTCGAACCCGAGACCTCCCTTACCTGGAGCAACGCTCTACGTATTGCGTTACCAGGCCCGTTTTGACAATGTCTCCTTGTCATTTATAAACATTTCACTGTTGTGCTCTTTGGTGACACAATTCTTTAATTAAAATATAGCAAGTTCTAACCATGTTGTCAGTTTGCTTTAATAGCATCTGGAATGATTCTAACAAATTTCTTAATCAAACAATGCTTTGTATATGCATTAAAGATGCATTAAACGTGACGATGTTGTTGACACTAGTTCTAATTATGTTAGTTTGTTTTTATAATATCTGGAAGTATTTTATCAACTCTTAAACAAACAATACTTTGTATATGCATTAAAGATGCATTAAAAGCGACTATGATGTTTACACTTTCTGCTGTTTATTACAGGAGGCACCGACACATATGGGGCATTTCCGTTCGGTAGAGTAACAACTGCCGAAACTAAAGCTCCCATATCGAGTTTCACACATGGTACCCCAGTGACGGCCAGTACCGGAACCCGTGGTTGTGGTGGATTCTCATTTGTCGGTGAGTTTGTATATTATTCAGTTTTAAGTGCCATGGACAAATATGATTGGATATACGCTATAGAATAAGGCTTACATGTAAACAGATAATAATAAGTTAGTTATGAATTAGACAATTATGACGAGAGGCTGAGACAAATTCTAATCGTGATGTTTGTTGACCGGTTTAGAATTGAAATGCCGAGTTTGATTACATTTTCTAAGAAATTTGCAGTTTAATGGTTAGATCCATATCCCTGAGAGCACTTTCTTTAATCACTACTAACCTTCTATTCTCTATACTATTTTATTATGTTAAATGAAACATAACATCATTTAAATGTGATTTTGTAAACTGGATTTACAAATGAATTGCAAGTCATATCATAACAGATTATTATTTCACTATTTAAATTAGATCAGCCTGGAAACTGATAGTGTAGTTTATTTTATTAAGTAATTCGAAAGCGTTTAACAAAATGAAACGTGTAAAACACCATCTGCTCAGTGCAATGAAAAATGAAGCCATATTTTACCTTTGAATGCTCATTGCCTCTTGTATGTATACATTAACATCTTGTTATGCATCAAAAGATTTTGTTATCTTAAAATGCCGAGGAAAAGTTTTGTAGCTTTTTTGATGTTGACTTATTTCTCAAAACCGCATGTACATGTAATGTTCGAAACCACGATGCATTTGTAAGGTTTATCATCCCAAGCAGTTTTTGGGTTATTCATAGACGGTGTCTACATGAAGCAGATATAGTGCTACTTTCATTGTGTTTAGTATACCACAAATGGTACCACACGTAGTTAATAATCCTGACAACAGTTCAACAAGTTGTGGATCTACCCCTATATTGGCTTTAGCGCCAGCACTGGAGCTATGGCACTACTAATTTCAATGACTTTTGGTATGTCGCGGCCCGGGTTACAACAAGAGGCCTCCATTACCTGGAGCAACGCTCTACCTGTTGCGCTACCAGGTCTCATTCCACAATGTCAGCTAGTAATTTATAAACAGTTCACTCTTGGGGTCTTAGGTGATACAATTGTTAAAATTTAACATATATCTAGTTATAACACGTTGTCAGTTTGTTTTTATAATATCTAGAAGTATTTATCACATTGTCTTAATTAAACAATACCCTGTATATGCATTTAAGATGCATTAAAAGCGACTATGATGTTTACACTTTCTGCTGTTTATTACAGGAGGCACCGACACACGTGGGGCATTTCCGTTCGGTAGAGTAACAACTGCCGAAACTAAAGCTTCCAGATCGAGTTTCACACTTGGTACCCCAGTGACGGCCAGTCCCGGAACCCGTGGTTGTGGTGGATTCTCATTTGTCGGTGAGTTTGTATATGATTCAGTTTTAAGTGCCATGGACAAATATGATTGGATATACGCTATAGATTAAGGCTTACATGTAAACAGATAATAATACGTTAGTTATGAATTAGACAATTATGACAAGAGGCTGAGACAAATTCTAATCGTGATGTTTGTTGACCGGTTTAGAATTAAAATGCTGAGTTTGATTACATTTTCTAAGAAATTCGCAGTTTAATGGTTAGATCTTTTTCCCTGGGAGCACTTTCTTTAATCACCATTAACCTTCTATTCTCTATACTATTTTATTATGTTAAATGAAATATAAAATCATTTAAATGTGATTTTGTAAACTGGATTTACAAATGAATTGCAAGTCATAATCATAACAGATGATTCTTTCATTATTTAAATTAGATCAGCCTGGAAACTGATAGTGTAGTTTATTTTATTAAGTAATGCGAAAGCGTTTAGCAAAATGAAACGTGTAAAACACCATCTGCTCAATGCAATGAAAAATGAAGCCATATTTTATCTTTGAATGCTCATTGCATCTTGTATGTATACATTAACATGTTGATATGCATCAAAAGATTTTGTTAGCTTAAAATGCCGAGGAAAAGTTTTGTAGTTTTTTTGATGTTGATTTATTTCTCAAAACCGCATGTACATGTAATGTTCGAAACCACGATGTATTTGTTAGGTTTATCTTCCCCAGCAGTATTTAGGTTATTTATAGACGGTGTCTACATGAAGCAGATATAGAGCTGCCTTCATTGTGTTTAGTATACCACAAACTACCACACCTAGTTAATTATCCTGACAACAGTTCATCAAGTTGTGGATCTACCCTTATATTTGCTTTAGCGCTAGAACTGGAGCTTTGCCACTACTAATGCTAATGACTTTTGGTATGTCGCGGCCCGGGTTCCAACATGAGGCCTCCATTACCTGGAGCAACGCTCTACCTATTAAGCTAGCAGGTCTAATTCCACAATGTCAGCTAGTCATTTATAAACAGTTCACTCTTGGAGTCTTAGGTGATAAAACTGTTTAATTAAACATATCTCTAGTTATAACCATATTGTCATTTTGTTTTTATAATATCTAGATGTATTTTATCAAATGTCTTAAACAAACAGTACTCTGTATATGCACCAAAGATGCTTTAAACACTTTCTGCTATATACTGCAGGAGCGACTGACACATACGGGGGATTTCCGTTCCGTGGAGTAACAACTGCCGAAACTACAGCTTCCAGATCGGGTTTTACACTTGGTTTGTAGTTTTGTATATTATTCAGTATGTTAAGTTTGATAATTTTAGTTTAAGATATTGTGTCCATTTGAAGAAGATATTTTGCCTTCACTGTGTATGGCATGCTCCGAACATGTGGTATGGTACCACACCTAAATATATTATTCGACACCGAGTAGAACAGTTGTGAAACTACCATTATAGTTAGCAATAGTTTATAGTTAAGCGTTAGCAAGGCAGCTATACGACTACTAATTTACTGCCTTTGGTATGTGAGTTAGAACCTGGGCCTTCCTTACTTGGACCCAACGCTCTACCGTTTGCGCTACAAGGTCCAGTTTCAAAATTAAAAAACAAAATAAACAAAAATTTAAATTTTAAAGTTTAAAATAAACTCTTTATTAATAAATGTAACCATTCTAACCGGCAGCACACGGCCGTTAAAACTCCATACAGCATCTTCTAAATCTCGGATACCAAAATAAATGAAAATGCTATAATATGTTGAACAAAAAAGTAAAAGATCACGCTTCCCTCTCATGAAGACACCGATCTATCGATTTTGCTACCAAGTCCAGTTGCAAAGTTTATGTTTGTCCTCTTTAAATAGTACACTGGTGAGCCAATAAGTGAAACAGTTTTACTTAAATCTATATCTAGTTCCAATCATGCTTTTTTAATATCTGGGGACAATTTTTATCTGACTTTTTACAAGATTTTATTATAGAATTACTATAATATATATTCCTGGCCATTCCTTATTTTTTCGTGACTATTTTCCCGTTTTCGTGACTTTTTTTCCCGTTTTCGTTACTTCCTGATCTTTTTAATATTTACCATCTTCCCTTTTATATTCCTTACCATTTCATTCGTTTTGTCTTACATTTCCTCCCAAGACATTTTTCAGACCCCCAAAAGTGTAGGATTGTTTTGTTTACTCCTTACTTAATACCCATTTCATCGGTTTTTATTTAATGTATTATTTCTGTTTCTATATCTTTATCATTTTATTCTTTTCCTACTTGCTCACCATTTTATTCATTTTTATTTACTCATAATTTACTTCATTTTCTATTTCCACATCATTTCCCCCTAAACTATAACCTCATCAGTTTCTATCTTTTCAATTTCCTTATGTCTTTCTTAACTGTTTCTTTACCAAAATTATTCATTTCTTTTTCTTCACCATTTTATTTCTTAACTATTTCCTCACCATGTTATTACTTTCATTTTTTTTCTCGCAATTCATTACCTTTTTTAAATCCTCACCACCACTCTGCACATCCTTAAATATTATCTCGTCATTTCATTTCTTTGCTATTTCCAATCCATTTTTGCCTTAAACTATTTTCTCACCATTGTATTTCATATATTTTTTTCTATTTCCTCACCATTTTGTCCCCTTTTCTATTATCTCCTAAATATATTTATTTATTATTTCGTCACCATTTTGTCCCCTTTTCTATTATCTCCTCACTCTATTTCTTTTCTATTTCCTCACCATTTTGACCCCTTTTCTATTATCTCCTCAATTTATTTATTTATTATTTCCTCACCATTTTGTCCCCTTTTCTATTATCTTCTCAATTTATTTATTTATTATTTCCTCACCATTTTGTCCCCTTTTCTATTATCTCCTCAATTTATTTATTTATTATTTCCTCACCATTTTGTCCCCTTATCTATTATCTTCTCAATTTATTTATTTATTATTTCCTCACCATTTTGACCCCTTTTCTATTATCTTCTCAATTTATTCCTTTTCTATTTCCTCACCAGTTTGTTCCTTTCCTATTTCTTGACAATTTTATTCCTTTTTTCACTATTTGGTTCCTTTTCTATTTTCCCATTGTTAACTCTTCTTTCTATTTTCTCACTATTTTCCCTTTACGTGTTACTTGTTATTCCTTATTTTTTTTCTTTATTTCCGCGCCATTTAATTCCTTTTGCATTTCCTCATCATTTTACGCCTTTTCTAATTCTTCACCATAATATTCCTTTTCTATTTCCTGACAATTTAATTGCGTTTTTTCCCCTCGCCGTTTAGTTCCTTTTCTATTTCCTCACCATTTCCCCCCATATGTATTACCTTATAATTGTATTCCTTTTTCATTTTCTCACCATTTTTCCTTTTTCTGTTTCCTCATACACTTTTCTTTTTCATCACCATTTTTTATTGTTCTATTTCTTTACCATTTTGTATATTTTCTATTTTCTGCTAATTTTATTCCTTTTCCATTTCCTCACCAATTTGTTCCTTATCTATTTCCTTTCATACAACAAATGTTTCTGTTGTCTCAGCATTTTCTCTTTATGTATATCTTTAAAATTGCATTCCTTTTCCTTTCTCTCCTTTTCTTTATTTCCGCACCATTAATTCCTTTTGCATTTCCTCAACATTTTATTCTTTGTTTATTTCCTCACGATTTTCGTTGTTTTTCTATTTCCTTATCATTATATTCATTTTCTATCTCCTGACAATTTTATTCCTCTTTCTTTCTCCTCATCATTCAGTTCATTTTATATTTCCTCACTATTTGTCCCCTTATGTAGTTCGTTATAAGTGTATTTCTTTATCATTTCTCACCTTTCTTCCTTAACTATTTCTGCACTATGTCATAGCTTTTGTACTTTCTCACTATCTTTACTTTTTCTGTTTCCTTATATTTCTATTTCTGTTTCATTACCAGTTATGTATTTTCTATTTCCTTATCATTTTATTCCTTTTCTAATTCCTTATCATTTTATTCCTTTTCTAATTCCTCACCATTTTATTCCTTTTATATTTTCTCACCATTTTATTCCTTTTCTAATTCCTCACCATTTTATTCTTTTTCTAATTCCTCACCATTTTATTCTTTTTCTAATTCCTCACCATTTTATTCCTTTTATATTTTCTCACCATTTTATACCTTTTATATTTTCTCACCAGATTTTCCTTTTCTATTTTCTCATGACTATTTTTCTTTTCTATTATCTAAGCATTTTATTCCTTTTATATTTTCTTACCTTTTTATTATAGAACCACAGAAGAGTGCATCGAAATCTCTGCGGACCCAGCATCTGGAAAACTACATTAATACAGTGAAGGCGGAAATAGAAGAAATGAGCAGGTAATTTTCAAAAAAATAAAAATAATGATCTTATTATTTTATTTTTTAATTTTATGTTTATTTTTTTTAAAATATAAGTTAAATCCAAAGCTGTGACATATCATTTTAATAATATGACAGCAGTTAAGCACCACTCCTAATGCGCAGGCAAATAAAAGGTCGCAAGTGTAAGTAAACACAGTAAAGGCAGCACTATATCCTGTCAATAACTCCAGATTTCTGGACAATTGCAAGTGGAACAATAAACCTAACATAT
Source organism: Sinonovacula constricta (assembly GCA_007844125.1). Lineage (NCBI taxonomy): Eukaryota > Metazoa > Mollusca > Bivalvia > Cardiida > Solecurtidae > Sinonovacula > Sinonovacula constricta. The sequence goes on along the minus strand of CM017568.1, from coordinate 26,655,306 downwards.
AAACTTTTAAACTTTTGCTACTACCGATACTATAATTACAACTCCCACTACTACAACTACTACGACAACTTCCACTACTTAAACAACTACCACTACCAACACTACTACTACCACTACTACTACTACTAACTCTACTATTACAAAAACCTATGCAATCTTGTTATACAGTAGTAGTTGAATTTCATACAGATACACAATATTTAGTAAAAAATCACACCATTTCCAAAATTGTTTAAGAAGCACAAAAACAGCTCAACTCAAGATTAAATGAGGTGGATAAACAAGTCATTTGCATTTCGTGTTTTTTGCATGTAGGACTCTTCAAAGATTCTGATTGTCCGTCGATATTTAAAAAATAATAGAAAACTTGGTACAGTCTGTTTTACTAAGTATGAATTTTGTTTTTGTAACTAACATGACATACATTATTTTTACATGCCATAATTGACATGAGTACAAGATGTTATGGGCGTAATAAACAAATCATATGCAGTGTATTTACCTTAACTTTTGAGATTTGTATACCTTAACCCTTTACATGATTTTAACACAAAAACAAATCATTTACTTTCAATTTGCATTGTCATACCTATTTATAAACCTATTCGGCATATGACATATTTCATAGAAAATATGCTCTTTAGTGAACTTTTGTCAGCCACTCGAACAAGAATGCTCGGGACTAAGGGGGCAGCATTACGCCTGACTCGGCAGGTGTCAGTATAATGGACCGGCCGGGTTCAGTCTCTGGGCAACTCATATGTGTCCCTGTGCTATAATGATAGAAATGTTACTGCACAGTATCGGCAGAAAATTCCGGCAAATCCAAGCCCCCAAAATGCCAGTGTCATACGGAAGTGCGATATTGTTTAATCAAATTGAAATTTTTCTGCATTTTACATGTTTTTTAATCGAAGAAGAATTGTCTCAAATCCTTATGTTATTTTCGTTTACAGTTTGGTGTTCAGATCATCCCAAAATGAACCACAAACATCAGTAACAGATTCTTTTGGTAAGGCTTAAATTAGTACGCTGCATTTAAATTGCAAAAATATAAATTTCAATTTCCCTAGTCCAATTCCAAATCACGTGATACAGAAATCATAGTAGAAGTAGTAGCTGTATATAGATAGATGTTATTGTATCATTAGGCTATTGGCCCATAAATACACAATTTTAATAATAGTATTTCGATATAATCAATGTAGAAGTGGTAACTTTATGTCCCTTAATTTAGAAGTGTAATGTCTTTACTGTACGGCCTATAGTCATGATACATTGATTTATTATTATTATTATTATTATTATTATTATTATTATTATTTTTATTTTTGTTATTATTATTATTATTATTATTATTATTATTATTGTTATTATAATTATTATTATTATTATTATTATTATTATTATTATTATTATTATTATTATTATTATTAACAAACAATCCAAATGTCTTCATTGAAGAAAAAAAAACACCATCTGTTTTATGCTGCTTTTACAGTTTATATAGGATTAAAATTAAACAACTTTCCAATATGATTGGTATTCTTGCTCGGTATAATGAAAATGTCACTATTCCGACCTGTCGCATGTATTTTTCCAGAATAATTAATATGCGAAATGGTGTACGAATCGGTATCCGTACCTGTTACAATACGCTGGACACTTACTAAAATACGCTAAAAGGACGCATGACAATGACTGGTATACCGCGTATATCAGCAGCTCGATAAAGTCTAAAGTCTAAAAAATGTTAGAGTCAGTTTACTCGAGACTTGCTTAAAGAAAGAACTCGAGACGGTTAATTTTGAAAAAGATGTCACTCTCACGATAATTTGAATGGGAACGCGGAAAATAAAACGCCATAACGATAAAACGGTATCGAAGGCATATGAACAATACAAAAAGAAAGTCCCAGTCATCTGAACTGCGAACAGGCCTTGGCTTCGCAACGACGACATTTTAACCTGGAGCGTCTACAAACAGTACTCAACATCTGATGACATTAACTTCGATCATCTAGTAGGGAAAGTGCTTAAAACAACCCCTTGCTTTACAGCGAGGCTGGCAAAGCACATATTGCTTCGAAGAGGACTGATCATGATAAACTTGTTATCAAAATAAGAAATGCCCATGAATGTGCTAAAAATTGTTTAAGTTTTAAAACTTATGAGGCAATGTGTCGCTTAGACAAACTTAAATAAGCCTTTTGGGAAACAGTACTATTCAGATAAGACTGCGTCGGTATTCTGTCAGTCAATTGCCAAAACAACCATGTTTGACGTCGTATAAAAGAACTGTTCCTGGTGTAGCATTACATGTGACAGCTCCACTGACTTTACCGGCGAGGACACGGGGGCGGGGTATTGCGCACCTGCACCAATGTCAGAATCGATCACTCTTTTCTGAAATTTTGAACATCAGAAAGTGAATATCCTTATGGATACTGTACACAAAATTTGGGACTTGAAGGCTATATACGGTTCCAAGCTGGTTGGATATTGTGCTGATGGTGCATCGAATATGCAAGGTAAATAGAAAAATAATACTTATTTTATTGATTGAAAATAAATCGAAAAGACAAATATAAAATGAAGTACATTTTCTGTATATATTTATATATATATATATATATATATTCTTTTATTCATACAGGCATGAAGAATGGTATTGTATGTCGGCTCTACTGAAGCAATGTCGGCCTCAACTCATCTCAAACCATTGTCGACCGGATTAAGCATTCAATGACGCCGTAAGGACCTACACACCGATACTCTATGAGAAGGCCAGCTACCATTTTTCTGGACTTTTACGTTTCTGGAAAGTCCAGAATAGACAAAGTTAACTTATTTAGATAAAATTATAAAATAACATAGAACATATACTGCTATTGTTTGAACTTATGCACGTTTATAACCAAACTGAATAGGTTGTAAAAGATGCACACTTTTGATTATCCAATACATGGACAAATAAAAACGACTTAAATGTACCACTGTAAGAGTATCATCTTTTTTCGTAATACCTCAACAGGGTTGCCTGTGTTGTCCTTTTTGTAAAACAGAGGCTGTTACCAGAAGTTGTATTGCATGGTTACCCCACTTCATCAGAGTTATCAACATCTTTCTCAATATCTACAAAGTGGTGCGATATCAGCTCGAAAACGCTTATAAACAATCCAAAGGCTGATGAATTATCAAATATCCACTGTGAGAGAAAATATTTTCGTTCATAAATAAGTTTTGTTTTTAACCTATATTCATGAATAAAATCCTGCGTATTCTACAGTTGGCGAGAGTAAGGTGGATGCCCTGTACAAACAGTTCAATCCAGTGGTCTTTTCAGGTGTGGAGTTAACAGTTAAAGAGGCATCTGACGCATTGTTAACTGTGAGCTTTTTAAAGAAATATAAAAATAGAGTTTGTAATAAATAGTCAAGTGAAAAAACTAACAAAATATTAATATTTATACAACTCCTCTTTGAAACATTATATTATACAGGTATCCAGAGTTGAAGGAGTTTTGAAGTGGGGTCATGTCTTCGGTGACCTTTGCACAAGCTTGAAAACATAGCCTAGAGGAAGTTGTCACAGCACTGCAACCTACTTCTCTCAAGTTCGAAACAGTGTTTCCTGCAATAAACTCCTCAATGCCAAGAGAAATGGGACGGCTTGATAATACACGACTAAATGATTCTATGACAATCAAGATAATGTTTAGTAGTATGTTTGACACCGAACCAGCTATTGCTGAATGGAAGTTTAGTAAAATTAAGCAAGTATTTAAATTGTAATTAAACTGTATTTGAAACTAAAATAAGTAGATGCATGCCCAAAAGCAACAAAGGCAAAAGTAGTCAAATTTGCATGTTTTTTTAAAATTTAAACCAGTGAAATTGTTTACACTCTAGACATTATCTCAAAATCTCAGTTATAGTTTGATAGTTTGTCATACATTAATTATTCTGAGTTATTTTTACTGTGTCCAATCAATTGTTTATTTTTTCTAGTTTACTACGACGTCATTTGTGTAAGATAAAATGATTGATTATGGTGAAGACATGGTAAGTGACGGTGAAGAAAACGACATGGAGAAGTCTAAAGACCATTTTTCTTTACTGTTAATCTGCTAGAGCTGAGATTAAAAAGATAAAAAACTGTTTACTGGTGTTATAACTTTATTTTCCTGCACACATATTGAAGTCTCTCTGTTGAAAAAATATTTCTGTTGGGGCTAGTGGGAACTTGATTGGGGCAAGTACTTTCTCCATGCCACTATCTAGACAGTATTACTGCTTGAAAGAATAGGTCGATGATCGGAAAATGGAAGATTTTGTCCCGATATTTAATGTCATCTCTTTTATATTCTTTCATATTCTTTAGTTGATGCCCATGGAAACCTTAACAACGCCATCTCCATGACAGCCATGTCTCCAGAGACGCAAAGTATCCTTACCCAAAATCAACAGCTTCAAGATGATGAGGAGATAGCGAGGGTCTTGCAGGTATCGGGAAGAAATACTCAAAGTTTCCATCCTAAGAATTTCAAAGACAACCTTCATTACACATAAAAACATTCAATTAATCGTTATACAAAATCGAAGTTAATTGCTTAAATAAACCACAAATTTGACTAGACGTATTTTAGAGAGTTTGCAGTCTATAGTGCGGAACCTGATTAGCCAGCTCTCAGTGGTAGATGGCGGCAACTGGCTGGATGGATCTAAATATTTTGCGTAGTTGATCATTAAGATCGTATCATGCAACGACTTTTTCAGCTTGTTTACAAACATGCTCAAGGAATAATTTTCATTGCCATTTTTAAAATTTCAAACTCTTTGAAACCCTAAAAACTGCCTGTGTTGACTGACGCCTTACCGACCCCAATATTTTTATGTGTCTATGTCTTTCATCTGGGCTTTTTAACTTGGTGCTATTCATATATTTGGCTTGGATGGTCATAAATGGTATTGCCCAGTGCCATAATTGTTAGTGTGATGTATATTTCTTAACAATTGGAACCCCTCGGCCGAGGTGTTAGTTTCCAACTTGTAACTTCCTAGTCCCTCCACACGTAGACTTATGGTCCATGCCAGGGCAAGAAATTCCGTTCGAAGAGGTCTTCCAGCTGATCTTATTTTACTGTATTCTACAAGGTGTGTCTATAATGTTTTTACAGAGCAGCATTTTATTTAATATTCAATTTTATTACTTATGGTAGGAAGAGATGGACAGCGAATTTGCTAGGCGTCTTCAAGGCCGCATGGGCACTGGTCATCATAGTGCTATGAGTAATCCACCCAGAGTAGAACAAGTTAACACTACACAACATCAGTCAGGCACTATGGGTCATCGGTACAACGGTAGGCCAGGAAATTGTGTCTTCTAAATTCAGACTGTTTTTTTATAAGAGTGTTTTTAGTCAATATATGGTTGGTTTTTACCTTTGGGGAAGATTGACAGGTTCTATCTCTAAATTGCCAGTGTTTTTTTCACATAAAATGGGTGTTTCCCATAATATGAAAAGTGGGGGTCAACCAGAAAATCGTAGGGTGTTGCTATTGGTAAGTGTATCGATCATCATTATATTCAAAACATATTTGAATTATATACCTCATAGATCCAATTAAACGTATTTGAATTTGAAACACATATCAACAAGATCGAAAGAATCAAGCTGCCAACGCCAAACAAAAATCCTTTTCAAACAACATCAACGTCAATGGTTTACTGAATTGTTTGCAACAATTATTGAAATGAAAGTATATTTACGTTGTCGCATAACTATAAGTGATGAACATTGACTTTCAATGACTATTTTTTCTGCTAATATATGGCATGGTGCGGGGATAGAAGAAAGCAGCATTGAGATGTCTAAAGGCATTGTCTTTGCACTGTTAATCTATTACAGTTAAGAAAATAGAGAAAACAGTTTATTTTTTGTTATACTTTTAAATCCCTGCACACATATTGAAATCTCTCTATTCAAAATTTATTTCGGTCCGGACAATTTAAACTTTAGTGGGGCTAGTATTTTTTCCAGGCCACTAGCCAGACATGATTCTACTTGGACAAAATAGCGCGAAGACCTGAAGATGAAAGATTCAGTTCCTATATTTAATGAAATATTTTATATATTCTTTAGTTTTGTCCCATGGTAACCATGACACCTCCATCTCCAAGACAACCATGTCCTCAGTGACGCACAGTGCTTGTACCCAAATTCAACAGCTTCAGGATGATGAAGGGGTACCGAGGGTCTTGCAGGTATCCTGAAGAAATACTAAAATAATTTTCCATCTCTAGACTCTATCCATAGAATACAACCCACATTACACCTTTTCATGCTACATTTAATTATTTGTAATACAAAATCGACGTTATTTGCTAACACAAACTACTTAAAGTTCCTAGACACATTCTTTTTTATTGTCATTTTTTTTTAATTTCCTACTCCTATAACTCTAACAACTGCCTGTGTTGATAGAAGGCTTATTGAGACTAAATATTTCATATGTCGAGGTATTTAAGCTACTATCCGATACCTTTTGACCTTGATTCTACCCAGATATTTAACAGGGAAAATCATAAATAGCTGTATGTTAGATCATAATTGAGTCAGTGTGCTGTATGTCTCTTAACAAGGGTGTGCTATCTGTCGAGTTGTTGGTCTCCAACTTGTAACTCCACAGCCCTTTACCGCGAGGCTGAGAGTCCATGCCAGGGCAAGAAGTTTCTTTTGGGGTCGTCTTTCAGTTGAACGTGTCTCGCCATACTCAACACAGTGCACGTGTGGGTTTTCTTTTTTAGAGTGAAACTGTGTTTAGCTGTCGGGTTTGCTCTTTTTGCTAAATGACTCATCCTGGAGTTGTTCTTACCTTTACATTTGGCTTGCATGTGAATACCTTGGTCCTGTGCCTTTTCAAAGTTTTCTATATGTTGCAATGCTCATAGGACTTTGTCAAATATATTAATATTTATATTTATTTCTTAACAACCGACTGTAGGGAGAGATAGATAGAGTCTCTGCCCTGAATGTACAAGGCAGCATAGGCGCTAGTCATTCTGGTGCCATAGGTCATACTGGTGCCATGTCTTCACCATCCAGAGTAGAACAAGTGTCAGCTGTGAAACATCGGCCAAACCGCAGTCGTCACCGGCGCAATGGTATACTAATGATTTTTTTTTAAAATTTAAAATGTTGTTATAATAAGAGTAACGTTTTAATCCAATCTGTGGTTGATGTTTTCTTTTTAATTTGGAGGAAAAATGGCATCTTCGATCTTTAAATTGCGAATGTTTCTATTCGCTCTGATTTTATGGGTGGGACCACATCATGAAAATTAGGGGGTCATCCAGAAATAATAGGGTTATGCTATCGACAAATGCCATATCAACATCATATTTAAGAAACGTATTTAAATGTATATGCATCATTGATCCATTTTAACATCTGTGAATTTAAAAGATCGCCAAGGTATCAAATCTCCAACACACACACAAGATTCTGTGCAAACAATATCATCGTTACTGGCTTGCTGAATTGTTTGACATTAGTGCATAGCCATAAATGATCAACATTGACTTTCAGTGGTTCTTTCTGAAATTTTCTGAATTTATGGTAAGGCACGGGATAGGTTTATTCAGAATTCATCTTTTTCGCAACACTGAACAAAGGAAAAGTAGAAATGCGGATTATTATCCCCCAAATCAAAGCCGTTACGATAGCCTCAATCTACACTTTGAACTTGTAAGTATGGCCTAAGTTTGTTTAGCACTAAGTATTGTAGTTTTATAGTCCAGGAACGATTATATTAGGAGAAACAACGTATTTAACTTGGCATTTTTGTTGCCTCACGGAAGACGCATTAGGCTCTTTTGACTGCGTCCATTTTTATTGACTTTTGTATATTGTGACCCAGTCTTAAACCCAGGGCTTCCGGGATCTGGAGCCGAAACTCTACCGATTGTACAGCCTGTATTATATTAACTAGTGTCATACTTGTAATGTGTTTGTATTTTTCTCTTTCAGGGACTAATCAGAAACCCATAAGAAACTATGAGGTATGCGTAAATATACCTGAATATATCATAAAACAATAAATTGATAAAAGTATTGTTAATTTTTTAAAAATATATTACTATTGTACCTATAAATCTGTGTTGCACTGTAAAATCAGGTTTACATTTTGTGAATATATTTTTGATGCACTCAGATGTATCTATTAGGATTACTTGGAAATGTTTCCGCTATTTGAAAATGTATATGTTATTGGAACTATTAATTGCGATTTATTTTAACTATCCAGCATGGTCTTAAAAGTCAAGAAGGTAGATGAGCCGTCGATCATTCTTGCAAGAAACAGAAGACTGAAAGCGATGCCGTAGAGGAATGTAACATATGCATGGAAATCTATGAAGAAGGTCACGAGAAGAGATATCTTCCCTGCTGCCATTATTTTCATGTTTCGTGCATAGATACATGGTTAAGGGTGAGTGGGGTACAGTTTCTTATAGTTATAGATGCCACTGTGTTTAACTTCTATGGAAATACCAATGGATAGGGTGGGCCAAGTCTTGTTTGTGGTGAATATTTATTGTTGGGAGGTTTTACGGATACCATGTGTATAAAAGACACATACCAGGAATTAAAAAATAGCTATATTTAAAACAATTAAGGGGTGTTAGTGAAATGGCCCAAGCAATTCCAGCAAAAAGACATAGATAAAAATTGTTCTTTATAAATAGCCATGCAATTTGTCATTTCTCTTAACATATGTATTCTCTACTTATCTTTCAATAACAGAAACATACATCTTTCTATGTAAGTAGAGTGCCTTAAAATATGAAAATGTCAACAACTCATTGTATTTGTATTTTATCATTTCAGAAAAAAACATCTTGTCCAGTTTGCCGAGTGGACATAAATGCTAATGTGAACACTCCAGCGTCTTTGTTGTGATAAAAAACAACACATTGACCTTTCCATTCAAGGAAATTATGTTACCAATATGTAACCCGTTGAACTAGCAAACCGTAACAGAATAATTTATACACCTTGAATGCATGCCTGATTTCATTTAGCAACAAATCCAAAAACTAATCCAATTATAGTGGGTTCCCATTTAAAGTGCCACAATTAGGCTCTTCAGGTTTCTACGGATAAATACAATAAAAAAGGATTTTGCTGGAAAAGTACATTGCACTTCAATATTTCTAAAGCACTGTTTTGTCTATTTTTATACCACGCCTTGACGAAGAGGAGGCTTATTTTTTTACTAATGTGGATCTGTCAGTTGCTATTGCACGTTGTTTTTGATCGATATCAGTAATGCACCAACTCACAAACCTCACACATTGTAAGGATACATGTCATGTTAAGGTAATGACTCCTACTTGTGTTTAGTTCAGTAGGACTACGTTCAAGGTCATGCCGACCTGGAACATCACTTTTAAAATTCCAGTTGATATCTAAACACTACATAAGCACCTGATCTCTGAACTTCGAACGGGCACTGATCTAGATAAGGAAATGATCACTGTTTGGTTTTGTCAGTGGTGCTAGTTTCAATTTCCCAGCGACCTTGAACAGGATTTTAGATTCTGATCAATATCTAGAGACTACATGATTCCCACAAACCTCAAACATTGGTGATGAAAAGATAACAACTCCTTTATGTGTCAGGTTCCGTGTCATGTCGACGTGGAAGATATTTTTTTTTTAATTCCAGTTGATATCTACATAGTACATGAGCACAAAATAATGTGTGTAGTTCTTCTAATGGAAATGATAGTTCCCTCTCTTCCGGGTACCACGTGGACATTATTTTTCAATTACGTTACTAACAACGACATAACTTATCAGAGAAAACGTCAGCGCTAAGAATGTTTTTGTTAAAGTAGGTCGGTTTTGTTTCCGTTGCTTGCATTTGAGAAAACCCACCAGGAAATGCGAGGTTAGAGATCTGTAAAACGGGTTTAAACACCCAGTCGGTCCATATTGCGGATAGACCGTTCCATGAATGTAACTGTTGGGATGGCTCCTTTTGTTAAATGACAGATTTGTTCTTACTTTTACATTAGGATTGCATGTGAAAACCTTTATCCTGTGCCTTTTCAGGGTTTGGTGTATGTTGCACATGTTCTTATTACAAATAAATTGATCATAACAAGTTATTATTATTTTCTTTTTTTCCAAAAATGTTTCTGTGCTTCAATTATCTATTTATGTCGATTTTGAAAATTATTTTCTATATATACCCTAATTCCTGTTTTATTTCATTAGTACTATTCTCAGTGAATTAATATGTTTTCATATACTTTAATCACTTTAAACAATCACCCACAAGAGTTACTTATTTTGCCTTGGAGGTTAGGCGACCTGAAAAATCTAAAATTGTGGGATCTGCAAGCATTTTTGCCTATACTGTGTAGCGACATTTCTATCATTATAGCCCAGGGGCACTTATGAGGTGCCCAGGGAGGGAACCCGGCCAGTCCATTACACTGACACCGACGAGTCAGGCATAATGCTGTCCCCTTTGCCCCAAGCATAGAGGGAAGCCTCTACTACCAACTTTAAAGTCTTTGGTTTGACCCGGCCGGGGTTTGAACCCGCGATTTCCCGATCCGCAAGCTGACACTCTACTACTTGGGATATTGTGGCCAGTGTTTAAAATTGACACTTGATAACACATCTATTTTATTGGCCTGCCACTATTATTTTAATTTTAAAAGTCTTTTTCTGACAGCAATAATTAAAAGAGTATTTTCCATAAGAAATGATGTACTGACCAAGGACAAAAGTAATCAGGAAAAACAATAGATAAAGGAAAACAACAGAGAATATATGTAGTTTTAACAAAATGTTTTATTTTTATGAAAGAAAGGTCCACATAAATACACCAAATAAGAATTTAAATAAACGATATGAGCTTCTTCAACTTACACTGTAATAAATATAGGAAGTGGTAAATATTTACAATACACACATGTAGTAACACAAATTATCCATTCACCCATCCTAACATCCTTTCAGCAAAAAAAAAACATTCAATCTATCAAAGTGAACATTTGTTTGGAAGGCGTTTTCCTTAAAAATCTCAAACATTTCAAAATTGTGAAAATAAGAACTTTAATTTTTCATTAATTTCTTCTTACCCAACCAAGAAAAGCAATTACCTCAAAATTCATGCAGGTAACATCTAGGATTGTTTTTACAAGCATTATTATTTGAAGAATAAACAAGCTATATATTCCTATTGTTTTGAATATAAGAAAAATAACTTCAACTGAAATTTGATTATAACATTCTAGAACATGCCTTCAAATAGCACACAAAATGTTGTGTTTTATTTGAAAGCATGTTAACAAGTTTTTTTTTTTTTAATATATTCTCAAATCAACAAATCAGGCTTGTATTACGAAATTTCCATTCTGAAAAGAAAATCAAAATAGTTTTAAACAACAACTATTACAGTTATAGTCATATTTCACATACAAAGGCAATATAGTTTACTATTAAATTAAATCATACATATAAAAGGATTTCTTCGAACAAGACACAATTTGTACTTATAATCTATATTTTTATTGAGCAAGCGGATTTGTTAAAAATTCAGAGAATATTTTATTCAAAGGATGGTCGTTTGATAGAGGCTTAGATATTGATATTGAGCAAGCTGATTTGTTTAAAATTCAGTGAATATTTTATTTAAAGGAGGGTTGTTTGATAGGGGCTTAGATTTGAATATTTTGTGTTTACAAATAAAATTTTATGACTTAAAAGAAATGTTTAATATGAGGCAATTTGTTTGGTTTTTGAAATACATTGCAGCAGACATTTAAATCTTTTGCTTACTCAAACATTTCCACTTTTTTAATGCAACATAATATCAATATCTTTTCACTATATTAAAACAGTTAAAGAATAGGTTAATATATATTTAGTTTTTGTTTTTAAAATACATTGCAGAGACCATTAATGATCATTATAGCAACATCCAGCTTTTTGGTAGAGGAAGACCCCAGACACATGTCTGGGTAGAACTACTTGCACACCGCAAGTCAGCTGGAAGACCTTCCCACATTCAGTCCTTCATCCCGAACGGGACTCGAACACACGCGGTAAGCGGTAAGAGGCTAAGCAGTCAGAGGAGTTTCAAATCGGCGACTCTACCACTAAGCCATGGGTGCCTCTGAGACAGTTTATTAAAGAATATATCTTTGCGCTTAACCTCGACAAGTTTATTAAGTATAGGACATTCACACTTGTATATATATGTTAAGATAAAAAATAATATTCAATATCTATATCAAAACGTCCAACATTCCAACTCATAATGTTCATCTTAAATTAAACTGTACACAGTAATCTACACAAAACATGCCTTCCAAACAGTATTGTCAACTAATTGTTCAATTACCTTATATTTCTTCTTGCACTCAGTCACCATTAACTGATGTAAACATTGTGCTATTGTTCAATTTTTTAAAATCTCTCTCCCTACCCCTTAAAATGAATATATATATATACATCTTAAAATGCACACTAAAACTTTCCCTCGACTATCCTCTTATATAATATAATGCATATAATTTATTTACGCAGTTTTCTCTTAAACAATATTTTTCAAATATAAATCTATACAAATAATTTTACATGTATACCTTTACTTTCTTCATCATGGAATATCCAAATTCTTTATTTTAAAAATCCATTTATAACTGTCCTTATAAAATTTGTAAAACAGTTAAAACAAAAAACCCTATGTTATTCAATTTTTGACATCTTTATCATCAAAGAATTAAATTAATAATCCAATTTTGTTTAAAATCTATCTTTTGTACAATTTTGTACATTTTCTCACATCCATATCCTGATTAAAGATAAAGGTCAAGGTTCATCAAGCTTGCCATTGATCCATTTTTTCTTCTTCAATTATGCAGTATTGCTTCATCATTGATTTGCATTCCCATTAATCATCCTCTCATTCAATATAATGCATAAATTGAGTTAAGTCAATGTTTTTACTTATACAATATTTTGCAATACTTCTACCTGCACAATTTTTTTTGTATACCTTCTTGTAATTAATCTTAAACTAAATTAGCAAAACTAAATGCTTAAGTCCAATTCAAGTTTATTCTCTTCAACTTTAAAACCATCAATCTAATTTTGTTTAGCAATAATGTCATATTTTCCAATTATACATTATATCTTCTAAGGTACAATATAAAGGCCCATTAATAGCCAAGTTTAATCGAGTTTCCCACTCATCTTTTTTTTCTTCTTTAATTATACCCCGCCCCCCCCCCCATCATTCATTATTATACAATATAAATGCATAATCTAAAACAATTGTTTAGCTAAGAGTCATTTTAGAATTACTGTTAAACTATAACAAATCACCCAACCATTCAGCCATCTTCGATTCTTCAGACTTCTTGAATGCAATTAAAGACTAAACTAATAGTAAATAAAATTACTCATTCTAGTCTATCAGTTCTTCCATACGGTACAAAAGTCTAGTCAATAAGTTGATGTTAATCAAACTTCTCCCTCAACTTCTTCTTAAGCAGGACAGGAAGCAACGAAACTAGCGCGAACACACCAAGGAGAGCCATGGACTTGTACGAGACGGCGTCACCAGATGAGGTCAGCTGGTGAAGGGTCGTACCTGCCTGGATGGCCACAAATGATGGAGGCGCAACACCTAGTGATGAAACAAATAAGATATAAATTTTCAGACTATTTTTTAAACTTTCACTCTTTTGTTTTCTTAAAGAAATGCGCAATCAACACAATATGTGGCATAAATGAAAACCCAAAATTGTAACTGGTATTTACATGTGCCACAAAGATGCGATGAACCTAAAAATGACCTTGACATTGAGTTGTAAATGGAATGCGCGACACACGTTCCAGTTTATTCATACAATAAAGTATGAACTTTAATAACTTTGACCTTGATAAGTATAACTGAAAACACACCTTTTTACAAACGGAAAGAAGTTTGATTAAGTGTGACACAAAAAAAGGTGCAGAGAGACAGAAGGGCAGTGATAATACTGCCTTGTGTAGGCATGAATATAATTGAGTTTTGTTTTCAGAAAGAGTTTTCATCATTTTAGGATGAAGGAACAAGAAGAAGAAATAAAGTTTCAACAAACTAGCGTATATATTAAATTGTCCTTTTTGTATTACTTATTTAGCAGCACTATGTTTGCACTTACAGCACAAATAATGAAAAATAAAAAAGTTTGAACAAAAGGCAAAACCTAACAGCAGGCGAAGAAGGACTATTAAAACAAGATGGATAAATTTAAGAATTGATAATTGATGAACGATTATGCACATAAACTAAAAAAGTAATGAACTCATAAAAGGGTTCATGCAGCCAAATTTAGTGAAGATTGTGCCATACACGTGGCCTCTAGCATGTTCACAAGGTTTTTCTTAAATTCGACCTAGTTACCTAGTTTCTGACTCCATATGACCCAATTACAAACTCATCCAACATTTCCTACAGACAAACGTTCTGACAAGTAAGAAGAGGATTGGACAAAAACTGCCTCTAGTGTTTTCACAAGCAAATTGTTGATGCAGCTGCTGAGAGGGCATCTGAAAAGCATGACGTTCTGAGGTGAGCTAAGAAGCAATTCAAATAGAATTTTAAGAATTGCAGTTTACTTTTTAAAAATAAATATTAGAATAAAATAAAAGAGAGTATTTAAATAATGAATCTGGATGAATACCTAGAAAGGTTCCCACAAAGAATGGTAGAAGAGGTACATTGATAACAGGTGAGGCAATGTTGATAAACCAATTGGGCAGGAACGGTGTGATTCGCAGGAAGATGATGTAGTTCAACAGATGGTCCCTATGGTTGTTTACCTGAAGGTATAATATTTTAGAAGTGAGAGAATAATGTGAAAAAATAGTGACTGAAAACCAGACAATGGAAAAGTTTAAAAAAAAGTTGTCAGTCATGGACTGACTTGCAGGACTGACTTGCTGGGAGAAAGTGCCAGTCCGATAGATTTCATATAAAATAATTAGAGGTAAAATCGTGACTGAAAGCACTTTAAATCCCTCCACAATATTAAAGCAACAACTTCAATTTGACTGTATCTTTTGATGATACATGTAAACTGCTTTTTAGCTAAGTAACCTATCTAAGACTAATTCCAACAGAATTTGGTGTGTTTATTTTTTATTTTCTGAAATACAATTATCTCAATGTACAAGATATAACATATAAACCATGTAAATATATATCAAAACACAAATAAAACAGATATGAATGAATGAAACGTGCAAAAAAAATGTCTAACTGAATTTCATAAAAAACACCGATCTGCAACCTTTGTCTAGTATACATGTATTATGCGTTCATAAGGTCAACTAAAGGTAATCCGATTGCATTTTGTTCCGTTGGTTTGATATCAAAGTTCACAATTTTGAAAAAGCTTCCAGTCAACGTGACCAAAAAAATCATCTCATAGTTTTTTCTATAAAGACAGCTAGTTAAAGTTAATCTCTATTAATTTCATTTGACAACATTTTATTAATAATTTTTTATATAAATCGTACTCAAATGTGTATAACTTTTTTATGACCTCTTCTTTATGTAGTCTCCTGATTTTCAGGTGAGAAATGATTTCAAAAGTGAGGCAGATTTTTATCTGTTTTCACATACATTTTGGAGCTTTATCAGAGACCTAAGGGTTTTCAAAATAGTAAATATTAAATTTACGACCAATGTGCTAAGTACAATTATATAATTTGGAAACAAAAGCAATCAAATTTCTCCAAGAAAAAATTGATCAAACTGTCTGAGTTTTTCCAAGTGCAAAACGAGACCGGTTTTATCTGCTCTTGTTAAGCAATCCTAATATCTTATTTAAAAATATTCAATGTAATTAACAACGTACACCTCATATAACAACACCTCACAATTATGTTTGAGTATTGATTTTTGTCATATAATTGTTGATTTTCTTGTGAAATTATGACCTGAATTTTTTACAATCAATGGGATTTTTTTTGCATTTTCACTTCTGTAATTTGAAATAAAATGCACAATTTCTGCAAATGTCCGGAACAAAGCTTATTTACACAACATAAGAAAAGAACAGGAAAATATTCTCAACGTTTTCTGTGCAGAAAATGTGTTTGTGAAGCAAAAGTGGTACACCATTAACAGAATTAGTGTACAGCGCACACTGTTGGTTGGCCTATCCCAGTGGCAATGATAGGTGTTTATATTGCATATAATCCAGCATGATACGAATGTAATGGGTAATCATTGTAATAGGTTAATCAGATTGTTTTTGCACCTTTAAAAACCTTCCAGTCAGTCGGACCGACACCCTCATAATTTTTAAAAACAACTTGACACCACAAAAACCTGTATTCATATGGCCATAATATGTACAATGTACAAATAAATCTGCATACATACATGTACTTTCCAATCTGCTACCTTCTCCGGAATATATCTATTCACCAGACGCCTACCAACCAGGAAAGATAGCAGGTAGCAGAAAGTGGCACCAATACCTGAACACTGCAATGGGGACAAAACACATTTTCCTAAAATCAAGTTTAAAAAGTTTTTAGCATTTCATTGTAAAGTCTACTTAAGCGTTTTTTTAAGAAAAGGAGAAAACACATTTTCTTTAAATTGCAAGTAAAAAAAGTTCAAGTTATTATGTTTTTCATTTAAAATATACTTAATAGTTTAACTCTGAGCACATCTTCAATCATGGAAAATGCCTTTCCTTCAAACAGTTGAGCAAATGGGAAACAGGAAACATAAATGTACTTACCAAACACACCATGAACAATGCAAGGGGAAAGGAAAACAGGAAACCGGACAGAATGCTTAGAAAGATGGATCCTGGGATAGCAAATGATTGCAGACTGTGACACAAGTCAAGGACAAACACTTCATCAAAATAAATAGTAATATAAATGAGGAAATATAAACAATTATAATTTAAGTAAAAAATAAACAAGAACATATTGGTTTGTTTTTAAATAAATCAGAAAATACAATTATAAACAGTATTGTTATGTTGTTGGTGAAAGGAGTCTAGGAAGAACAACATGGGTAATGCATGTCAGCAGGACCTCTAACACACAGTTTCTATCCATACTGAGACTAACCATGTGTTTGAGTAATTGAGGAGTAATAACAAGATGTGATAGTTGTATTCATAGTGGTCAAAATTAGCGCTAGCCCGACAGCAAAAAACTAATTGATTTTCTCTTTGGCTAGTAATAATTTCCATTTTACTAGCCCGATGGGCTTCTAACATCCTGATCGATAAAAAAACAATATACTTTCATGTTTAATTTGTAAACTTTTGAGCTGCTTATTTCATTTGGCAAGCTGTCGTTTGTATATTAAACATGTTATGCCCACTAAACTGATAATATGTTTACTGTGCAGGAACCACACTGTATTCTGGTGCCAGCATGGGACATTATGTTCTATACCAAATTAAAATTGGCTGGGTCACAGAACAAAATGGCAGAGAAAATTAAACTGAAACATGTTTCTGGTGTAAAACCTAGGAAAAAAAACCCATTAAATTACCAGGCAATTGATATTTAAATTGTGCTTTTTTCCATATTTATCGTAGTCTTTTTTTTTTTGGCTTACTTGTATAATTAAAACAAAATTTAATTAAGGCTAATGAATTTTCTTTCCTGCTAGTGAAGAATTTTTTGTTACTAGCCCAACTTGCTTGTAAATTTTAATCCTAATTTCTATGACTGTAAGCAGGTGATAATTAGCACTTAACCACAAAAAATATTCAGTATAAATTTAACTGTAAAAAAAGCATCGTATTTTAATTATATTTTAATCTTGATGTCTGTTTTAAGAAAAAAGAAATTGTCATGAACATGTCGTTGAACTACCCTCATATTTGCTTGAGCATTAGCAGGGGAGCTATACCACTAACATTTATAATGACTCTAGTATGACGCTGCCCGGGATCGAATCCAGGTCCTACCGTACCTGAAGCTGACTACCGTTGGCCTAACCTGATTTTATAGCTGCATAAGTGTTTGTTTAATTAAGATGTTCTTTGTCGCTGCTTAGTTTTCATGAAATTTATCAGCATTTCCACACTGGCACCATGTATATTACCAAAATGTCAACATTATAAACCAACAACTAGGTCAGAAACATTTTACCATTTTCTCTTTTTGTAAATACTAGCAATCACTTTTATTTTCGGTGTTAAAGACTACTCATTATAGCACACCCTTTCTGTGTTGTTTACAGTCATCCTCAATGAGTTTACCGGCCGCAATAGCTCAGATGGTAGAGCGTCGGCTTGCGGATCGGGAGGTCGTGGGTTCGAACCCCGGCCGGGTCATACCAAAGACTTTAAAGTTGGTAGTAGTGGCTTCCCTTCTAACGCTCAGGGCTACGGGGACAGCATTACGCCTGACTCGTCGGTGTCAGTATAATGGACCGGCCGGGTTCAGTCCCTGGGCACCTCATAAGTGCCCCTGTGCTGTAATGATAGAAATGTCGCTGCGCAGTATCGGCAAAAATGCCGGCTAATCCCTAATCCCTCAATGAGTTTCTCGCAGTACTTGATAAGCCAACGATGCCATTATGGTGTGAAGGATTTTAATATTTTTGCTTGAACCTGTGTTGCCATTTCATTGCTTACCATTTCCACTATCTCTACACCACGAAATTTAAACAGATACAAAGACTAACTTTTACAAGGAAGATCTATCGCTAAATGTTTTCCATTGTGTTTTCTGCTGCAACACTTCCACCCCTTATATATCTTAGGTTTATTCCTTCATCAAAGCCATTCATTCATAAAAGTTATTGTCTTCTTCTGAGTTAAAATAATGTGAACTTTTAGTACAAGTTTCATTTGTACATCACTTTACTTTGCATTACAGCAACAATCACCTTCAATGATCTTGAAAATGTTATAATAGAAAAAACAACAATTACTCCTCTTACAAACTCATTCTTGATGCTGCAGAAAGGAAACAAAGCATGATCCCTTTATTGAGTTTTGCTCGACACCATAATAAAGGCCGTCTCCGATTTTTTATTAAAATAAAACATTTTTTCAAAGGATACAATATATACATAGTGAAATACCCGGAGATGACCTGTGTATAGTATTTGTCGGTGTAACGAGACAAGACTTGACCTAGGTTCTTGGCATCATCAATATTTCTGGGCAGTTTTATATGCTGTGCCTCTTCTCTGTAATTAGAAAATAGGAAACATGTATCAATGAAAGGCATCATTATAAAACAAATCTTTCTGTCTCAAACCAATGAAATGAACTTGTAAACTTCTTAGAACTGAAGGTTAGGGGTGATTTTTAATAATTCCCACATTTCAACATATTTTTTAAGGAGGACAATTGTTCACATGATAATGATAATCGCTTATTTTATTGTTAATTACATTTTTTATCACTTGCTCAAGTACGTTTATTTAGTCCTCATATGTCAGCACCATAAATGCCAATTTCATAAGCAGATATGGTTTCTGTGAATGTTATTTTACCAGCTATTTTTACTATGACAGTATATTGGCTTTGTTTTATGTAGTAAATTCAGTAAATTTGTAGACATACCATATTGATACATAGCACATACACAGATTGTATGTATTATTATGTTTGCAGCATGGGTCAATGACTTCGAATAAATTTTCATGATCTTTTTAGTATTATTATGTCTCACATTAAGTCCTTCGCCCCGAACGGCACTGGAGCCCAGGCCGTGGTGAGAGGCTAAGCAGTCCAAGGAGTTACAAATCGGCAACTCTACAACTATGACACAGGTGCCTTATATATAAACGCTCATTTTATTGGCAACATCTAGCTTATTATTGCTGGAAGAACACCCAAAATATCAAAAAGTCAGCTGGAAGATCTCGCCACATTAAATTATGAGCCCCAACCAGCACAGGAAATTATGTGAAAGGCTGAGCAGAAATGAGCTAGAGACCCTAACTGCTTGGGAGAAATGTTCTAGAGACCCTAACTGCTTGGGAGAAATGAGCTAGAGACCCTAACTGCTTGGGGGAAATGAGCTAGAGACCCTTACTGCTTGGGAGAAATGAGCTAGAGACCCTTACTGCTTGGGAGAAATGAGCTAGAGACCCTAACTGCTTGGGAGAAATGAGCTAGAGACCATAACTGCTTGAGAGAAATGAGCTAGAGACCACAACTGCTTGGGAAAAAATGAGCTAGAGACCATAACTGCTTGGCCATGGGCCTGCCTTCAACACTTGTAATTTAAAAAAAACAACCCATATAGTTACTTTATCTTCAAAATGAGTTTAAGATGTATAATTCTATAGATATTACTATATTATGTTTCTCATTTGAATGATGTTTCCGAAATTCTAACAGGTATTGACATATACCTAAATTATCATCATTGCAATCAACACATTTCAAACCTTCTCATTTAAATGGTGCCTAAGAAATTCAAAAGGATATTGACATTACATTTAAAAAAATTTAAAGATCAACATAACCGGTATGTCAACTTTCTCATGTAAGCTGTGTTTTAGAAATTTAAAAGATATTGACATATATATTTGAAGTATTATCATTATGATGGATAAACATTATATTTCAAATTTCAATTTAGGAAATTCTAACAGATATTGACATATACATTTAAATAGTAACTATCATGATTAAAATATTTTCAGCAAGCTAGACCTTACGGCGTAAGCTGTGGAAAGTTGAGGTACACGAGGCCTAATAGAAGAATTGCAGAGAAAAAGATGACTGCCAGCAGAATAAACGATGTGGTGCTGCTGCCTTCATCCTGACTGGGCGTGTCTGACCCTTCCTTTGGTCGCAACTGGGTAAACTGTTGTTCATCATTACCTGCAGGTGAACAGAGGGAATAAAATAAAGACAAAAATACACATGAAGAAAGAATTATAATTGTGGACTTTAGGGTTTTAAATAATTAGGAAGAAGTATTTATACTAATAGATAAGTACATTCAGTAGTTATTATAAATTGGACAAAAAAAAACATACAAGAAAAGACCTCATGAGAACATAAGTACATTGCAGGGACATAAATATGTTCACTTCAGCAACATCAAGTTTTTTAGGTGGAGGAAAAACAAAGACAAACAATCATTCCTTCTAATTTTAGGTTCAAGGGTTCACAGTCAACTGCACCACAGCTGCCTAATTTATATACACATGAATATCAACATGTGGCAGATTGCTGGACCCATAAAATAGTCTTCATTTATTGTGATCCTTTATCTGTCTAATCAAATAATAAAAAAAATATTTGTTGAGAACAACATTTTAAGATATGCCCATAATGCATTCATTACATTCAGGCAAGGTAAAGTTAAATCAAAAGTACAGTAACAGGTTGGATGTAGTTTATAGCAAGATTAAATATAGCCAACAGAGTAGCATACTCAAAAAAAGTAATGTCACTCAAAATAAGTAATGTCACGTTTTAAAGCAAGCATTTTAACATATGACAGCCAACACCGAGTACACAGCTTGTATATAACATGCCCTCAGGATATTTAAAAACTTATTTCCTGGTGAAGTTTGTTTTATTGGGTTTATCGTCTCACCAAAAGTATTTCAGTTATCCAGAGACAGTGTTCACTTGAAATAGATATAGTGCTGCCTTCACTGTTTATAGCATGCCATCAACACCTTGCATGATACCACACCCAGTCACATTATCCAACCAGCCATGGAACTACCATTATATCTGCCTAAGCATTTGCAAGGAAGCTATACCACTACCATTTTAACGACTTTGGTATGTCGTGACCCGGGATTGAACCAGAGCCTCCTGTACCTGGAGCCGACACTCTACCGAGTGCTACTCTTACTTAAATATAAACCTTAACAGAGTTGAACTGGGAAGTTTGAACAGTTGCAACTCTGCTAAATCACTTCCAAATATTTATAAATGTAGATTTATACATGTAGCGTTTAATTTTAGAAAAGCAATTTGTACACATAATTGAAAATATGAATGCTTAATTCTTCTAAATAAATTGCAAAGACACAGTATAGTTATTGATAGTTTCTACATCAGTGAAGATCCCTTATCTTGGCAGCCATCTTTGATGGCAACTTCAAGGATTTTCAGATGAATTGTATAGATGTGTAAATTTTATTTTCTTGTAATTTCTTCATTTGTGGTCCAAAAATAAAAGCTATACACCATTGGAAAGCTCTTGAAATTCATCCTTTTAGAGTACAATATTTTTAAAATTGATAAAAGCACAAAGAATCTGTACACAGAAATAAATAAAATTATTGGCTTATCCTTAAACAAAATGAAAAGTGTATCTTTTTTGGTTGTATTTTTTTTACCTTTTAACCATCAAAATATAGTTTGATATTTAAAATACGTTATAAAAGCTGTTTAATTTTATATAAACTTCAGTAAAATAGACTATAATAAAAACACAGAGGTGAGCTTAATACAGCACATATTTCTAGATTTCGGCCTGCATTAGCTTCTGCCTTCAAAGATGGCTGTCCTAAACCTTATTATCAATGCCTACGACATCACATGGAAACTATCTATTCTGCAAGTCCAGCTATTTAAGAGAAACAGTGGGAATAAAATTGATACAATTGGGGCTTAAGCCGTGTGATAGAACATTGATCTTCTGATATAAGATCAATTTATCGAAATGGTCATTTAGCGAAGTGACCGTAAACAGCGGTTAAAGCGTACTCCCGATTAGATTCAGGGTTCAAACCCCAGACCAAAAACTTTTTTCCTGCACATTGCTTAAGGTAGTTACTGCTGGTTCTACTAATGGAGTGGCCAGTCAGGAGGAAGTAATGTAAGAACATATTGCCTATAAACAAGTATTTCAAAACAAACTGCTCCTTGTTGTTAAGTGCTAGATGGGCACTGCACATCAACACAATGTGGATTGGATTTGGTGTTTTATTTAAATCAGAATAATTGATGATCATTACTACAAAAAAACAAAAACAAATCGACATTCATTTCAGCGGAGTGTGCAATAGTAGAACTCAACGGGTCCATTCATCAATCAATGGCATCATGCTCACTGTGACTATATGATCAGCTGGGGTTTTTTTTTCAACTTACAAACTCGCTGAATATGTGATTCGAATTCTCGTTGTGCTGAAAAATAGTCTTGATGTAAAGGCCTCCTACAAGTCGGAACAAAATTACTTCGTCTAGAACTACCTGTGTCCACAGAATCAGAAATATTCGTCTCCCTTTTCCTCGTCATCTTTCCTGTTGACTCCATGTTAGCGGTTGTCATTTTTTATACACGAGGGTGAAGATATGAGAAAATGGCCTGCAAGCAACTCGGCCATAAGGAAAGGTAAATTTTAGACCATATAGCTGTTTTCCATATTATTTAACTAGGCTGCTGGGTTTGACAATAAAGTTAAAAATATATATGAAAATGTCTACGAGCTTGACTGATGTATTCACCTTTTCTACAAAATTCTAGACTTTCATTTTTTTATGATACATGCACATATATTTCTCCCCGTTTCTACGTGTCTCTTCGTTTATTCCAAATAGTCTGTGTCAACCAGATTTTAGCACAGCTCCTAATCGTTTATAACACGTGTCTATTTTCTATGGTAATGAAAAAGAAACGACCTGAAGAAAAAAATGGTATACCATAGACATAATATTATATAGTCATATGCTGCATTCTATGCAAGACAAACTATATAGACTAATTTAAACCACCTAGTTAAAACCGACAAGTCTGAGCTTAAAAAAGGAGATTATAAGTGAAAAGTATTATTCAAGACACCAAATAAAATATATTCGAAGGACCATGTAGACTGTATGTGTTATGTTGAGTAGAGTGTGACTTAATTATTGATAGTATATTTGTCTTTGTATAGCCTGTCTGTACTTAAGACGTAATTGGCTTATATCCAAATTGAAAACAGTTTTATGTATACGTGAGTACTAACTAGTTATTTATTTTAATATTCGCAAATATGCGCCAACAAAGTACAGTCTGATAATGTTACTTATTAATATATGATGTTCTAAGGGAGATAACCCTCGCTACCAAATTTATGTTACATGCACTGAGGTATCTCCCTTGCTAAAAAAAAAATGAACACTGCTTCGTAAGTGATTAAATTATATTTTTGAAAGAATTAAGGCTCTTGTTAACTTGCTTCAAATCAATCAATAATCTCTTGTTCATGACTGACATATTTAACATAGATACGATTCAATTTGGTATTTGTCCATATTTTATATTAATCTTTTCACTACATTCAGTGTAAAATTTTAACAAATGTATCGACAAGCTTTAATGCCTTTCCGACACGGAACAGTCTGTGTGTGCACAATGCTTGTTTCATCGTTACTGCACACCTGAATGTATTTTTGTTGGTTATAATAGTTTTTACTAAAATGTAAAGCAAAATAAAATAAAAAAGTAATATTTTTGGAAATAATCATCATTTGCTTCAATTGAAGGATATTTTTTGTAGAAGGTAGATCATGATGAAATTCATGCGAAGGTGTGAAAATTGCCCCAGAAATAAACTAAAAAGCGACCTCGGCAGACAGGTACGCAGCGATGGATTTTGCTTAGAACCGAAATTGGACTTACACCTTATGCGTATAGCCAGCAGTTTTAAACTAATTTTAAGAAAAAAAATGTTTGCTGTGTGAATATTTAACCAAGGTTTTCAACGAAAACTTTGGTTATTAGATTGGGTTATGGCGGGAGGTCGGCCGGCATCAAACAGAGGATTTCCGGTCAATAACTTCAATTTGGATAAACCAATCTTGCTGAAACTTTTGGATATAGCAAGCTTGCATTAAGGCCTAGCTTGGGATTGGATTTGGAGCTAGTCGGATGAAAGTCAATGTCTCTGTTATTAAAAATAGAAAAACAGTTTCCGCTTAATAATTTGTGTTTAATTGCATGGCCACGTTTCTTGTTTATTTAATAAAACGGAATATGCGTATAACCATTATAACCGACCTGTTTACAAAAACACTTACATGGATTTACTCTACGAGGTCGCGGCTCACTCTCCATTTCCTGACCATACATGTACATAATGTATACGTGTATTATAAATGTGTTAGAAATTACCAATTTAATAATCTTAAAGCTTCCCGGACACACAACAAGAAATTTTAGAAATTAAAAGAAATTTAGAATAATATGACGTATCAGTTTGGTAAGATATATATAAAGGTAAATTATAGGAAATTGGTCCATTTACAATGCTTCACTGAAAATTCGCGGGACTTTTTGTTTTCTATATTTTTTCTAAAAACGCTCACACTCTAATTTTCGACAAATTGCTTTTTTCAAGTGTTAAACTTAAACAATTTCTCTCTTTACATATTTGCAAACGTTCATGGGCGCTTCCATATCAGAAAAAACATTTGCAAATATGTAAAGAGAGGAATTGTTAATGTTTTACGCTTGAAGCAGGCAATTTTGCTAAAAATTTTAATGTGAGCATTTTTAAAAAAAATATAATTAATACAGTTCCCTCTGGAATAATGTACAATATTGTATTTTTGTTTTCTCTAAAAGTTAAAGATACAACAATACGCCTGTTAATTTATTTATATCAATATTATAATAATAAAGTTACTGTGTGTATTAGAAAGTCTAGCACCTGTAGATCCGTAGCAAGTAGTCTAGCGAAGGTTTTCATTTACAGTATTTCATACAAAAGTACTCAAAGAGAACATCTCCGTCCTTCATTAAATATTGCTTCTGTATTGAGATTTCCTCGGTGTCCCCTCTGGCGATTGTCCAAATGCAAGAGATTTAGGCTGCGATTTTAGATTGAAGTGACTAGCCCGATTTCAGCTCTAATGCTCAGTTTAGCAAGTCTTTCTCGTACAAATGCCTATACGTAACCAATTTTGGTGATGTTGTATCAGTGAGATCTAATAAGGCAGACTAATTAGGAAGGGACTCACGTAAGATCATTATTAATTAACATAGTGCCACAGAAGAGAAACGAAAAGTACTTGAGAAAAAGAAAAGCAACAACAAACAAACAAAAAGGGCTAAGACATGTGCGAATATGGTGCTTTTAGATCTAAGGGTCTGTAAAAAACACAGCTACAGCTTAATTGTTTTGCTGTGAAGTTTATTCCAGCAACGCAATTATGGTCATTTTAGCAACCTCCAAATAAGTTTGGTGGAAGAAATCGCTGACAAATGTCTGGGTAGAACTACTGACGTAGCGCAGGTTAGCTGGAAGACCACCCCACTTTAAAGTTTCGGTTGGCGTATCTGTGTAACTTCATTTTGACCTACTTACAATTGCTGACACAAAGTCAGTCCTGATGAATATCAAAGCGATTCGCATCGGTAGAAATTCGCTACATCACCATACACTCATCGAAACAAGAAACGAGCCGCTTAACCAACAACCTATAGCTACAATTGTAACGACCGCAGGAGTAGAAATATAAGCGCTTCAAACCAGCCCCGGTGCTGGGTTAACTCTTTAGCGACGCGGTTTAAGCGGCTTCCCGATTTGCGCGGTTAAGCAACGGTTACCGTGGTCGGTGTACGGATGGGTGACCGTTGGGGAGCGCCGGCCTGCGTTACATTGGTGGCAGCGGTGGGATTGTCAACTGCCGGACTGGAGTTGCGTGCCCACGGAACTTCCCAGGCCAAGTCTCGGGACGAGACTTCTCGGAGGGGGGAGTAATGTAACGACCGCAGGAGTAGAAATATAAGCGCTTCAAACCAGCCTCGCTGCTGGGTTAACTCTTTAGCGACGCGGTTTAAGCGGCTTCCCGATTTGCGCGGTTAAGCAACGGTTACCGTGGTCGGTGTACGGATGGGTGACCGTTGGGGAGCGCCGGCCTGCGTTACACAATGGTTGTCATATTGTCTGCTGTTACCTCTGAAGCCTTCGCTTTCCACAAGCATATTACAACATTAGCAGATAAGCGGTGAATGAGACGAATATGTAGCCATCGTTGACACACTGGTGTAAAACCTTTAGCGTTTTTTTTAGCTAGATAGACATTTAATATTGTTAGGTTATAACAAGCTCTAATTGCACTATCTGTACGTGCTTATTAATTGTAACGACTTTAACAATGATTAAATTAAATCGATTATTAATTATTTTTTATTAATAAATAATTAATAGAATTATTTACAAATACGTAAGTCATATAAAGATTCCTGTACATACGCAATTAGTAATGTTTAGTGGCGAGTTGTTCACAGAAATTTATCCGCTTTAAAAACAAGCAAACAATTATTGCGATATACGATAAGCTAAGCTTGTATCGACGGAACATACCGAGCATTTTACCAACACATAATTCGTATTCCATAATAGTTAATAGTGTTACTATCATAATAATGCAGATGATATAACTGGTATTCAAACGGTGTCAAGTATGATTGTAAGAAGAAAAAAACACCTTATCTACGTGTAGCTTTTGCCGTAGTACAAGCCTTTTCTTCTAAAAACGACAAATACATCCTCTTTCAAGTGCTTCACAAACACCGTATATTTTTTAAAGATATTTTTTTTTGTATTTACATTAGCTTCATTTTCATACTAAAGTTCCTCTTGTTATTTATAATTATTTTAGCGTTATTTTTATACTAAAACTCATCTTGTTATTTATAATTATTTTAGTGTATTTTTATACTAAGCTAATGCACCGCGGCATTAATGATCTAATTCTACAATATATTACTTCTTAAAGTTTAATATAATGTGTTCTTAATAGTTTAAAGGTGGAAAGTGATTGGCGACGCGCTGGAGCGCGACGCCTATGTTATGGGATGCTCATAGAAATTTGCACATGGGGGAAAGTTTGTTTTGCGGACTTTCTAAACCTGATCAATACGGGTCCTAATTCGGTAATCGGTGTTCTAGTTTATGTTGTAATTTTTATATTTATTTTTGTGAGTCTATAACTTTTAAAATAACTTTGACAATAAACAATAAGATACTAAAAAAACATACTACGTTCGAGAAAAACCCTATCTAAACAATACTTATTTGTGTAATGTGAGGCTGCATGCACATGTGCATTTTCTGCCAGTACACTTTAGTTTTATAGTTAATTATAATAATTTTGCATTTTTTCTACATATGTAACATCTTAGAAATGTTGTTTTGTTTTAAACCATTCTATGGTCTAAGGAATATAAGCTATACAGTTGGTTTTTTTTTCTCGAAAAATTATAGTATACTGAAAACCTTCAAATAAAAACAATAAGGTTTCAATTGTCTTTATTACTTGCTCCCATATTGCTTTAATCTCACAGTCACAGCCTCCAGCTTATTGCGTCGCCTTTGATGCTTCGCATTAACGACTTTTCTTGTATTTCTACTGTAACCATATGCCAAATACGTCAGTATAATCAAAATGGAGATGACACAATGTATTTCGTATTGTAAGAGTTATTTCCCTTGTATAAAGAAACCAAAAGAGTGATGGCATGTGACAATGCTCTTCCACAAATCTGTATGTTCTCTCACTGTTTCTTTGCTTTTTGTTATAACAGATGTTTGTCATAGATTTTTTATTGTGTTTGATACAAATTAGCTATGAACTATGAACTACTGTTAAATGCTTAGATCGTGACTTTACCTTGCATGTTTAAATATATTTCTTTTGATTCAAAATATGTAGTTAAAAGGGTTTGCACATAGCAGTATATCCAGTTATGAACCTTTTACCGGACCCGTAAGAGCATCGGCTCCTGGTTTGAGAGAAACCGGGTACAATCTCAAGCCGCGAACTACCAAAATTGTTAAAATGGTAGTTGTATAGCTCTTGCTAACTCTCAAGCGAATATAAGGGTAGTTCCACGACTGGTAAGTCCAGTGTCAGGATAATGTGACTGGC
Organism: Sinonovacula constricta; assembly: GCA_007844125.1. Classification (NCBI taxonomy): domain Eukaryota; kingdom Metazoa; phylum Mollusca; class Bivalvia; order Cardiida; family Solecurtidae; genus Sinonovacula; species Sinonovacula constricta. The sequence continues at coordinate 26,626,390 of CM017568.1, read as the reverse complement.
TGTGCTATCATTCAGGTGTCTAAGGCATGCTATAACAATTGAAGGCAGCACAATAACTGCTTCAAGTGGATACCGTATCAAGATAACTGAAATAGGCTACTGTTGGTGGGATGATAAAAAATATAAACGAAGAACATCTTGAAAGTGAACTGTTTTGACGTTGGAGACCGGCGCTTTTTCTTATAATTTACGACACGCGACCATGTAAGGTTTCATTACTGAAGGCAAAAGGCAACGCGCTGATGTTAAATTAATTCACGCTTAAATTAACTAATTGGAAAGAGAGAGGATAGCTTTTTTTGACGTTTCTTACAACTTAAGCTGATTTTTGTTTTGGCTTTTTCATCATATAAAGAATTGATTTACTTTATGGCAGCAAGGGATATATTTGTGCCATACAGACAAAATGAATAAAAGACAAACAAACAAACAAAACACAACCATTAACAAAGAAACATATAGACAAGTGCCACGCCATTCATTTTGAGATACCACATAAAACCCAATGGCTACACAATCGTTTGGATTTTGATTACTTTTTACATTTTTTTTTCATGCACAATAGAAACATATAAGAAAGATTTTGGCCAACTGGTTCTGTCACCTTCTGGCAATAAGAGCCACAAGGATCGTAAAACATCACCACATCCAAAATACAATACAGACCCGCATTGAAAGCGGCACAGAATGTTGAAAGCTTTATTAATTGCATGTAGTTTACTTATCATATCAAAGTTAATCTAATCAACTGATATGATTTCGGCATCTTTGCCAATCCTTCTCCCCTATTCTTAATTTAATTATATTATTCCATTTACGGATTTGTTCCGATGGCGTCATCGTTTATGTTCTTTCAGCTTTCCAGTTGTAAGGACTGAAGGGCATGTGTAGTTAAGGGCGACACTTTGTCCATATTTGATACATGTTACAATTCTTTTGAAGAAAGAAATCATCTTATTGATCGCCTTAATCTATTGCTAAAAGTTGATATTAATGTTTTGTTGTTTAGAGATAGCTGCTCCAGTTTTGATACAAACAGTCAAATAGTAGATGCTGTACATGCGTATATAAAATCAACTAAACGTTTTAATAAGAGGGCTTATTAAGAGGGATCCTGTCTCTTTTCTTAATCCTCTGCGACCATATGTACATAAGGGATAGAGTGTTGGGATCTACATGTATACATAAGGGATAGGGTGTTGGTATTTACATATGTACATAAGTGATAGGGTGTTAGTATTTACATATGTACATAAGGGATAGGGTGTTGAGATCTACATGTATACATAAGGGATAGGGTGTTGGTATTTACATATGTACATAATGGTTAGGATGTTGGTATTATATATGTACATAAGGGATATGGTGTTGGTATTTAAATATGTACATAAGGGTTAGGGTGTTGGTATTTACATATGTACATAAGGGATAGGGTGTTGGTATTTACATATGTACATAAGGGATAGGGTGTTGGTATTTACATATGTATATAAGGGTTAGGATGTTGGTATTATATATGTACATAAGGAATATGGTGTTGGTATTTAAATATGTACATAAGGGATAGGGTGTTGGTATTTACATATGTACATAAGGGATAGGGTGTTGGTATTTACATATGTACATAAGGGATAGGGTGTTAGTATTTACATATGTACATAAGGGATAGAGGGTTGGGATCTACATGTATATATAAGGGATAGGGTGTTGGTATTTACATGGATAAAGTGTTGGAAAATGCTTGTCGACATAAGTATGCAGTCTTGGGGAAAACATTTATAAAAAGCGATTATGTGTTTGGAAACGAATGTACATAAGGGATAGTGCGTCGTGAAATACACTTGTATTTATGGATAGTGAATTTTAAAATGCATGCGCACATTACAATGTTGTTTTTGGGATATATAAGTGTTCAGAAAGGATAGCGTGTTGGCGAATATATGTACACACAAACGAAAGTGTGCTATGAATTACGTGTTTACTTAAGGCATAGTGTGTCGGAAAATATATTTGACTGTCCTGGTTAAACATATTTGCATCTGAACTTGGAATATTGATATACTGCAAATAGATTCACCCGTAACATATATATTTTACCAAATTGACATTTTGCTTTTCATATTAATAAGCAAGACCTGTTCAAGTGATCACTTCAGCACTTATAACATTACATCTCTTTCACTTTTTTTTTGTTTCTTATTTTTGAAGCATTTCTTTATAGGTACCGACTTCCGGCATGTAGAAATTCTTGTTAGTCCATTTTGTAGATAACTACACCATGAGAACATCTCCGTTATTCTTGAAGTAAACTTTACTGGAAATGGACACTCCGATGTCCCCTCTAGCAATGTCGTGGACTGAAGAAATTTAGTTTCATATTTTATATTTTAGTTACCTTCTTGTTCTTCTTGTCCGTTGATTAGCGAGTCTTTCTCACGCGAAGAACTTTAAATAATCCACTCACGTGATGTTGTGTCACGTGAGAGGTAATTAGGCAACCACTAATTAGATATAATTAGAAAGAGACTCAATCAACTTCATAATTAATTTACGCAGGGCGGGCCTCTGAAGAGGAACTGGAAGTAATGGTGAAAAATGGACTGTTTTGTATGGAAAGAGTCTGGCTTTTCCTTACAAATGTTTCTAAGAGGCCTACGGAAAATATGCAATTTTTGGCATATACTACTACTTCTACTTCTACTACTACTACTACTACTACTACTACTACTACTACTACTACTACTTCTACTACTACTACTACTACTACTAGTGCTACTACTACTACTACTACTACTACTACTACTACTACTAGTACTACTACTACTACTACTACTACTACTACTACTACTACTTCTACTACAACTACTAGTACTACTACTACTACCATAATTTAAATATCTATAATTATAGTCTAAAAGCTGAAGAACAGCAATTGACTAAAATGTAAAAAACAACATGTTCAGATATTAGACATGAATAACATTAATAAGAAAATAATTTAAATTATAAAAAAGCGACAAAAATAAGATATTTAACATCGAGCTGAATAAGGCGTTTCTACATTGTTTAATTTATTTGTATAAATATGCTTAATACAAAGGTAATGTATCAGAATAGCTCAAAATAAAAGTTTTACTGATAAATATTACGCTCTGCTAAGATTTTTTACAACCATTCCCAATTTTCTTGAAGTGAAACAAATCTCTGATTTTTCTCATATGTGTATATGATTTTATGTGGATGCTGCAATCTAAAGCCTCCTTTTTACGGTACGAAACAAACGCAGTTTAAAGAATAAGTTGATAAATTCGTAATATTTCTACAGTACATATACACCAAAATATCTGCCCACCATTGATAAAACACTAAAATTTGAATACTTATGGTTATGGCACATCTAAAGCAAAACAAATAAAGAATAAAAGAAATGGCTATCAGTAGTGTATTTTAAGAACTTTATATAAATAAATAAAACCCATATGTATATATTAACACTGGTCAACAAATAACGGATTTTAGCGCAGTCGGTTTCCCCAAAGTGTACTATACCAAATGTTGGAACATAATTTAAGTCATTAGGTTTGACGCCGAATACAGTGTTTTTTTCTTCTTTCCTTTAACGACACTCGGTTATCTAAGGGATCATAACTGAAGGCAACAACATCGTATTGGTGTTAAATTATATGACGCTTGGATGAACTAATTGGAAAGAGAGAGAGAGGGAAAGGAAATGTTTTGTTGGTGTTTCTTAGAACATTACCTAATATGATGTAGATAATTAGTTGACTTTAACCCTATAGTGACAGTCTAATCCATGATACCATAAACGGATTACATTGTAATTCCTTATAATTATATTATGAATAGAGTATTAGATTCAATACACATGTATATGTGATAAGCAATTTGATAAATCTATATTTCTATATTTGAAACGTATATAATCCATAGTAACGGCATCCTTGTTCTTTTTTTCAAAATTTCTATTAGTATTTTCTCCAACTGCTCTTTTGCATATTTGTTTGACACTTGCAAACGAACGCTAGCGCGCGAAGCATGCTTTTTCCCCATGCGGTGGGGGGTTATAAGCTTATGCGTTGTGTTTGGTCGTAGATATGTTGTTTTTTGTTGCATTTAACAAAAAGTTGTATCGTTATATTTTTTCTGCATTTATTATTATGATCATTTTTATTATTGTTGGTGTTGCCTTAGCTTGTGTATTTTTTTGCAACATTTCTCTTCGTCTTTACACTAAATAACCCATCCTCTTTCATCAATAATTTTATTCTCTCTCATCATTCCTCTTTTCATAATTGAAGCATTGTACCGTTTTATTCTCAAGGTGTATATTGATTGCCTATTGACACTAACACCTCATTTTCCCTGTCTAAATCTTGAGCACAAAGTGTGCTCCTCCTCCTCACTCTGTCTGTTACATCTATTACATCTCCCTCCTCTTTAATCTGTCTTTTTTGTATTCAAAATTCATTATTCTTTTTTGACCGGAACTAACAGTTATGTATCAATATTGGAATGACATAAATCGCATCATGTTGTACATTGTTGTACCTGAGATGTAATGAATGTATTATCTGTCGTCTGTCTATCTAATCACCAAAAACAAAGTTTCGTACAAAAAATATCGACATTTACATTTTTACATCTAGACCCCGCCCCCCCCCCCACACACACACACACACACACTCATAAACACACATTCATAGCTACACGATCTTTTAACTTAATGGTCATTTTAAAGCTTTTTTACATACAGTTTAGCGCTTTTATGATCGCCAACACGCGTTAAATAAAAATTCAACACACACAACCGTAAAAGTCAACTCAAAGCCTTGGTAAATGGGTATTGTATTGTACGCATATAATTATTATAAGAAAAAAATATATGGACTTAATATGATTTCGGTGTCTTTGCCAATGCCAGTCGATCTTTTTCTTCTCGTCCTGATTGTACTAAATTCTTCCTCAAAGGACATTATATTTCCACAACATCATCATTCCTTTTCTTTTCAACTTTTATAACTTTAGGACATAGACACACTTTTACATAATGCATAGTATGTTGCCAAATATATGTATGTGTGAGTTTTTGTAAACGCACTAATCTTTTGCGATGTTTGAGCCCGGAAAACAGTATTTATTTAGAAACTGTGCAGTTAGATTACACTTGGCCTCCGAATTTGACCTTCGAGATAGCAGTATGGTTCTCTGTTCGAGACTTTCCATTCATAGAAGTTTAAAATCGTGTGCGAAGTATTTGAACATTCATCAGTCCATTGTGAAGTCATTGCCCGGAAGCACAGGAATGACAAAGGCGGTTAGGAGAGGTGTTTGTGAGGTTATTTCTAAAGTTTTTAACTTGTATAACCCCGAAAGCTCAAAGCCAGCCCTTGAATAAACCCATGGACTACAGAAACTTCAGAACAATCATTCCCTAAGACCACACACCCCGAATCCCATTCCCCATACTAAACTAAGAAATAAACAATAACCGCACCCATAAAATAAACTGGTAGTACTAGCAGAATCAAATCTTAGTAGAGATTTTGCATAAACAGAAATTTGATTGTTCACTATGTACTCACATAGCCAGGTTAATGTCGCATAAAATATTGGAATCGTAACAATATGTCCCAGTAGGCAATAAATTTATGCTAAAGCAACATCTTTACTGAGAAAAAGTTCTGCGTGTGGATCACATTAAGCCATGAACGTCGCGTCAGGTACAAAGTCATTTACTTGATCTGCTAATCTACCATCTGGTTGTCAGGTAAATACACTGACGACATATCGATCCTTTCCTTCTCTCTCGTAAACAATCGTCAAGTACTACTTTGAGATGTCTAATAGGCAGGTACATGTATGACAACCATTATCGCAATATCGCAGAAATGGCAAGTGACAGTAACGAAAATCGTTCCGATTGACACACAATGCCATCTTGACCACGTGACTTGTGTCCAGCGATACTTCAACTGACCAATGATTGACCATCATCATAAAACTTATTTGCCGACAAAGCATACTCTTGATATGATATTGACATTTACCTAAGAGATTATTTTAAGCGCAATGACCATATGTTTGGTAGAATTTCTGTGAACAGTCGGCTTATCTACAATAACCTTTGCAGTATAGCATTTTTTTATTCTTATGTATAAATCAGAAAACAAGTACCATTTTGCACACTGGTTATTTTTTCCGTCGAATACGTTGACATATAAACGATTTAAGAAATCTACTTTCGGCCTTTCAAGTGTATAAATAATGATCATAAGCTAGAAGTATAATTTCCCTTTATCGCCGAATTTCGGTCGGGGCGACAACTCTCCTGTAGGGAGCTCTTTAGTCTGGATTACCTGCCCTTTGTCTAAACACAAAGGGTCAGGCACAAACGAAATAATGGCGGCGCCGATGGAATCGCTAAGTGTACGAGCTAATAGCAAAAGGCGGGTCATTGTGATAGTATTGACTTTTTGGTCAATATCAATGTTGTAGTTTTCATTCGTGTAAAGCGTTGTTAAGGACCTATTACTTATGATGAGATTTTACATTCCTGACAAGTTGAATATTTTTCGGACAAATTTACACATAGTGTAATTTCGGACAATATTTATTTAATTGATAAATATTAAGTTAAAAAATAACTTAAGTGAACATTTCAGTTCCCCATATTTCCTTCATTAGGTAATTTATATTGAAAACCATTTCCACTATATTTGTCCATTTTTAAACTTGATCATGTTATACAGTCCTATAGAAGTTATTAGTAACAGGTTTGCAGCAAAAAATATTTTTTTATGCAACTAGGATGTTGTTTAAGCTGAAAAATGGTATGCAACATGACAATATGCACTGTGTGGTGTATAGTATTAATTTGAAGAGCTGAAAATGATGTTTTTTCAGCATTATGTTGTATCATTTAAAAATTACTAATTTTGCATAGCAAAATATCATATTTTGCATGAACAATATATACTCATTGGTTATATTTCACTATAAACATTTCTTTCTAGTTTTATAAGCTTTTTGTTTCATCAATTTTTTAGAAAAAATAAAAAAAATGACAGGGGTTTGTATACAAGTAGAGTTTGTTATACATTATGACAATTTCTTTCAAACTGAAATTAAGAAGCCAGTGAATTGAAAAAGAAATTAATATCAAAATGATTTGCAGTTTATTTTTCAAAATTTATATGTATTTAACACAAAAACATACCTATCTTTGAAATAGCTTTTGTGTGCAATGTTTTTAATTATGTCATTCCTGCACACCTGCAAAGGGTAATATTTTGTAGTGTCTGCAGCAGAGCTTCACACATTACAAAACCAGGAGATACAAAGTTTACTTTGCTGTTATATAAATTGCCTCGGGCACATGTTTCTACAATCCAAACGCTTTCACCAAATGCCTTAAGGTTTTTTTCGCATTTAAAGAAAAGCTTTGTCTGAAACGGTGTAGTGTCCGCAACACAAATATTAATACGCTTCTAAATAAGGCATTTTTCATGTTCTCAAAGTTGTTTTTGCTAATAAATGTTTGGTTTGATTGCAGTTATATAAAAAGTGAAATAAATATTATTGTCTAGTCTGATTTTCTGCCAAACAGGACATAACAGTGAAATTAATGTACTTCTAACATGGGCCAATCAGGATATTCAATGTATTTTAACATATATAATGTATACCAATTGGATGATGAAAGACAGTTCAGGTAACTTAAAAGAAATAAAAAATATGTGACTTATCTGAGACCAGAAAAAGGGTTTACACATTTATTTTTTTTTCTAATTATGTGTTGCGGACACTACAAGATGTCTTTCATCCTTCATGTACCAATAATAGGTCTAATTGTTGAAGAACTGATGAAATAATACTTCTATTTTAAAAAGCTTCATCTCAAAAAGCTTAATTGATGATACCAATTGCAGTCAGGATCAAACACCATTTTTTGCATTTATCATCTTAATCACATCAATATAAGTTGGTCATTCAAAGGGAGTACTGTTGTAAGAATTCTTTAAAAATCTGGGCTTACCAGTATGTTGATTTCTCTTTTGTTTTTGCCAGACAACTGAACTATTTAGATATGCAAATTAATAAATCGATAGACTATTTACATGAAACATGCATATAATGATATTACATTATCTAATGAAAAATAAGAAGTTAAAATTAAGCCCAAATGTCAGTTACTGTGTAACATAATACTAATATGGCAACTTATATTAACACGAAGTCTGGTCAGTATAATTATTATTTATGTACAGTGAGTTAGTTCTTCTATGCACTGGGAACTGAAGCAAACATTTATGCATGATAATTCTAAATCAAACTACGGTATATGATTATCTAAAACATAAGCAAGTTAACTGCCATCCCTTGTCATCACCAGCAATGTCATTTGAAATGTTTTAAAATATTACTGTGTGCATGTATACTCAACTCACAGGAAAATTATTTTAATGTCTTTTTTTGTGGTGTTATTTCTTTAAGATCTGATTAATGGAATTTGTTAAAAATGATTTGAGTGTTTATCATTATTTTGATTTTGATTTTTTGTTTTATAACAATGTCAGGTATACAGAAAGGTATTATTGCCACTAATTTGGTTTTCATTCAATTTAATTTTTTAATAACAATATTAAATAATGATTTAAGAGAATAGAGTGTGCCATTTACACAACTAGTGTGACATTTGCCAAATTTTTTCCTTTGAAGGTGACAAAAATTACCAAGAAATGCTATTATAAAATGAAATACTGGTAATGTTTCTGTAAGAAAAGTCCTCAGGAAGCATGAAGTCCAAACAAATGAGTGCAAAACACTTACTTAATTTGACTTAGCATTTGCATATTCATTGTTATTATTTGCTATCAATTTTTTAGTGTTTTTATATAAATTAACAAGTTAAAACACACAATTTTATCTTCAATACTTTAGGAAAACTATTTTTTAAAGTTTGCATTGATTTAAGACAACAAATCTGAAGTTTCTACAACATTTAATTTTGAAATAGTGCTCTTTCATACACATGGTAAATAACGAAATATTCAAGTAAGTTAATAAAATGACATAACAAGCATCCCACAATAACTGTATAAGCACAATATCTTTGATTATATTGTAACATTTACATTTAAGATTATATATGTAGTGTCCGCATGGCAATGTAATACTTTCTCAATAAACATAACTAAACACATTCGTATTGATCACAATGCAAAACAAAATCATTTTGTAATCATTTTACAAGAGAACTTATGATCACATATCCGAAATATCACAATCTTCGTATTTGTCCGAAAAGTACTCAACTTATTGAAATTAAAAAAAAAATAACATACGGAAATGCTCCACGAAAAGAAACCTTATCTTTAAGAATTTTATATATACATATCGATTGAAAATTGAACAATATCCCGAAGAACTACTTTTTAAAAAAATTGGTTAACTTACAGCTATCATTGCGTCGGCCATTGTTTCGTCAATGCCAGACTTCTATTATGTTTACAATAGAAGCTGGGAACCAGACTAGGAGCTCTTTCAGTTGACCTGCGATGCACCGATGGTTCTGAAGAGACACATGTCTGGGGTCTTCCTCAGCAAATAATTAGCTGGACGTCGGCATTATTATTTTTATTGTGTCAGCATGATGTAGCAAATAAATAAATAAATAAATAAATAAATAAATAAATAAATAAATAAATAAATAAATAAATAAATAAATGAGTGAGTGAGTGAACGAACGAACAAACGAAAACGAATGAACGAACAAACGAACGAGCGATAGATAGATACATAGACAGACAGACAGACAAAGACATACATACATACATACATACATACATACATACAGACAGACAGACAGACAGACAGACAGACAGACAGACAGACAGACAGACAGACAGACAGACAGACAGACAGACAGACAGAGTGTCTAGATCATTTCCTTTGACATTATTGCAATTTGTGTTTCTTCTTGTGTAGGCTTATCTAAAACAATAATGGCAAAACCCAAACCTGGCTTTTCACACTTACGTAAATCTTTTCCCCAAACTATGAGTATTGTTTCAGAAAAGCATTGAATCGTATCATTATATTATTGCATATGTATACACTTTTCAAATTATCGAGTTACATAATGTACATGTTCACTTCCAGCTAGTTCAAATCGGTTGCCTAGCCACGCGAAAATATATCGTATTTGGCCATGTTGTTTTTATTCCAATGCTTAAGATACGTTTTTATTGTCCAGTATGGCTTGTGATGCATTCTGTATGGCGTCAATTGATTAAATTAGCCATTCTACTTGAGAGTCTGTGAAGAATTCGACAGTGAAAAACAACAGGCTTTATTTTGTTGGTGACAAATTAATCATCATGAAAAACGTACTAGCCGTTTGTCGATCTGCCATCTATTGTGGTGTTAGGCATCAATTTACACCCACGATACTGTAACTCCTCTGCACGTCAACGCATGGGTTCTCGTCTCAGTGGGGAAAGAACTTTCATGTGGAGAGGTTACCCTGCGCTGCACCAATATTATCCTAGTTATGCCAATGAGATGGAACAAAAACAAACAAGCGAACAAACGATCGAACAAATAAATACACAAATTAACACCTCCGATAAATGACATGGTGAGAGTCAAATTAAAAAAAGAATCATGGCAACAACTCGAGTTTCGACTAACCGCGCCGAGCGCAGGTATTGCCACGGTGGCAAAATCACACGAAGGGAAGTATTTATTAAAAAAATTAGACAATAAAAAGTGAATCTAAGGAGCTATCTACTTATTAATATAGCAAACTGCTTTGAAACGAATACATGTAAACAGTTGTCCCAGACAAACGCACTTTCTAATCCAACATCATTTTCACTCTAGCCAAATGTATATTTAGGCCTGTTCAAAAAAGTGTTAGATCTACTGTTTTTGCAATTCTCGAAACGCCATTTTATCATTTTCTTTAGATTTTGCATGCACATATGCGTAAAATTTACCATTCACTAACCCTTGATACATGTATTTTTGGGAAACAACTGTCGGTATATGTTATCTGCAGACATCTATATTGCACAAATTTATTGTAGTACACAATGAAAGATTTCACTTCACTTGCACCTTTTAATTAATATTACCAGCCATAATTAGGTCCACAAAATAAAATTATGACATCTAACCCGGTATACTAACCCAATTAGATTTGTGTTTATTTCTGTTTCTGTTGCTGTAAAGTCATACATGTTTAATGCAAAAATGACCGAATTTAATAGAACTTAATTTACGGTACTGATAAAACCTAGTTTTGTTTATTCATTCTGTGGCTTTTTCACAGAGTTCATTGAGACCAATGTTGACACTTTGCTTGCCCAGTCTCTTACCTTTACTTCGCATCCCGTTTCGGTTATTACGTTTTTCTTTTGTTGCAGATAATAAACACAATTTTCGATTATATATATTAATTTAAAGTCTATTCACGAGTGCCAGTGACATGAACATGAGTGCCAATTAAGCAAGCACTACTTTGCTGTGGTAATACCATTACATGAAATTATATAACACATAAGTTATTTTCCTTTGAGTGACAGTTTCGATTAATATTTAAGGGTTTTCTCTAATACCAGTTTACTTGTTTTGTAAGTACACCCATTTTACATTTAAACTAATGTAGACATTACAATTTGTGAATACTCGTATTATGTATGAGACAACTAGCGTGAATGTAATTGCGTTCATGTGGGAGGCTTATCAATTTGTTTCATTTTGTGTACCAATTTATGTATATGATTAAATGCTAATACAAAACACACAAAAAATGAACACGCAAACAAACAACGAACAGACACAAACAAACAAACCAAAGATACCAAGTGTATATCACTGTTTGTAGTCAGATAATTGTATTGAATATCTTTAATAATTTAACTTTTTCTGTGTTCTTACATAGTTTGTAAACGTAACGTCTAGTACCAATGTGCTTGAATGATGTGATAACATACATGTATTATACTCACTTAATGACTTATGATAAAAATGATAAATGTTGTTTGTATGAATGTGATCTTTCTAATAGATGTTTAATAGCCGTATACACTACAATGTTTGTAAGTATTCCAATTGTTACATTGCACATTTATTTTATTTGTATTGTTAGTCGAAGGCCTCTGTTAGAAAAGATGTATATTATATGTTGTGTGTGTATGTATATAGCTTATGGTTTATATATATAGCTACGTAAAATAAAGATATTATTATTATTACTTCTTTAAACATCAGTGTACTGTTATTAATACGATCTGCTTAAAACAGACGTTGAGTCTATATGCCTGCGTCCAGTGTTAAATAACTCTACGACAAAAAAATAAACACAACATGGATATTTATTTTCCATATAAGTTTTATGAAATGAATTAAAGACCTTGAAAATAAATCGTAACTTCTTATAAATGCATTATCGTTGTGGTCTCAATCGGGTATAATACTGTGCAGTTTTGAACGATAGGTTCGACATGTTCGCGATATGTTGCGGTTTCTTTTTTCACGCCAATACACAGTTTCTACAAATTGATTTGGCTTAAGGCCAGAGCAACGTCGGCATCCTTGGGTTGGTCAATATTAGCTTATCCATACAATGTTTTTAAAGGTATAGATTAGTTCTTGATATCTGAGTGAAGTCTACGCTCTTTAATTGTTCACCTGCACTGGACCTGGTAGCGCAATCGGTAGAGCGTCGGCTCCAGGTACGGGAGGTCCCGGGTTCGAACCTGGGCCGCGACATATCAAAGTCGCAAAAATGATAGTAGTATAGCTCCATTGCTAACGCTCAAGCATTTATAAGGATAGTTCCACAACTAGTTTCCACAACTAGATGACTGGGTGTGGTATCATGCCAGGTGTTCACGGCATGCTATACACGGCGAAGGCAGCACTATATTCTTGAAGTGAACACCGTCTCCAGATATTGAAAATACTGAAAATGAAGATTCTAAAATACTGTTGGTGGGACGATAAACCCAATAAACATAAATACACATACATATTCACCTATCTTTTTACCATCGCTTTAAATAACACATTTATCAGATAGAAAGATATAGTACAATATAAAGATTTGCATTGAGATTCGTAATCTCACCTGATTCTTGCCAACACAATTGTTATGCAAAACAAGTTTCAAGGACGTCGTGTTTTAAGGGCTTTGTTTGTTCGCCAATGCCATTGAATATTCAACATTTTCTTTCAAGATCTTAGAGTACAGAAAGTACAATTCATTCAAAGTGTATTTTTTGACAAAGTGCAAAATTAATTCTAAGTAAATCCAAAAGAAATTCCACAGCGTTTGACACAGACACCATTAATGTAGCAAACCCGCCACTTCTTGAAGGGTATTCGAGAACTGCAACAAGGAGGATTTTAAAATATATACGTGTTGTCTTACAAAAAAAAGAGAATTATGTTGCAATAATGTCTTTGTTGGCAATTTATTTGTGGGTGGCAGGCTAGCTAGCATACAAGGACAATCAGTGTAAATACAGATGTAAAACGTATTCTATCAAAATAAGACAACTAACAATGAGCACCTGCATCAGGAGTCAATGAATACGGAAAGAATACAATATACTTACAACATAACAACAAACTTAATGATCTAATATGTTCATAGATTTATGCCTCTTTAATGTAAAAGTTCATATAGAGTAATCAAATTGAAATAATCAGACCAAACTTTAACGTATAATAAGAACTTGTCAATGACGCCAGTTGATTTAAGATCAAAGATTTTCTAAACACAGAGAAAATGATCTAATAGGTGGAAAATAATGAAATTGCAAATAAAAAACCTGACCCTAACCAACAAGACCAAATATTACATTGTCAAGTATTGTGAAAGAAGATTGTGTAACTAGAACCAAAATACTACCAAAACAGCAGCAACAACAACAGCAGCAGCAGCAACAACAACAACAACAACAACAACTACTACTACTACTACTACTACTATAACTACTACTACAACTACCACCACCACCACTACTACTACTACTACTACTACTACTACTACTACTACTACTACTTCTACTATCACTACTACTACTCCTGCTACTAATTATTATTATTATTATTATTATTATTATTATTATTATTATTATTATTATTATTATTTTTATTATAGACGTGCAAACGTAGTTAATTGGGAGATATAAATGTCATAGGATGAAGCATTAGGTGAAACACTATCAAGGTACGGACAATTCCCGATGCTTAAGTGGACTCTCTCTCTCTCATTTGTCTTATAAATTTGTACATGCTTTGCTATTAGAAATAGTGATCTCTTTCACTAGAAATGCTGCATTTGATGGTAACGTATTTGCTTTGTTAAAGGTAAGATCTGGATTGTACATCGGATGTGTCGTTTCAGCAAAGAATGAATTATCTATATGAGGGATACATGTATTGTCAAAATAGCATGGCATTAAATTGAATGTCTTCATACCTTTGGGTAAGTGAGAGTATTTTTAACATAAACCCACGCTCATACATGTAGCAGTTAAAACTAATCTGCAATATTGTATGAACAGATATTTTTTATGAAAATATTATCCAGGAGATAACATAAAGCTTTAAAAAATCCATACGAATCCCCATCGTGAATTTACCAGTATCTAAAGGTGCATTGATGGGAAAGGCTAAAATAATTATTATTATTTACCATTATCATGGATATCCATTCACTATTCACATTTGTAAGCAACTCAACATTGCTGCAAATTTGCTAATTTCTATTTGTTTTTGTTTGGCAGTGTTATTATCATTCGAAAATACCAACATGAACCTAATGTCACCATATAAAAGGAACTATTTTAAAAGGATACCACCAAAACTACCGAAGCCAAAGTTATTGATAACGAAATATACTTATATTTTAACAACAATGTGCAATGTTTGAAATGGGATTTTAATTAACTCAAAGCCATTTTTTTCATTTCAATCGTCTTTGGTTCGAATGACTACCATTCGAAACTACAGGCTGTAGTATTTAAAAAGTTTACATGTATACACTTTTATTGTCTTGTTATCGTTGTATTGGCTATAACTAATGGAAATGTAAACAAATTCAGAGGAAAACATCCCGTCGGCATAACTTTTGCCAAACTTGACTGTTGTGTGGAATTAAATTCAACTGAATACTCCGTATGGTCATTATGCTCTAATGGACTTTTTGGCATGCATGCGTTCAATATTAAATCAACAGGAAAAGAAAATGAAACGAGAATAAAGTGCATCACTTTAATTAAGACACCAGGTAACCGAATCGGCTGGTTATTTATAAAATATGTGTTTCTTTATAACATCCAGTTCAAGCATTTTATAATGTTTTCACTCGGTTGTTCGCATTTTCATTTCAACATGTTAAAACAAAAGGTCTGCATGCGGAAATGCATATTTTAAAATTATAAAAGATGATATCTTTTTATATCATTACACAAGACTTCTGTCTAGATGTAGCGATCTCATAACAGTTTTTGGTATATAGAATGCGTTTAAGTTAATACTTGTCAAACTTGACTGTAATTATGCCATTGCGATGTATTTAAAAAGGGATTCATTCATTCAAGTGGTGCCCTGCCTGGAACATGCATTGACGGCTATGACCTACCATCTATCTCTCTCCCTCGATGCATTCCTTTAATTATTGTTTCTCATCACTTTTGATGTTGCCCAGGTGTTCAGACTGTCCACTTATGTTTCTCGCTGCCTGCTTCTACTTCTTCTACCCTCGATATTTCCCGTCAAACTAATCTGTTCCATTCTATTTTTTTCTGTAGACATGGCCCATGAACCTCATCTCTCTTTTTCGTACTTTTCTTATTAGAGACCTTTCTGTGTTTGCCATATCTAAGCACCTCTTGATTTGTTTTCTCTGTCCAGGATACCTTCAAAATTCTCATTAGGAACAAAATTTTAGTTGCCTCCAGTCTCTTCCTCGTGCTGCTGGAGATTGTCCAACACTCACTACAGCTACCGTATAAAAGAACAGACCACACACACGTTTGTAGTATTCTGAATTTGGTGTCCATTTTAATGTTTTTGATGGCCAACTTTGATGATAGTCGTTTGAAGGGAATACAAAATAAAAAAGCTATTTAATTGTTTTAACGCCCACTCTGCAGTGTTCTACACAGCGACGGTAAGTAAATGCTTAATTAAAAGGCCGGAAAACTTATGGAAATTTGTACTATTTCCTCTTGGGGCAACGTGATATTGTAACAATACCCATTACTGCGGCACTTATAGATATAAATATAATATTATAAGTACTCTTAAAGGCCGAATGCTCATCATATTAAAAGAACAAACGGTCATTTCGTTTAAACTTATTGAATGTTAACATATATTATATTGCGATGAAGCCCACCAAATCAGAATCTTTCTCCATTAGAGCACGTAAACTTAACTGATGCATTTTACTTTATATTTATTTACTTCCCCTGTACTGATGACGTCATCAAATAAAAAGAAAGTTGACGTCATTTTTTTTATCGTTATTATTATTATTATTTTTATTATTATTATTGTAATTATTATTATTATTATTATAATTATTATTATTATTATTATTATTATTATTATTATTATTATTATTATGATTGTTGTTGTTATCGTTATTATTATTATTTTCAACGCCAGAAATAAGTTAAACTTAACAGATATTGTTTTAGACGTCTTAGACCACTTATACAAATAGGCAGTAGGATTAATATTTTGACCTTAAAGCGCGGGATATTATGCACCGTGCAATTCATTATGTTTCTATGAAGTATTTCGTCAATCGCGTTAGATTCAAAGATTCCTTATTTTGACTTAGTTAAGTAAAATGGCGCATTTAGGTCATCTATAGGTTCGTTTATTTAAGGAAAGTATCTTCAACATTTTAAGCGTTAGTTTAGTGTATTTTAATAACAACAATCCGTAAAGTCATACGTATATTGCAGCTTAATCTGACGTGAAGCCCACCCTGTTCTTGAATTTACCAGCATTCGGCCCTTTTTATTGTCGTTTAACGCCCAAGTAAAAAACTTGTTAGTGTTAAAAAGCAGTCCTGCATCTGAATAACCTAAAAAGAATGGGTAAAGATTTGCATCATTTGATAAGACTTGCTATTTTTTCATACATTTATACTCTGAAATTTTAATTGTTCCCCCTTAGCATGACAATTTTGTTCAGTATCAACTGCAAGGAAAATAAAAAAAAAGATACAAGAAACAGCTTTAAGACTTTAAGAACTGTTGGCAAAAGCAACACTTACCGCTCTTCATATTCACTGACAGCGATCAATGGCTATAGAAACTTTTAAAATTCTAAACATTTTGGCACCTCCTTTGTTACAAGATATGGAAGTAAAGATAGAAGCTAAATTCAACTTCAGATATTCCAATATTCTACATGATGCAATCGTAAAGACGACAACCTATAGACAAAAGTCATTCAAGTTTGCTGCACTGGTTCTGTGGGATTCACTCCCAGAATCTGATAGAGACAGTGCATAGATGTAAATACTTTTAAAACTTAGATTTCCTTTTGGGATGGTTAAGATAATAAATATTCAATTTTTCTGCAAAATTAGGCGTCTAGATTTGCGATAAAAAGTTGCTTGGATAAATTTTATTTATAATACCTAAATAAAGTCGACTGTAAAAGCTCATTTGAGCTTATGTTACTTGTTGAAATCTTGCCGACTCAAAATTCCTTTTCAAGATTGTTGTACTAATATTCTTATTATAGCCTTTTTACGTCTAAACTGACGTATAACATTGTTTTTATTGTTTTGACTTTATTTACTATATGACGCACTTGTTTTCGCATATGTAGACATCAAATGCCGAACTCGACGTTTTCCGTTTTTCATTGTTTTTCTACAACGATTGATGTTCGTTATATAATATATATTTTTTAAAATTTCTACATGTATATGCTTAATTAATTATTTTTTCTACATTATAAATTCGCATTTTAATATAGAATACTGTTCAGTTTTACCTGAAGCATTTCAAAAATTAGTTAGAAAATAGTGTGCAAGCGTAAACAGTGCTAGTATATGTTAAACAACAGGTAGTGCCTATGAAACGTTGAGCTTAGCGAACACGTGACCATTGATTTATATTTCCAGTCCAATGACGTTTTATTTTGAGAAATGTGTTGTGATGCGGAGAAAGAGGAAATATTTGATAGAATTTCAGCCATCTTGGATTGTCTCTGGATAACCTGACAGTAAAAATCAGCAATCTTTTGATGGTGTAAATTTGAATCAGAATGATAAGCGCTTTCCGTTGGTCGATTTAGTTACGACTCTGGTGTTTGCATATCAACTCACACTTTTGGTAATGGCATGTAAAGAATTCAATTAGGATGTAAATCAGACCATGACACTCGTTGCGACTCACTGGTGTAGAATCCAGACCATGTTTAGAAACATGTACCAATGCTGTTTAGATACACGCACCAGTGCTATAGTGTCCCTAGACATCTGGGAACTATCCTCTTATACAAAAATATACTATACATATAACAGATATAACACATAATCAACTCGTTAACATATGGGCGTATGGTAAATAGATTATCACAATTTTGTACGTAAGCAATTAAAAGAAAACATAATTCATTCGTATTATTCTCTTCATTTTTTCAATTATGTCGCATTGACGTACATAACCAGCTTAAAAAGTTTATGCACATCTTTTCTTTTCTTTAATGTACATTAAGGCAATGCCTACGGGTTCACAATAAAGCATTCTTAGCCTTTACAAAATGTGGTGAATCTGTTAGACCAGCAATGCATGAATAGAAAATCCTAAAGTTCAGTGTGTTTGAGGCTACATGTAGACAATTGATCGTTGTGCCTTAAATATCTTTTTGTAGCAGTCAGAAATATTATTAAAATTAATTATAAAAAATAGTGATAGAA
Source organism: Sinonovacula constricta (assembly GCA_007844125.1). Classification (NCBI taxonomy): domain Eukaryota; kingdom Metazoa; phylum Mollusca; class Bivalvia; order Cardiida; family Solecurtidae; genus Sinonovacula; species Sinonovacula constricta. The sequence continues at coordinate 26,607,402 of CM017568.1, read as the reverse complement.
ATAATTTGAGGAAACATAAAGGGCTACATGTAGCCTTTTGTCTAGTTGGGTTGCTACATAGTTCAATATACACCTACGTTATTAAATGACATGTAGCATGTAGGGATGAGAGTTAAAAAAAAGCCACAAATAATTTCAACGCATGATGCGAATAAATGACACAGATTTCGAACTGTTTCAAATGTTTTCTGTTGATTCTTTAACAACATTGTTTATAATCAGTAAATTCAGAAATTATATTCTTATATTTGAATAACTATTCATTTAAGATTGATAATGTGTATAAACAAGTTAAACCGGTAAAGATATTTCAATGTTAATCACAGTGCTGGAAATACCTATCAAGTTATTTTTTATGAACATTTATGGAATACAATTTGTTAGTGTGCACTTTTTTATTCGGTTTTATTTCTGTCCATATATTTTTATTGACGAACAATGTCATGAAAAATAAGTAACACAGAAACAGATCTATTATTTTATTAGGGTTTCGTCCTTTGGCATTTTTTTTCCAAAATTTTCGAACATACTTATTATAAGTCTATCAACAGCATGGAATCCTTTATAAACTAGACCTGATAGTAAATGGTAAATGTTTGTCCATATTTATAAAAAATATTTAGTGGAGTAATAAGGCAGTTTTTTTTCCATAATCCATAATTCATTTTAAATTGAATTTCCACTCGACAAACCGTTTCTTCTTTCAATATTTACATACATATATACAACAACAATACATAGTTGCACTTGCATATTATAACATTTTTATTTATATGTACATTAATAAAATATTTTCTTTTCGTAGGAATCAAAATATTATTGCATAATTTTTAACAAATCTTTAAAAATGTGGAAACATGTGAGTTGGATAGCACATTTTCTTCTATTATTAATATTATAGATATACATATAAACATACCGCTCCACCACCCAACCTGCGCATACACACTGCCCACTACACCCTTATTCGCACGTGCACTTACATACAATCCCTATCATACGTGCACACAGACATATTTATACTCAGCTTGAAACACAATTCCTTTTAAATATTGAAAATAAAATGTTTTCTTTTATCATTGCGATTCTACCGTTCATGGTTAGACAAAAACAAACAATATACTTTAAATACAAAAACCAGCATTAAACGTCACAACAAGACAATTGTAAAGAGCAAAAACAAAACAAGTTACATGAGGCGAGAAATAAATGTTGTTGTTTTTATCAAACTTCTAAAGCAAGGTTAATACGAAAGCGAATGACAAACATGTGTTTATTGCTTAATAATATACAAAGGAGCAAATGTCAAAGAACAATGTTTATGCAAAATCGAAAGAACAACGTGTGCATAAAGTTCAAGTTAGTAATATTGCCAGTAAGTATATATAACGCATCCCTTGTATAAGAGTGATAAATATTAAAGAAATAGTTTTACCTGCATTATGATCTATATCAAACTTATAATTGTGGGGAATCATATTGTACGTAAGCAATGGTCTGCAGTTCTGCACGATAGGTTTTTGGTGTAGTGGTGCTTGTCTCTTTCTCGATGGTGATTGTCTTTATAAAACCACATGTTGTAAACCCATTATTAAAAACATGATAAACTTAGAATATAACATGGGTGCGTATGTACATGGCAATGGAAAACATAAAACTGGGAAAATGTTGTATACATACATGTAATTGTTATAATATATATTTAAGAAATCGCTGCGCATTCTGTTTTGGATGATATATGAGGTAACGATATGTTGTTAATGCATTCTTGCCACATTAATACAGCATCGCTCGCGCAATTTAAGTATGCTATATGCCGGTGTTCTTATTGGCATATACATAGGAATATATGACAAGGTCCTATGGACATTGCAACATATACCAGACCCCGAAAAGGCAGAGGAATAGGTATTCACATGCAAGCCAAATGTAAAAGTAAGATAATAAGTAAGTATTATAGAGAACTGCTTTTTCATGTTGTCTCTACTCACACTATGCCATGATATTCACACTTTAGATAGATCAATGTTATTTTTCATCTTTCTGCTGCAAAACTGACAAAAGCTGATGCAAGGACAGCCCGATTGATATAATGCGAATATCGTTTGAAGAAAGTAAACAATACCATATACGTGTACCGTATTGTGCATATTTAACACTCTCCAGTGACATATATTCCTGATAACAAAAAACCATCACAAATGCCACATATTTTTAAAGCCTTTTCTTGTTACAAACTTTCTTTACTTGCAGTTGCTGAAAAACGTAGGGTCATACTTTAAGGGCTGCGCTGTTTTATACGTCATTTTTGTATTGGAATCTTTGTTTACAATTCAATTGTTTTCACCTTTCAGTCTAGAGTTCAGATTCCAACCATTCATCTACGATTTGTGTCATAATAACATTCTGTCCCAGGCGAAGTAACATCTTAATGTCTTTGATTTTTTTTTAATTTCTATTTTGGAAAGAAATAGTAAACAAAAAATGTAATTGGGCACTTTGGATTTTTTTAAATATTAGTGTATAAATTAAGAAAATCTAGGTTTATTGGCTTTAGATTTAGCGGCATGTTTTATTACAGACAAAACTAATAATATAATGTAAAGTAATGGCTCATAAAGTCTAAATGACTTTGCAACAGTCTTCCATTATAAAAATGTCTTAACTCTTATTTGACGTTCTGTGAAGTCATAGTTCGTTTCTGGGAAAGAAATATGTTAAATCTTCTACGATCGTTACACAAAAGTCCATCTTCAAAACAGTCAACATAGTGAACATAGCTTTATTACCCTAAAAATGTTCAAAGTGGAAAAACAGCTTTTTTTGTAAGACATTCCAACCTCGGGTGCGACGTCAGATTTGATAATTAAAATCTACCTCCTAACTCATGACTTTATTTTTAGGTATTGCTAAACATTATTGAGTTGTCAGGTGAGAAGATGTTCTAAAATAGTTTCAAATATAATGAGAAGGCCAATGTTACCATAACAGAATTGTACAGTATCGTTAAACACGCTAAATCGGTGGTTTAATTGATAATCACATGGCGGATCAATTAAAGCGTCTACGCAAGAATTTGACAGGATCCTACCAAAGGCACAGAAAAATAGGTACCGAACACCCTAGGTGTCCGAACTCCCCTTAGTGTTCCGACTGACACAGAAATCCGCTTGCTCACGTGAATTGTGTCAGAAGATTCTAAAACTGATCATCGATTTAACACCATCTTAACAGTTATTTGCCGACAAAGAATAAAGTTGATATAATATTGGCATGTGCCTAAGAGATTATTTGAAGAAGGAACGACCATATGTTGGTAAAATTTCTGTGAACGGTAGGCTTAAGCTACAATAACTTTTGTAATTCTACATTGTGAAGTCTTGAGTATAATAAAGAACAAACCACTTTTGTTTTGACAAACCTTTTGTGTTGCGTATATAATGACGTAAATAACTACATTCCAGAAGTTGGATTATTTAGCATCCTATTTCGAGTATGTGTAACCCCCACTGGGTAAAATAGTTCTTACCTTCGTCTAAGTTTCCATTTAATTGTAAGCTAATTTTGTTGGACATAATAACAGTTTGTATCTCAAACATCCATTGCTAAACCCGATTTTTACACGTGGATCTTTTTCCAAGACGGTTAGTACCAATTACTTGTTACATAACGTGCTTTAACGACTTAATCAAGAGTTATGTCTTCTAGTTGAAAAATGAAGTCGTGTTTCAGAATGTCGTTTATTAGTAAGTCTTTTCCATATGTAGAATGATAGGAAATATATTAAGATGAAGGTACAAGCTCATATAAAACAGTGTTTATATAAAACGCTTGAATTCGTTCGTTTTACATGTACACATATAAATGTTCCCTACATGCACAAATTGAATGCTTAGCCAACTGAACATAAAACGTGGTTTGCTATTCCTGTTTATTTCAAAGCCAATGAAACGTTTCTTGGTGTCTAGTATGGCCAGTGAAAGATCAAATATGGCGTCATTTGATTGAATTGACAAGTGTTGTGGGGAGTTTGTGTAGAGTCTGACTAGTATAGCTAGGTTTGTTTCGCTGGTGTCAAATTAATCAGCATGAAAAACGGGCAGATCGTTTGTCAACTTAGGCCCTGTTTCACGGTTTACACTTCAATTTACACATTCGTTAAATCTCACAGAAAGAAGGAGATTAAAAAGTAACACAAAGCTTGTTGCGAAGCAACGGCTCAGATCCCATTTAATTGCAAACACCCTTACAAACTACACATGTATAAATTATAACAATATTATTCTGTTATATAATTGAAACTAACCCAAACTCTTCTCTAATTTATCTACAGCAAAATGATGTAATGAACCGTATGGCGATGAGAGATATACACACTTTGAAACATCTGCGTCAGTCGGGTAGTTTGCCGGCTGGCCGTTCCAAGGCGGTAACTGATGTTTTTCTTGTGTGTTATGTCTCGTCTCTGTGTTTTTGTCACATTTACATTAACCCGGTTTGCATTTGTCTAGAGGTACATTGGATTTAAATATCTGCGAACATTTTGATAGATCTTTTTCTTATTTACCTATTAAAACTAGTTTACAAACAAATAAGAAAGCTCTGTTATTAGGCGTATATATTTGTTATCATTTTTATCCTTTGTATATACACTATTTTAACCTAGTCAGTATTTTTTCATCTACCTAATTTCTATTGAAGTTTCGCTTAGGCAGTGGTCAACAAAATCAATATTGCTTTAAATAGCTAAAAAAAAACCTATTGTCACATTGCTTCTATCAATGATACCAACATGAAGTCAAACCATTGATTGCAAAATACCCATACATTTCAAGGGAGATTTTCAGACAGACTATCCCAATGATTTGTGGCATCATTCCCACAAACTTTCGCCAGAATGCCAATAATGTCAAACTAAAGGCCGCAGTAATAAGAATCGTTTATTATGTCGCTTTTATTGGTGTCGTTTTACGGGATATGATTAATGAAAATATAGATGATTTATCTTATTAAAAATATGATATCTCGCCAGCCTAGTCATTTGCCAAATATGTTTGCCATAATAAAGGTGATATCAAAACTTATCATGTTCGTTTTATTTTAAATAGATTATTTTGGTAAATATCCGTTTTCAATAAAACGGACGCACACACAAAATCACCAAAAAAGAATCCGACTGCAATTACGTAAGTTGAATTATTTCCTTTTGGTACAATATTGATGCAAAACTACATTATGCAAAAGAAACAACAGTATTTAAATGCTAAATAGGTCTCTCCATTGGAATAAGTGTGACGATGGTACAATAGCTAGCAGGCAATAGCAAGAATTCACTGTTTTGATCTTTCCAAAAAACAACAACAACAACAACAACAACACGACTATGCCATTGTGCACACTGCTGCTGCAGGTATAAAACATGTAAATAATATAGCAGGTAATAACAGAATTTCACAGCTTTTTGGCAAAGTCAAGTTTCCTGAAACTTGTTATATACATGAATAGGGTATTCCGAGGTAAACACAGCTTGAAATCGCAAAAACGACAAAGAAGAATTCAAAGTATCCGATGGCCTATTCGTCTTCTGAATTTAAGCGTATGCTCTTTGTGATGTTTTGGACGTATTCCGTCTGCGAACTTGCTTACCATAGAAGAGACCTTGGTTAAGACAAGTAGATGGCCCTTAATAATTTTCCGATCGGAAGGCAATCGTTATGTTCAATAACCTCAATAGTAGCCTTAAATAGGAACTTAATTGTCACAACGATATTCATATGATTATTGTTTCCGATCGATAATTAAAGTTAATAAGGACATTGGTCATATTATGTAGACGACTTCCTATTGGGTTTTGGGTTAGGGAGTAAAGTCAGGTAACACACTGTCGGATACCGGCTTTAAATAAAGAAAAAGCCGTCGGCAAACTTTCCCCAGCTGCGAAGCATTCACAGATTTATCCTCAGTGCAAATATAATCGAAGTTTGCATAGCTAACAAACTATAATAATTTCAATTGCAATCATAATATTTACGTTGCAACAGGAAGTTAAATGAGTATGGTAAACGATAAGGTTTACTAACAATAAAATACATAGAAAAACATCTATGTTATGGCTCTAGTTATGCGTATACAGTCGATGTCATGTCCACTTCGAAAATATTCAGCATTTTAAAAAGTCTTTTTTCTAGAGTAGTTGCTCCTGGTTGAATCAAATGTATTTAAATCCGGTGACCTTATGTTCATCTGAAAGGGATGAATCAAGGAGAATCAAGAAAGAACAAGTCATTGTGAGATAGATATGGAAGATATAACTGTTATTAAAAATAGATTTTTCATAACAAGAAGTCAATCCCGTCTATTCGTGCCTTTGTCACAACATCCGCCCGAATAGAACATTTGTCAAACTTAGGGCTATAGGGCAATAGAATTCGTATTCGTTAGTGGTTAATTTATATAAAACAGAAGAAAGCAAAACAATAAATTATTTCTCTCTTGTTCGACGTACGGGGCACGAGGTGATATAATCCAATTAATATTATGTGTTTTAGTAAAAAAAATATTGTGTTTTCTGTCCATTTTAGGTAATAACTGATAATTAGTTCTTGAAGTTTTCTTTCAGATTCGGTTATCCTTGTCCACAATGCGTTATGGTTTTGCCATTCAAAAGTATCATGCTCTGTAAAATATTATATAAAGCACGTGAACATAAATCTTATTTATATTAATATATATGATAAATACATTCACATAGAAGCAGATCTCTGTATTTGTAAACAGGTTACAAACATTCTGCTTTTAGTTAATGGAAACTTTTTCATGTTTCTGTGCTATTCTATACAAAATAAAATATACCTGAAGAACATCTATTATTGTAAACTTGTAAACAGAAGACACTGGAGTTCAGTCATATCAGGCATTTATCTAACCTTGTGCATTGCAAAAATATTCACACTAAGGCATATTTACTTGATTAAATATGTTATGGATTTTGAGTAAAATGATGTCAAAGCGGCAACAAAGGAAGCCCAAACCAAAAGATTTAATGACAAGTGATTAAGCGTAGCAGAGTAAAAAGAAGGTATTTACAGACGTTGATGCAAGGACGCATAACTTCTTCTTAAATCATTTTATATCTTTCATGATCAAGATTTAAACTCATAATTGTTTGTATATTTCATCAAAATAACTAGTTTAGGAATCTAGGTCGATTTTCGTCCATTCGTGGTCTGTTCTTAATAGCTACAAACCAGTCTTTGTGTTGTCTGTTAACGAGAGAATGGCAAGTGCACTGAATTAAAAGGGTTTATCAAACGAAATATTTCCCTTTTTAAATTTATGCTATTTTACCTTCATTACGTCAAAAGAGTTAATGTTTTAAATACAACTTTCATTTATTTTACATTATTATCATAATAGAAAGTGTTGCTTCAACGAAAGACCTACACTGGGAAACATTCTGAGTTACTCTTTTTGTAAGATGATGTATTTATGTGTGTCTTTTTCCCTCATCTAAATTGATGTCCATTTTAACCTAGGTAGATTGAAAAAAATGTAGTCATTTATTAAGGTTCCAATTAGACTTATGAAGTTAAACTTTTAAAAGCTAAATGTCACATAAAGACAACGATGCGTTATATACGAGGAGAGTTTTAAACATTTGGTCAACACCGTCGATTTTATGCGTTTTCACAAACTACAATCCCTCGAATTGAAAGCAATTCAGTCCTTACGATTTGATTATGAGTCACTGTATAGTGTTGCCATTGTACGGGATGTGTTCTTGAAAAAATCTTATTAATCCAGTTTTTGTCTGCGCACTTCAGACAGAGAGGGTCGACGATCCTGATAAAAATATTATCTCTGATCATGGCGACAGATGTAGATGTAAGTGTTTTCAGAAATAATTTTAAAAGAACTTATTATTCATGTTATAGCATTTTTTTTACAATAAGCAACTTAGTTAAAGCTTACAAAGTCCGCTTTGATTGAGTTACTATCAGCACGATTCGCTTTAAAATGTTACATCGAAAAGTATGACAAAATCATGACCATTAACAACAACAATAGCTTGTACTACTACTACTACTACTATTACTACTACTTCTACTACTACTACTACTGCTTCTCTTACTACTACTACTACTACTACTACTACTACTACTACAACCACTACCACTACTACTACTACTACTACTACTACTACTACTACTACTGCCTCACAGTTTTGTTCATTTGCCCAACTGTTTATAACTCTGTGCCAATTTACAATACTATATGCAAGATGTATTCCTACGTTGCCAGAAGCATTGCTCAGGCTATGTAAGGCTTCTTGAAAGAGCGGTGGGCATAAACTTGCCTTCAAATAAGGTTACACTTTCAAATCTCTTTGGCTGCATGCTGATACAGGCTTATTGAAATTCATTGGATAGTTTCATCATCCTGTGTACATATCTATTAGACGGTATGCTTCTTAGATGTATATATAGTCTCGACAATGTTTCTCAACAAGGATACTACATCGGGTGAAAGTACAATATGTATGTATATATATTGTTGAAAGTACTTCCAAAGTTTAAATATTCATAGGGGAAGAGCCACAAGGCTTCCATTTGTAAAATAATCGAATATAACCGTCAATTGCCCTTTATCGTGACATTATATTAAGTTCCAAATGCTGGTTTTAGTACAAGATGTTGCTTAATAACCGATAAATGAATGCAACAAATCTCCAAAGGACACTGTCTTGACCATGTCAGCACTTATTTCTTACCCTTTTCTAAAGTGTTAACGTATTTTGCGACCAGTTTCAAGGAAGGGTAATTTAATAATTTAAAGTATTTTCCTTAAATAATACATATATCATATAACTTTTGCATTGGCAAATTTTAAATTTTATGACACTCATCTTAAACAAATGATATGGTGTTACAGCATATGCTTTTTCAGTTGAATGAAATAGATGTTTATTCTTGATAGACGGAATCTAACTGAATATCTAATCGTTAGCAAAAAAGGATGCGTCATTCTTGTTTGCTTTTCGAGTAGTTAAGACACAAAGATCAAGATTAGCAAAAAGCTATATGAAAACCAACTAAAAAAGAAAAACAACATTACACTGTGTCTATAAATAATTATGATATATCGCTTTCAATAGTTTCTTTGAAATTAAAATGTCATTACATTTGCGTTTGTAATCCGAAGAAAACACAAAGGTCTTATGTCTTTTTAACGATGGTGGATATTTTGAAAATATAGCATTGGTAATATGAAATGTGCGAATTTACGACGTAAATAAAATCGTAGACGAAAATCAGTTCAATAAATCGACAGTGTTTAGCTTTATATTGAGTAAACATGAAGCACAGCTTACTCATCTTAGATCTTGTTTGTGCAATCGTTAAAGTCTGCCCAGGGCGATTGGCAATTTATTTAAGGGTATAGATTTATGATCATTAGGTAATACACGTATTGTTTTACTGGTTGCTCACATTTATATTGTGACAAGCAATTAAGTGGAATTTCTGAACGAACATTGCTCTTCACGTAACGGTATTTGCATTGTTAATTAGATAAAAACGAAAATTTGCCACAAACTTATTCATTATCAATTTATTTTAGACCATTCGCGTGTTAATCTGTTAAAAGAACTTCAAAGCTCGGTTTATAAGCTAAGGTACAACTTTTTAAAAATCAAAATTTTTGGCGTTATCATGACGCTTTTCTGCGGAATATTACATTGGTATAACAAGTCTCGCTCAGCATGTAAATAAGTCATTATGTATTGACTTAATAAAAAAACTGACACGCAATTCGAAACCAAGTGTCTCCTGTTTTGTATTCTGATAAAGGTTCTTCTAACCATATTTCTATTTAGGCATCAATAGATTGGCTGATTAATGAGTTAATATTCGGCGTTATGTTTTGATTTAAATATTCGCATCCAACGCTTTTTTTAAAAGCTTGAACGCCGTCAATGCACGAACTAGCTTGGCTTTATGAGAGCAAAAACATGGAAAATAGATAGTTATAAATAAAATAAGGATTTCAGACATAAGAGTCTATTTATTTCAAATGTGACAAAGAATAATGTTGATATAATATTGGCATGTGCCTAAAAGATTATCTGAAGAAGCGAAATGTCCATATGTTAGAAGAATTTCTGCGAACAATTACCTTAGCAATTCCACACTTTGAATTCTTGAGTATCTTAAAGAACAGAACTCTTTTGTTCTGACATAATTATTGTATTGTGTATATAATGACGTAAATAACTACATTCCTGAAATTAGATATAATAATGCTTTTTCGAGTATGTGTAACCCCCACTGGGTAAAATAGATCTTATCAACGTCTAATTTTCCATTAAAGTGTAAGCTAATTTTGTTGGGCATAATATTTTGTAACCCGATTTTTACACATGGACCTTCTTCTAAGACGGATAGTACCAATTACTTGTTACATAGCTTGCTTTCTCAACGACTTCATCAAGAGGATGTATGTCTTCTAGTTGGACAATGACACCGTGCTATATATAAAGATGCATGTACAATCTCATATAAAACAGTGTTTGAAGAAAACGCTGAAATTCGTTATTTTTAAATAGTTTACAAACCAATGAGAAAAATATGTTTTAGGCGTTTATTTGTTGTCATTTTCAACCTTTGTATATACACTGTTTTAGCTAATCAGTATTTTTTCAGCTCTCTTATTTCTATCAAAGTTTCTCTTTGGCAGTTCAAAAGTAAATAATATTGCTTCAAATAGCTAAACAACCCATTGTCATATTGCTTCTAGCAATGATACCAATATGGCTTACGAAGCCAAACCATTGATTGCAAAATACCCATACATTTGAATGGAGCTTTTCAGAAAACACTATGCCAATGATTTGTGGCATCATTCCAACGAACTTTTGCCAGAATGCTAATAATGTCAAACTAAAGGCCGTAGTAATAAGAATCGTTTATATGTCGCTTTAATTGGCGTCGTTTTGCACCATAGGATTAATGAAAATATAGATGTTTTATCTTATAAAAAGATGATATGCAGTCAGCCATGTCATTTGCCAAATATGTATGCCATAATAAAAGTGATATCACAACTTACGGTTGTCATTTTGTTTAAAATTGATTATTTTGGCCAAGGTCCGTTTTCAATAAAACGCACACCCACACAAACAAGAAAGAAAAAATCCAAGTGCAATTACTTAAGTTGAATTCTTTATATTTGGTACAATTATTATGCAAAACTACATTATGCAAAAGTAACAGCATTGTTTAAATGCTTTATAGGTAGCTCTATTGGAATAAGTGTGACGATGGTACATAAACTAGCAGGCAACAGCAAGAATTCACTGTTAGAACCGAGTATGCCAAACTTCACAGTTTTGCTGCAGTTATAAAACATGTAAATAATATAGCAGGTAATAACAGAATTTCACAACTGTTTGGCAAGGCCAAATTTCATGAATATAATAGAGTATGCAGAGGTAAACACTGCAGTTTGCAACTGGCAAAAGACAAGGAAATAATTCAAACTATCAAATAGCATACCCATCTTCTTAATTTAAGCGGATGCACTTTTAGATGCCTTGGATGCGATCTTACTTTTAGATATAGACCAAGTCGAAGGCAAACATTCTTCAGCTGCGAAGCAAGCACAGATTTATCCTCCGTGTTAATATGATCGAAGCTTACGTAGCTAACAAGCTAAATTAATTACACTTGCATCCATAATATTTACATTGTAACAGGAACTTAAATGATTCCAGTAAACGATAAGGTTCACTCTTTATAAAATAAATGAAAAAACAACAACAACAACATCTTTATTGCGGAATAATTATGCATATAGAGTCCACTTTTTCAGGATCGATGACAAAATATAAACATTCTTTGAGAGTAATCGCTCCTGTTTGAAAAAGAAATGTATTTAAACACGATGACCGTATGTTCATCTGAAAGGGATGTTAACAAGAATCAAGAACCAAATGTCTTTGTTATATAGATGTGCTAGATATTACTGTTTTCAAAAGAATACATTTTTCGTAACAAAAAGTCTTTCCCGTCGATTCGTGCCTTTGTCACAACATCCGCCCGGGTAGAAAATTTGTCAAACTTAGGGCCATAGGGCCATAGAATTTGTATTCATTAGTGGTTAATTTATATTTATTTCAGTCTTGTTCGAGGTAGGGCATGAGGTGATATACTCCATTTAATTGTTTTAGTAAAATAAATATTGTTTTCTTTCCATATTAGGTAATAACTGATAAATAGTTTCTGAAACTTTCTTTCAGATTCGGTTAATTCGAGATCATTCTTGTACACAATTCGTTATATTTTTGCCATTCAAAAGTATCATGCTCTGTTAAATATTATATTAAGCACGTGAACATAATTCTAAATTATATAAATATATGTGATAAATACTTGCACATAGTGTTTTTGTAAACAAGTAACAAACATTCTGCTTTTAGTCAATGGACATTTTACCTGTTTCTGTGCTATTCTTTACAATATAAAAAATAAATGAAGAAACTCTATTAATTTAAACTTATAGATAGAATACACTAGAGCTCAGTGATATCATGCATTAACCTGACCTTTGTGCTATGCTAAACTATTCACACTAAGGCATATTTACTTGATTATAGATTTAATGGGTTTTGAGTAAAATTGATATCAAAGTGACAACAGAGGAAGCCCGGACCATGAAAATGAATGGCAATTGATTAAGCGTAGCAGAGTAAACGGAAGTTATTTACGGACATGATGAAATGACGCATAACTTCTTCTCAAAGTTATGATATAACCACCATTTTGTATTTTATTTAAACACATCATTGTTTGTCTATTACATCAAAATAATTAGTTTAAGAATCTACGTCGATTTTCTTCCATACGTGGTCTTTTCTTAATACCTACAAACTAATCTTTGTCTTGTCTGCTAACGGGAGAATAGGAAGTGGACTTATTTAAAAGGATTGATCAAACGAAACATTTCCCTTTTTAATTAATGCTATTTTACATTCATTACGTTAAAAGGGTTACTGTTCTAAATACAACTTTCATTTAGTTTATTATGCAATAATCTTTTAGAAAGTGTTGATTCAACGAAAACCTATACATGGAAATATTATGGGTTACGCTTTTTATGAAAAAAATGTCCATTTTAAGCGTGGTAATTTAAAAAAAATGAAGTCATTTGTTAAGGTTCCAATAAGACATTTAAAACCTTAAAGTCGCATTAAGACAACAATGAGTTAATTACGGAGGGGCTTTTAAAACTTATAAACAATACCGTCGATTCGGTGCGTTCCTCCTAATGGAAGGCAGTTCAGTCCTTAGGCCGTAATAAAAGGATTCGATTATAAGTCACTGGATAGTGTTGCCATTGTACGGGATATGATTTATTGAAATATCTTAGTAATACAGTTTTTATCTGCGCACCTGCGGACAGAGACGGTCGATGATCCTGATCAAAATATAATTTCGATCATGGCAACAGAAGTCGTTGAAACTGTTAGATGTACGTGTTTTTCCAAAAAAGTGTTAAAAGAAATTTTTATTCATGTTATACCATTTTATGTTGTTTTTACACAGGATGCAATTTAGTTAAAGCTTACAAAGTCCTCAAATCGGACCACAGCATCGCACTGTTTGGTTGAGTAACAACAACAACTATCAGCACAATTCGCTTTAGAATGCTACATTGACAAGTAAAACAAACAACATGGTCATTAACAACAACAACAGCTACTTCTACTACTACTACTACTACTACTACTACTACTACTACTACTACTACTACTACTACTACTGCTACTACTTCTACTACTACTACTACTACTATTTCTTTTACTACTACTACCACTACTTCTACTACTACTACTACTACTACTACTATTACTACTACTACTACTAGTACAGCCTCACATTTAGTTTATTTGCCCAACTATCAATAACTGTGCCGATTTACAAGACTATAAGCAAGATGTATTCCGTCGCTGCCAGAAGCATTGCTCAGGCTATGTAAGGCTTCTTGAAAGTCAAGAGCGGTGGGCAAGACTTGCCTTCAAATAAGGTTACACATTCAAATCTCTTTAGCTGCATGCTGGTGCAGGTTTATTGAAACTCATTGGATAGTGTGGAGGAAGAACTCAGATTTATGTCTGGGTAGAACCACCAGCGAAATGCAGGATTGCTGGAAAAGCTTCCCAGACGAGACCAAGAAGGCCTACATATCTTGTCATATTGATGGTCAAAGTTTTTTTGTTATCTACAAGGTTATTCAGTCTTTAATTATAAATGACAACCTTTTGTCATTAAACTGCAAAGGATTACAAGACGAACACATATTTGTAAGATATACAATATTGTTTATTATCCATAATATAGTGATTATTTCCTAGATGCAAGCAATCCATCGATAGAATGATCCCTCAAATAACGTTTTGTTTTGTTTCACCCTATAAAGTATGTTTGGCTTCAAAGCTTGTTTAAGTTATAGGCAACCCATTAATCTAAAATTCCAACAAAGGAACGATCTTACTGATTGTTTGAACGAGACATTATTTTTTCACAGTAGTGGTAAATATTTGACTAATTGAAAGTAAGATAACATAATATGCACATGTAACACTACTTTTTCGCATTTTTCTTTTTCTTTCACTTTCTGTTGTATGTGACAGCGCAATTACACTTCGTGAGTGACATTTTTATCAATGAATATGGCGATGCATTATTGTTTATTTACAGTCTATTAACAAAGGATTGTCTTGTTCACTGTAACTCTCGACAATGTTTCTCAACAAGGATACTGACTAAATCGGGGGGACATATCAATACGTATATATTGTTGGAAGTACATCCAAAGTTTAAATATTCTCTGGGGAAGAGCCACAACGTTTCCCTTTGTAAATCAATCGAATATAACATAATTTGCCCTTTATCATGACATTTTATTAAGTACTAAATGCTATTTTTAGTGCAAGCTGTTGCTTTATAACTGATAAATGAATGCACCAAATCTCTAAAAGACACTGTCTTAGCCATGGCAGCACTTTTTTCTTATCCTTTTCTAAACGTATTTTGTGACTAGTTTCAGGGAAGGGTAATTTCTTTCGAAAATGATATTTTCCTTTAATAATACATATATCATACCAATGTTGCATTAGCTGAATTGTATGACACTCATCTTAAACAAATTGTCTGCAGCAACAATGTATACATTCTAAGTTGAATGAAATAGATTTGTATTGGTGATATCTTTAACAAACACTTTTATGTAACTGACAAAAAATCTTAACGCAAATAAAATAGGGTGCGACATTCTTTTTGCACTTCGAGCTAAAGTAGGATAAGACACTAAGACAAATATCGACATTGGCAAATACATGTAGCTGTGTAAAAGCCAAGAAAAAAAAGACAGGATTACATTGTGTCGATGAATAGTTATGATATATTGCTTTCAATAGTTTGGCTTCATGTGACTCGTTTAGCATGATTTCTTTGGAATTAAAATGTCATCACATTTGTGTTTGTAATCCAAAGAAAACACAAAGGTTTCAGTTTGAAAACTTACAAGATTAATTACGCTTGAACAATACCAGAAACAAAGGTTCGGTATAACTTATGTTTTTTTAACGATGGCAAATATATTTAGAATTAGCATTGGCAACATCTAAGAGAAATTCTAGACCCTCAAACAAGATATTTTCATGTTTTGACATGTATTGCGAATTTATGACGTATATAAAATCGCAGACGAAATCAGTTCAATAATTCGACAGTGTTAAGCATTATATAAAGTAAACATGTAGCATAGCTAACTTAGCATATATTACTTTTGTGCAACTCCCAACGTCTGTGACCGGGCGTTAGGTAATTTATTTAAGATTATGTATTTATAATCTTTAAATAATACACATATAAATATACTGATTGCTCACAATTATATTGTGACAACGTCTGTGACCGGGCGTTAGGTAATTTATTTAAGCTTATGTATTTATAATCTTTAAATAATACACATATAAATATACTGAATGCTCATAATTATATTGTGACAAGGCGTTAAGTGAACATTGATTTTCACGGAACGCTATTTGCATTGTCAATTAGAAAAAAGGATACACACATCTATTCATTATCAGTTTAGTTTAGAGCATTCGCGTGTTTATCTGTTAAAAAAAACTTCAAAGCCTGGTTAGCAAGTCTAGTCACATGTTTTTAAGAAAGAAACTTTTTGACGTCATCGTGACGCGTTTCTGCGGGAAATTACACTGATATAACAAGTCTCGCTCAGCATGAAAATAATTCATTTTGCATTTACTTAATAAAAGAACTGACATGCAATTTGGAAACCGAGTGTCGCCTGTTTTGTATTCTGATAAAAATTCTATTAATCATATTTCTGTTCAGGCATCAAAACAAACGGTTGATTAATGAGTTAATATTCGGCGTTATGTTTTGATTTAAATATTCGCATCAAACACCGTCAATGCGCGATATAGTGTAGCTTCATGAGAGCAAAAACATGAAAACGCATGGTTAAACAATACAAAAAGGATTTCAGACATGAGAGACATTTTATTTCAAATGTGGGCGGACAATGAAGGAATTCCGAACTAGGATTCCAAGGTAACAATAAAAATTAAACTCTGCATCAACTGTATGTTACTACTACATACAACTCATTGTGGTTTCCCTCCTGCGAATAACCGGACCTGAATAGATTGACCAGGACCTCTGGTGCTCTATGGATTAAACCGTTCGGCTATTTATGTAATGCTATGAACGACACACATCAAACCACTTCAGTGCTGATAACAGTGATAATAGTGATGACAGTGATAAGCCGGATATAATTCCAATTCAACCAGAGTGGTCGAAGTGTCATTAAATAGAAACCTGGCTATACGAGTTCGTAATTCGCGATCGAAAACCACATTTCACATTGTTGCTTGGTTTGCATCTTTCGTTTATTTAATTTTAAATAAATTTATCAATTTTTGTGTGTGTTATAAATGACTTATTGAATTTTCATAATTCAAATGCACCATAACTGCACCACTAAAACTAGCATTCATAAAGTTGATAATCCCTTGGAGTTAGGTCCATTTTGCCGTCACTAACGAGGAACTGTCTTCAAAGTATAAATAATTTATAGATGCGTCAACAGATGTCCACGCTGTTTGTTCATTATGGGCTTCATACCAAAGGTATATTGACAAATTACAGAAATGAAATGAAACGTCAAAATCTCAAAACATTTATATCTGTACCAATTTATTTAACATAAAATAATCTGATATTCAGGTAGTCAAGTGTAATTTGTCCTCGAGATAGTTTTAATATGACCTTAAGCACGGTTGAATTGTTTTGATAAAGCTCATATTCCAAATCATTAAATTGTCTTATAAACATTTTCCCGCGATCGTTTAATTATTCTATCATGAAAAGGTCATCCACGTCCCGCTGATCACTGTTGAATGATACACTATGCTGTTGAATAATACATAATGTATTCATTCGCTGCTAGAAGCAATGTTCGGGCTTTACAAGGCTTCGCAAAAACCAAGAGCGACGAGCAGAAACTGGCATACGGTAAAGTATTATGATTCCATTTATATTCAATATATGTATGGAGACGTATTACAAGAAGTTTAAATTACAAGATAACGGGGATATTTCTGCCAAATCTCTGCCATAAGCTGGGAACACTGTATATGCACCTGCATCTTTTCCAGTATTTTTACCGCTTTGACTATGGTTCTTATGTATATAATTGTATTGTAATTGGAACAAAACGTCATTATTCTATATGGTTGAATTGATATAATTCAGAGTAATTGGATTTCATTCATGTTCAGTATATGTACAGAGACATATAAATAGAAGTTCAACATTTAATTAAAGCTAACTGGGTTATTTCTTGACCGAATCTCTGCCATAATATGCGGACACTTTATCTGAAGCTTGAATTCTGCTAGTATATTTATTGCGTTAAGATAAAAATAGAGAAATGTATTGTAAGTGCAATGAAATTAAATTGGCCACACCAATCATAATCTATGTGCATAAGAAAATCATCACATTCGCACATTTTACTTTCTAGTAAACCTATATTTTGGTTTGCTATAATATAAACTGTTAAATTTAAACCACTTTAAATTGGTTCTTTGTAGATTCAATTACTCAATTTAAATGTTAAAACACGGTTTTTCTTGCCGTTTACTTGTTAAAGAACCCTTAATAATAAGAACATATGACGAAGTCCTATGAGTACTGTAACATGTATTTTAATTTTGAAAAGGCACAAGACAAAGGTATTCACCTGCTTTGATTTATTTTCATATTGTAACCATAAACATTGTAGCATAATTCTTAAAGAACTTTTTTCCAGCTCCCTCCTTTTTAAACCAGAAAATTGTCATAAATATAAATAGCTTTTCAATGAGTCTAAATACTATGGCTATTCTTTATGGACAAAAATCCTTTACGACAAAACGAAACATACATAAACATTTAGTTTAAAGAAGGAAAAAATCGATACGTCAGTAAGTAGCTTGCTTTAATTTGTATTAAATATATGTATGAGCTCACCATAATACACCTTAAAGATACTTTATATTATATCATTTCAATTAAATGTTAACACACAACGGTATAATTACACTTCAAACTGATAAGGAGCATAAATACTACTGCCCTAAGCTAAGCGTTCTCACCATACAGAATACGAAATATGCTACACATGGGTCTGATTTTAAAATTGTAAAAACACGCTTTAAAAAAGGGTCATTGTTGTCGCTGACATACTTTTAGAAACTTCGGTATGAATAGTTTGGCTTCGTAAAACTCGTTTGTATAATTTATTTTAAAAGGTCGTAAGGTTTCCGATGGTGATATTAAACATGACAAATTTACTGTTGTACTTTGCCAAAAAAGCGAACATTTATTTCTTGTGTGTATCCACATAGAACAGAACAGGATTCTGATGCTTTTGCATTACATCTGTACTTGAAAGTATCAGCCAGCTTATGTTTTAAATTCAAAGCTTTAGTCCTATATTTACTAACCAACTTTGGGCTTTTTACCTGGCACATATGATTTGTACTGGAAATGGCTGCAGTATTGTTTTCTTTCTGATTCATGTTTTTTTTTTTAAATTTATTATAGATCTTAAGATCCTTTCTGTTTAATAGTTTTGACAAATGAATAGTATTTATTGAACCGAATTGTAAAAAGGCATTTATGACAACGTATTATTTTAATTGCATGAAAACTCGTGTATTCATAATGTGAAATATACGTGAAATATACGTAGGTTATATACATTTCTACACGGTAAGTTTAATTGATCATAGGTTATCACTTTATACGGTTAACGTGTTTATTTTAAGTTAGTATGTGTCAATACAACATGACAAATAAGGAAATAAATGTGGAAAAAATTGACATTTATGATAATGTATTTTTATTATTATACTTTTTTTCAAAGTGGTCATATTCGAGGTACTAAACCACAGCGCTGTCATCAAAGTAACTTCCTAGTACACACCGTATTTTCATCACAATAAACGTTGTTTGAGAACAACACCACATGATCTTATTTAATCGTCGGTTCTAAATTTGTTATTATCTGCTGATTTATTCCTCAAAACAAAGAAAACTTTAAAGAAACTGCAAATATATAAAGCGATATATAGGGTTATAATTTCATATATTGAATATAAATTATAAAACAAACAAAAGCACCAAAAAACAACAAAAGACAAACAAACAACAACAATAACAAAACAAACAAACAAACAAAACAAACACCAAACACATACTGTATCTTGTGTTTCACACATATTGGGTATTTGACCAGGTCTATAGTAACAAAATATCATGTAGGTTGTATTATTATTTTGCGCATTTTCTATTGCTAGTGGCATCGCGAGCATGCTGCGCCAATCTCACAGTGAATACATATTAGTGTTATGAACTTCACTATTCGCTCGGCATGTTATATGTAAGTTGCCATTTTGCGTTGACAAAACTCACCATCGGGTGATAAACGTAAATATATGTATACCTGACTTATATAATCCATATATCAAACAATAACTCTTTAATGATATTTACATTTATCTGTTATCTTAGCAGTCATCAGTCATTATGAATAAAATGTGGAGGCGTATGTTATTTTCTTAAGTTGAATTAAAATATCTTCATTATTTATATCCGGTTACAAAAATGTGATTTATGTAAGTCGAAAATAACATGTTATTTTTATGCATGATTTTTTATTTAAAAGAGTATCACCACCGCGACCCTAAATTATACAGCCCGTTAGACTTAAGCCGTTTAGAGCAAAGACACAAAGACAAGGAAAGTGAATGACAATTAGTTTTGTAAAAGCCAACTTCACAAATAGCACATATTCGTCTGTGAATTGTTTTGATATATTGCTGCCACGAGCCGCGTTATCATCATTTCTTAATTAAGGATTATGCCAAGATGTTTCTCTTCTTAGTATTCCCGTCATTAAAAGGAAAAAATGTTATTCGGTTTCTGTTGGCTGTACTTTTACCAGATTAATTACTATGTCACTCTGCCAAAAATATAGTGAAGTGCGGTCGGTGAAAAAGAAAGGAACGTGTTAACATTACAACATTTGGCAATATCTTGGTAAAATATTTAGGACTCACACAAGATAATATTACATTTTGCAATGTCTTTTTAAAACATTTTGGCCTTGCACAAACTACTCTGAACAGAGGTTGATATAAAAGGATGGAACGTGTGGAAATTTCAATATTTGGCATTTTCGTGGTAAGATATTTAGGTCTCACACAAAATATTATTGCATTTGGCAACATCTTGCTGCAATATTAAGCGCCCAAACTGATTTTCTTTATTTTCTTCACACATGTATGGCGACTAAACCATATGTTATACTTGTGAATACGTGCCTAAAGTTTACTTTGGTTTGTCTACTCTACCGCCTTCATTTGGATGTGACAAACTAGTTTTTTCTTGCAATAGGGTTTTTGCACTGTGAAATGAAAAAACAAAAAACAAATTGGTTTCACTTACATTTACCAGTCATTATTTCATTGCATTTGTAGGTCACTGAGTCAGTTGCAATTATTCTGATTTTCTTTTTTCTTCCGTTGTTACCATAATATACACATGTACTTATAAACAGGCCCTTCTATGCAAAAACCATTATTTCAAATATATTGATTAATAAGTTTGTACTCGAGATAGTCAACATAGATATTTGAACAAAACTAACTCATTTAGCAATTAAATATGTAAATATGCATTAACTATATGTCTTCTGTTCCTTTGCTGATTAAAGCTCTCATATACATTTACTCGTAATGCTACACCAGTATGGACAGTGTAAGTCTGAATTCTATTGCCCTAAAACTGACAATTCTTGGCACGTGTCCGAAAATCGATTCGGACAAAAAGTAGTGGGTCTATCCTTTCAACGTTTCCCTAGTGCTGATATAAGATAAACACTCTGTCTTCGCTGTTAATATTTTGTTAACAGACATCTGTGTTTCGTTTTTTTTGTTGGTATTATTTTTATAGATACAACATGTCATAAGTTTATTTTGCTAACATTCAAACGAATCATTCAATTCTCACTGCCATCACTTAAAGTTTGTTTTTCATTTACATTTACCGACATAAATGCAGACACAATATTTTATGTTGAACAACATCATTATAACTGAACTTGTAAACGAGTTTTAAAACATACGACATGATATTCATGTTGGGTGAATTATTTTGGGGACGAAACCATGAACATGGAATGACTTTGGGCTTGGGTATTTGTAATCATGCGAAAAGGGAAAAGGGGCTGTTCCAAAAATATCATCATCTTGCATAAATTTATTTTTTATTTTACTACTTTTCTGATTATCGGCAAGATGCCATAAGAGCCATGTTGGCTTCATATAAAGAGTATTAATTAGTCTTGTACAGCGTCAAAAGCCAAAGTGCTGCAGATTGTATCTCCTTAATACGCAGATGAGCTGGTGAATTATTTTTATGAAAGAATGACATCTATGGACTTAATGGTGAACACTACTCGTGAACATTAATTTGCATCATATATGTCTAACAAGTCTTCGTAAGTATAATCTTATTTAGATAATGAATCAACGCAAATATTAAATAAACTTGATCATTGAACGCTTTTGTTAATGTTGCATAGAGTTATAGAACAAGCACCTATGTTTTTAAATTATATCATTAAGATAAACAGTATATCGATAATGACTGATGAATGCAAATGACGCATATTCTTGCATAAAAACGATCTATTATTTATATTTAAATGATTAATAGTTCACGTATATAAATCCATTGCAACGTGTTTGCCTCTCTCAGTAAAAAGACAACAACTGGACGACCGCATTTTTATATATCATTAAAATAAAATGTTAATTATTTTCTACATCTTTTTTTGTTTTGAACGTATTTTTCTTGTTTTAACAAAAAAGAATAGATGAGTAATTGTGACTTAACCTTATTGTATTACACGCGTTTATTACGATCGATTGCATGTCAAGGTTTATTGTCTTCTGTTTCGTTCTAATATTGATTCGTCGATACAATATTCAATAAATATTTCAACAAATGGTTAATATTTGAACTGGTTTAAAGAATAAATGTGAATGTTATTTGGTTAAAACAATACATGTAAGAGATAAAAAGTATTTTAAGTCGACACATAACCTGAATAAATGATATGAAATCATGAGATATTTTTTCCGATGTGATGTAAATAGCTTGCCATTAATTTACCCCGTATAACGACATCAATACGAAATCAACTGACACAGGAAGAAACCCAAAGTTTGACATTCTTTCCATTCAGACAAAAGTTGTCTGGCACAACGTCATGTGTCACAATTGTGAACAGCTTCTATCAAATTACAACAGTGTTGCCACTGAAATAAAACTGGCATTTCGCTATCAATTACTTGGCTTCATTGGGTTTTGTTGGCTAATTTCTTAAGAAACCAGATGTCCTTCGATTACTATTGGCATTATTCTAACAAGATTAATTACTTTTGCATAGCTAAAAGCGACAATTCTATGCTGCATATTTGGAATAAATACCGGACGATTTCAAGATAACATATAGGCCTCAAAACAGGACAAATTTTCCTGATCGATCATCACAATTGAGCTTGCTAGATTAGTTATCTTTCATTTTTGTCATAGGCAATGACATGATCAGTCTAATGTCTAAAATATCGCGTTGACAGTTCAAACTGATGTATTTTAAGGCTCCCACATGTTAAGGCAAATGGATGCGTCAAAGTAAGTATAGTTCTTCTAGCAGGATTAACATTTCATGCTTACGAATTTTGATATATTATTGCTTCCTTACGCGATTCGTTGCTACTTGACATATAGTATTTCTCACAGGACAAATGGCAGTTCATCACTAGCTGAAATTGGGGTTGGGTTGGAGATTTGTCAAAATAGTTCACGTGGGACGATAGTGGCGTTGTGGTAGGGTCACCGACTTGTAACCTTTTTTGACTAAGTAGCCTCCCACTGCGTGGAAGTCGACTCAATGTTGAAAAGATCATCCAGCTGACGGTGTTCTATCCAGACATTTGCCTGCTGTCTTCCTCCACAAAAGCTACAGATCGTTTTAATGATCATACTTGGTTATTTTCCATAACAAAACACATGATATTAATCAACTTACAGGAAACTGTTTTTGTCAGAAATGTATTTGAACCTTTTATTTCAACAATTTATTGCCCTATGTAGCATTATTGTGTTTCTGAGTAGAAAACGTTTGGGTTTTTTTTTTGTCAAAAATGAAATTAATTTTCTATTTTTCATAAAAAGTTAAAGTACTGTATGCAATACAATATGTTCTCAGGTTTTTGCTGCTTTTAATAAAACAAGATAAACAAGCACACATTTGATAAATGTGTGTATATGGTTACTTTATCTTAAAAATAGAAAAGGTTATAAACTTTCCTGTTACATATAAGTATATAATAGTATGTATAACAGAGGAAACCTCGATTTTTAGGTATAGACATGAACAGGATGCTCTACCCTTTAACACATCTTCTCAATGTTTACTTCATTAAAATTTCATTTTATTTACAAACAACAATTTTGTGTAGTTCTTCTTATGAAAATAATACTAATCTGTCTTCTAAATACCATTTAAACATATATTTCAATTACGTCACTACTTTCTTTTCAATGACGACAAATTTATCTAAAATGTCAGCACTTGGACATTTTCTATTCACATAGATCGGTTTTCTTTTCTTTAATTGTATTTGAGAAACCCTTCAGGACATTAGCTGTTAGAGATCTGTAAAACCGGTTTAAGCACCCCAGTCCGTCCCATTTGCCGACTGACCGTTCCAAGGTGGTAATTGCTGGGTTTGCTCTTTTACTGTCTGCTTACATGTGAAAAGCTTTGTCGTAAGCCTTTTCAAATTTTGAAATATGCTGCAACGATCATATAACTTGTTCACATTTCCTCATATACGCGTTTAGTTTTAGCACATTCTTTAGATTTTACACAATGCCATTTTATTACAAAGTATACAGTGACTTGTCATCTTCTTAATATTATATATTACTTATAACTTTCGATCTGTTGCATGGGAAAGAATAATATTAGATAATCGCGCCTTGCTTTTTTTATTTAATTTAAATAATGGCTTAGAAAAACTAGAACGTTGTCGTTAAAATTTTAAGATATTATGCTTAAAATTACCTGCTTTAACTATTTTTTAAGACAACATCTCATTGATTGGATGTAATCGCGGATTTAGCCAAATAAGATTTATCGTACATGAAAAATGCTAATGCCGCAAATTTGTTTTAACTAGGACATGTTACAATGCCGAATGCACTTTTGCTTAAAGTAAAGTGACTACTTCAAAATCAAATTTAAGCCATACGACATCACATTCCAGTTTTAGCAGTGGGTTAATGTATTGATATATTACTTTTCATCACTATATCCGGAATGAACGTTTTCACGATGCCCTATCGCTGTTTATTCGAAATGATTTTTGTTACTACTAATTCCTCTTTAAAGTTTAACTACTTAAAAGTGGCCCTGTATTACATTTAAAGCTACTGTGTACTGGAAATGTAACTTTGTTTAATGAAATGATGAAGTGTGATATTCAATTTATTTCATGCAAGTTGCATGCTGAAAATGTGTTCTTGTTAAATGTAATGTTGAATTGTGTGTGTCCGATTGGTAACTTGCAAGTTATATGCAAGAAAAAGAGACTAATGTATCTTGGTATAATATAATAAATAGCTATTTTAGTAACATTTTGCAAAATTATGTAAAAGTGATGTAAAAGTGGTAAAATTTTGCACCTTTTTCTTTTGCATATACTCTCATTTAGGGTCAGTATGCTTGTTTCCACTAGACCAATCGAGGCTCATCTTATCACAATTTGTTCTTACTTTTCACTTGGCTTGCATGTGAAATACCTTTGTTCTGTGCCTTTTCGGAGTTTGGTATATGTTGCAATGCTCATAGGACTTTGTCATATATTCTTATTATTGGTATAAATTTAATTGGTTTGTCTAACTAGCTAAACATAAAACATGCTTTCGTCGCAGACCAAGCAAATTACATGTTTCAATATCGAACTCTATTTGCAATAATTTTAGTATTGATTCAGCTAAAATATGAATTTTAATTTAATAAGTGAATATTTATATTTTTATTTTGCTTATGACTCTCACTAGAAAGGCTTGAAGATATTGGCGTTAAAATCTGGCTTCGAAGAATGCGTAAGTATAGCATTTTTCTACAACTAAACTTCGACGCTTTCTTCATTGTTTTGTTGCTATGACAGCTCACTTCCTTGACAGTATGGAGCGTCTGAAAAGGTCTGGTTTTGTTTTGGTAAGAAGGTTAAATGCGTTCCAATTTTTAGCAATGACCACGATGTTCCTAATCTAAATTATACACACGATCAACTTAATGGTCTCTTGGCTTTCAGGACAGTAGTGCTTAATGTATCACATCGTGGGTAACCCATTTGAAGTGATTCACTTAATTCCTTAAATAGTATATATCATGCTTTAACATGTTAGGGTTACTTTCAAAACTTCATAGTCACTTTGAAAAATTCTTTACTGATTTGATTATATTCTTTTTAATTCACTGCGAGTTCGATAGAACATGCGAACCTTCAAACATATTTAGGATAGTGCTATGAGGTTTCGAGTTATTGTTATGAATAGGCATACGGAGCATATTCACAATAAGAAGAAATTATTATATTATATTATATTTTTATATTATATTACATTATATTTATTATATTATATCATGTTATATTATGTTAAATTATCCTAAAGTTTATCCCCGAGTCTTAGTTTGATAACAGCAAAGTAACAACGACAAACAACTTTTTGTTATCAGCATATATATTTTTGAATCAGGAATCTTAATGTCACATCAACTTAACTCGATTTCAATCACTTTATACTGGTGCTGTCCTTGAACGTGTATTTTAGTTGCATGGACCTATCTAATGCACTTAACAAAATAGAAAACACCAGTGAGTCACATCACTGTTTTCGCGATGTGTGTCTTGTCGGGATCCAGTGACAATGTTCGATGAAACAGTTAGACAAGGCAACTATCAGATTACCATTTTGGGGAAAGGGTGTAAAGTGTTAATAAAGTACAGAAAGGAATTTTGCACCATCTTTTAAAATACTGCTGAATACGATATGTAATATTTAGTTCAAGACGAGATGTAAAACGTATTTGTTATATAGGTTGTTTGCTCTCTGTCTCCATTGAATTGTTCTTGAAAGGTTTCTTACAATATCATTGAGGTTTATTTCCTAGTGACACAGCGACATATACACGTTTGTACATTTCCATTTGGTTTTATATAAAGTAAATGACTAATCTTGTTTCTGCGATGAAAATCTACAAGCAATAATTTGTTCGTTGTGAAGGTTTGATTGTAAGAAATGTAAAATCCCAGTTATTAAGTATCATGGGGTATCAAAAACAAAATAATTAAATAATTGAAAACAAAAGACACTTTTTTTAGGAAATGAGGTATGATCTCTCTGTTCTTTTTATATATTACATCAGAGCACACTGATATTAAAACCGCTATTCTATGCCAAATTTCCATGCAACTATATTGTAGTAACTTGCTTATGGAAAAAAGCGTTCAGGCTTTATATGGGTTCGGAAAAACAAAGGCGGTGTTCTATACAATTTGGGTTGCACGTGTAAAATGATTAAAAACAGTAGTCCATCTACAATCTTCGAAAATGAAGAAACGGTCATTAGTACACGGAATATTAGCCCGGTCACTGTGGCATTTGTCTTTATATACACAGGAAACTATACTGATCACACTTAATTTAAGTAAATATTACACAAACTTTCCAGCTCAGTGTTTTTACACTGACAATTGCGTATTTTATACAGTTATGTTCATCGGTCAGATAAGAGAGTCAGGTAATTTAATATTACACACGGTAAGAGTTGTTGTAATTAGTTTGTTAGCATGATCATGCTACTTGTTTTGTCGAATACGAATATGATTAAGTGCAATTCAATTTCTTTACGCGAATGTATACAGTAATCTTTTTATGCTCCCCTGTGGGAGAGCATATAGACAACGCTTTCCGTCCGTCCGTACGCATTTTCTTGTACGGAACATAACTCTGAAACTACAAGAGGTATTAACAAGAAACGTTGTAGGTAGATAGATATCATTGAGTAGAAGTGTAGTGCATAAGTACCGCAACTCAGCCTTTGCTAACTTTTGAGTGATTGCCCTTGTTTATTTTTACTCCTTGAACTTTATCCAGAACATAACTCTGAAACTACAAGAGGTATTAACAAGAAACTTTGTAGGAAGATAGATCACATTGCATTGCATAAACACCATAATTCTCTGCTAGAATACAAAACCTCTGCTTTACCTGTCACCAGCTTACTTCATTGTCCATCATGACACTGTCTGGATAGGACTGTCTCTGTCTGATGTATAGAATAACAAAGAAAAGTAATGTAACTTTAAAATTTCATACTTTCTTCATATTTCACCAGTTTTAAACTTTTTCAGCAACTACCCATAACATGATATTTATATTCTGAATTTGGTAAACACTTTATTGACAAACTACTTCTCTATGTCCAAAACCAATACGGAGAGCATCACCCGGTTCGATCGTCTCTTATTTCGTAGTGCTTCTAAATACTGAAGCGATTCATTGTTAATCCATATTACAATGTGCTCTGATATGAAAATGCGTTTCTAAATGCTGAATTTTACGCGATTGAAAATTGATTATAATTCTTCTAGGTACATTGGCTGAATAAACAAATTACAGTTACTAGTTTTAGGACAATGACACACACACACAAAACATGGTATATATATAAAGTGAATTTATTATCAACTAAATTGTCCCTGACCAAAATAGTTTGAAATATGCTTGAACTGTTCTTGAAAACGAGGTTAGGGTTATAAGATTGCGTTATAGGGTTCAAAACCCTAGTCCCGTAAATATTTCAAACGGATCTTATTCGATTTGAATTATCATTTACAAACGTTCAGCACACGAAGAAAGCATTTATAACATGCTCTAATTTTTTATCAAAAGGTTCAAGTTACGGACTCTGAACCAAAGATCCGACATGAGATTATAGTCCTTGTCCATTTCCTCGTTGTCACGAAAGAAATAGAATATATTCAGACTATTTATTACTTTCGTGACCACTTCCTTACCCTCTGATGTATAAAATAGCACTATTCTTCTTGGATAATTGTGAAAACTTGCTTTACATAATAAGCCATTTTATATCTTGTAATATTTCGGTCTTATATTGAATGACATACTACCTTTCATTTGACAGAAACTTTTTTAAAGTTATTTTTTACCGTCAGTTCAATGAGCAATTATTTACCACAATAGGAAATACTTAGATAATAACTTTGCAGTATGACACATTATTTGGATCGGAATTAATGATATGCCTGGTAGTTCTGTTTACTGTTTCTCTCAGCTATCTATCTGTCCTATCTATTCCACTTTAAAATGCGTGGAATGAGTAAATTTTACTTAACTTTTTTTCTGTGTACATAACCCAGATACAAAAATGCTTCCATGCTAGACAGCTTTGATAATAAGCAATAAGGTACTGAGAAAAAATACTATGCTCCTATAACATACTTCTTGAATAATGATTTGTTTAATGCAAGGCTACTGCACACGTGCGTTTTCTGTTTGTAAAATAAAACAAATATTTTTTTAAATGTTTTCTTACTGATCCCAATATTGCTTTAACCTGTTTACCTGTTCCAGATTTTGTGAGGCTTTGATGCTTTGATGCATCACTGTCTTGAATAAATATATTTCCCGACGGTGTTACATTATAGAGTATTCGTTACGAATGTTGAATCCAAAAGGCAATCCCAATTTATGGTTTTGTCCTTCATGACATTCGCTCAAATGCAAAGAGTGTATAGGTTTTAGAAGCTGTCGGTTCGTAATGATGTCAATCTAAGGGTTACTATATAACTAGACGATGAGCTCTTATACTTACATCTAAAAAGTTCTTTTTGCACCTTATATGGAGTGGCTGAATGCAATGTTCAAGACTACGTGATCAATTACATTATAGATTATTAAAAAAAAATCTTCTAAATCATGACATTTTATAAAATGATTTTTTTTCAACTGACAATAGGGTATAAAACAGAACGGCCATAAGATTTGACTCTCGTATTTTGCCCCTCGGGATAGAGTCCGTTGACAACAAAGACACAAAGACAAGGACAGGAACTTTTGCCAAAGCACCTTAACAAATAATACATCAGTCATCCATAAAGTGCTGTCAATAGCATCGTGAGTATCAGTTCTCAAGTACGGAATGTGCCAAAACATTTCAGTTCTTAGTATTCTCATCATTAAAAATATTTTTTTCGGCTTCTGATAGTAGTACTTTTACCGGAATAATTACTCCATCATGCTGCCAAAATATAGCAAAGTGGGAACATTACAACATTTGGCAAGATCGTAAAATATTAAGACCTCACACCAAATATTAAAACATCTAACACTATCTTGGTAAAATATGTAGGCCTCAAAGAAGATGTGTATTTTTTGGCAATATC
Source organism: Sinonovacula constricta (assembly GCA_007844125.1). Classification (NCBI taxonomy): domain Eukaryota; kingdom Metazoa; phylum Mollusca; class Bivalvia; order Cardiida; family Solecurtidae; genus Sinonovacula; species Sinonovacula constricta. Next base: position 26,577,212 of record CM017568.1, on the reverse strand, counting down.
GTGGTACAATTTTATTGTCTCGAAGAAGATATTATGACACTTGGCAATAACTTGGTCAAATATATAAAGCCTCAAACAAGACATATAACTTTTGGCAATATCTAGGTAAACTATTAATTCCTTAAACAATATAGTATTTCTTTTGGCAATAAAATGGTAAAATGTTTAAGTTCTAGTAAGATATTATAACCTTTGGCAATATCTTGATAAAATATTTAAGCCTCAAACTGAAATCCTTATGTTCTTCTCACATAAATGGCGAGCCAAAATATACAAGTGAATACGAGCCTAAAGTTTTTTTTGGCCTGTCTACTTTCCCGCCTTCATTTGGAGGAGACAAACTAATTCTTTTTTACAATAGAATTTTGCTCTGTGAAATAAACAAAACAAATTTGTTACATAATTTAGTTTTTTTCAATAGTAATAAATATGTCGTATTTGAAGGCACTGAGTCACTTAAAAAAACCTGATTGTCTTAAATCTTACATTGTAATCATAATAAACGTGTTAGCAGGCAAAGCGCAAGTTTGTACTTGACATAGAACACAAAAATAAAGTCTTATAATTGACAACTGTTGTGTGAAAATCGATTGGGTCAAAACAATAGCGGGTCTATACTTCCAGAGTATCTTCAGTGCGGACACAAGCCTAACACGTTGTTTACGCTGTTAATATCTTGATATCAGTAATTACGGTGATTTTGTTGGCATTACTTTCATAGAGACAAATGTCATTAAGTTTTGTTGCTTATATTCAAACAACATATCTCTTGTCCGACCCTAAAAGCTCCAGATCGATGGATAAATACTGCATTTAGTCTGAATGGACATGGGAATTATGCAAAGAACGTTTACCGAAAGTACCGCAGAGAAAATATTAAATGTTAAACGACATCATTATAACAACTTGTAAACGAGTATTAAAACATACGACGTGGTTTTCATGATGGGCGATTTTTTTCGGTTCGGAACAATGAACAGGTAATGACTTTGGGCTTTGGCATTTGTAATAACACTGAAAAGAGGACACTGATGTTTCTTAAATGTCATTATATTCCATAAATTAATTTTATTATCCTTCTTATTTATTATTAATAATATTTAATAAGAGCCATGTTCGTTTCATTTGATAAAAAAATAATTAGTCTTGCATAGTTTCAAAAACCAATGTTCGGCAACTTTTATCCCTTTGCTATGCTGCAAAGCTGCTGCATTATGATTATAAATAACTAAAATCCATAAAGTAAATAGCGAATATCATTCGTGAAAAATAATTTGCATGAAATGTTTTACACGTATTCGTTTGTATCAGCTTGTTTGTATAATTGATTAATGCAAATATTTAATCAGCTTGGTCAGCTTTTGTATACATAACATTGTGTCATAGAACATGCACCTATTTATTTAAATGCTTACGTCTTAATGACGACGATCAGTATCTTGTTGATAACAGAATGACGCATATACATGTACGCGTACTAAATTATTTAGCTTTAAAAGGCTGAAAGAATACACACTCACACACACACACACACACACACACACCCCACCCCCCCCCATATATATATATATATATATATATATATATATATATATATATATATATATATATATATATATATATATATATATATATATATACATACATATATATATCCATTGCAAGCAACGTGTTTAGTTCTGTCAATATAAAGGCAACACTATTTACATTGTGGACATTGTTGATTTCAAGAAAACATACAGGCCTCAAAACAGGATATATTTTCTAATAGTGCACCACAATTGGTTTTTCTAGCATTGGTTAGCTTACATATCTCAACGGCAATCATATAATTTGCTTACGAAAATGTCTTAATGATAGTTTTGATGAGAGCAAATATTATATTTTAAGACACACACATGTGAAGACAAATAGCTTCGTCAAAATACATATTGTTCTTATAGCAGGAATATGATTTTCAAATTACAAGCATATGAATAGTGATATGCTCTGGTTTGCTTACGTGATTCTCAATAATGTACAGTATATCACATTAGTGATAAACTGATATCAGTTTATCACAACCTGGAATTGGAGTTGGGTTTAAAATTTGTCAATTTAATCCACGTGGCGTTGTGGTATAATCACGTTAATGTAACTTACCTGACTGCCTAGCCTCTCACCGCGTGACTTCGATTCAATGTGGAAAGGTATGCGGTGCACCGGTGTTTATTAAGAAATTTGTCTTATGTCTTTCTCTGCCAAAATAGCACGACGTGGCTTAAATGATCATACTTGGTCGCTACAATGTATTTCCGTAGCAAAACACAACAGTCAACACAAGAGCAAAAGATTTTTGTTTGTTTACCGAAATTTATTTGAAACCTTTATGTCAACGATTCTGCGCCCTACTCGGCATTATTATTTTTCTATGTAGATTTTTCGGGCTTTGGTAATTTTTGTCAAACTTGACTCTAATTTCCTTAGGTTCATGAGAAAGTTATAAATATTGCATGCTTAATCAAAATGTAATATTCACCGAAATTGTTCCATATAAGAAGTATGCACAACAGAGACAACCTCGCTTTATATGTATACTTCTTGTTTGTTTTTAATGACATTTTATTACAAAGTATGTATTGATCTGTCATCTTCTTAATATTATCATTTTAACAAGAACGTTCGATCTGTTTCATAGGAATTATTAATAACTGATAACCGCGCATGTTAGCAGAACACGATACTTTCTTTTCTGGGTTAATTTAAAAAAAGGGTTTGAAAAACTAAAACGTGTTCGTTGAAGTATTAAGACACCATGCATACAGTTACTTGGCTAAATAACTCCCGAAGACAACATGTGATGTCATCGCAGAATTATTCAAAGAAGATTCATCATACATGGAAAATGTTAATTCCGCAAATTTGGTTTATTTAGGATTTGTAATGATGCCGAATGTACTTTTGCATTAAATAAATTGACTGCACATGTAAACCTGTAGATATCACATTCAAGTTACATTCCAGTTTTGTCAGTATCCTAATATATTTGGTTTCATCACTGTATCGGGAATCGATGTTTTAAAGATGCAAAAAGATTAAAGTGAGTGTGAATAAACTACAAAATGGTGTTTTGAACCATGTTCGCTTAGAATGATTCTGAATACGAGTAGAGGTGTTTTCATTCAGGATAAAGTGTAATACGTACTTGTTATATAGCTTATATGGTTTCTCTTACAATATATATGTAGAATTGTTTATGCAAGGTTTCTAACAACGTTCTTTAATTATGAAAAGGTATCCATGGTAAGCTAAAAAAGGTTAATACGACCTTGACCTTTTTTCCAAGTGACTCTGCGACATGTGTTACAACTTTGATTGATAAATAGTTAAGAGCAGATTATGTTTCTGCAATAAACATTTTAGCAAGTAATACTTTGTTTGTTGTGACGTTTTGTCTGAAAAAATCTTAAATCACAAAATTATGTGGCACCACGAGGTATAATAAAATAATAAAAAATGTGATTTTTAGGAAATTAGTCATGTCTTTCTTACTGTATATTACATCAGAGCAAACTGGTATGTAAGAAAATTTGCGTATTCTTTGTCAAACTGCATAGCGACCAGTATTCATTCGCTTACGGAAAGAGTGTGTTGTATGGGTTCGTTTATATAAGGATAGCGAGCAGAAAAGTTGCGTATGGGTTGGGTTAGGTTGCATGTGTAAATGATTTAAAACTAGACGTTCCTACTGCAGGTAAGACATTGTAATTGGATAAGAGATTAGCAGCACGGTCCCTGTGTCAGGTGTCTGTTCAAAAAAAAAAAACTTATATCACACTCATTTCAATTAATATTACAATTAATATTACACAAAGTTTCTAGGTTAATGATTGTTTTAAAGTCTGACAACTTTGTGTTCTATGAAGCCCTGTTGTTTCTTTAAAATTTGGTCAGGTTCGCTTTTAATTCTACCGCTCCCATCCTTCTAGTTTAACCTTAAAACCTTTTTATCACTTAAAAAGCTTATAACAATCCTTCTAGAATATTTACGATGAATTTGTACTTGTACTTGCAGACAAAGCTTAAAATAACAACATAATTTTTGTCTGACGACTTATTACAAAGATGTATTGAGTGCTGAGGTATCGATCACCAGTTCATACACTAGTACGAACCTTGACTTTAAGACAGTCATTGACAGTAATATGAAGATATTGCATAATTTCAATATCAAAATGAATTCAAAGCAAGAAAAACTTCTTCACTGTTTGTATTCCTAAGCTTCACAAAACACCATACAAGTCACTTTTCATAGCTAATGCCAGCTCTAGCACCACCACTCACATATCTAAACTACTAACGTCTTGCCTTACAGAATTCGTAATCACGTTGTTTAATATTAAAACATAAAAAGTGTATGAAAATTCAGGAATTAACATTTTTGGTCTATTATTTTTTTCAGAAGTCTAAGACAAGTTTCGTATTTTAAACTTTCATTGCTCTGTAGGTAATACTTTCGATTTCGCAACATTGTACACTTCTTTACGTCATAATTTAATTAAGACCAAATTGATTGCTCTTATTGTGAAAACATTTGCTCGAGAGCAACGTCTATATATTGCATGTCCCGAAAGTATTGCATTTTTCACCAACACGAAAGTTTACTATGTCGACTTGCACGTATATTTGTGAAGCTAATAGAGACTTTCAATTTAACGTCACGCTATCTTGACGCTATCTTGACAATATTCTAACTATAGATAATCCTTTCTTTTCTTAAATGATCCATCTGATTTACCCTCAAGAACTTACCATTAATAAAGCAAATAACTGACATTTAAATGCAGTACTTCTAGACAAGGAGATCGCTACTTCCAATGACAACGTACTCTACTAAAATCTATGACAAGAGAAATGATTTCAACTTGAGTATTGCGAATTACTATTGTACTAAGTAGAAGATTTCAATGCTAGAAACCGGTTTATTTCTTCTAAACTGTTACTGCAAGGCTTTCGTTTTCACAAATTAAGACATTAAGGCGTTTTTCAAAATTCTTTCACCGCAATGATTTTATTACTTCTATGTATAATAGCAGTATGAAACACTTATGCAGAGAGGCATAAGCCATCCTGCATTTTATGGAAATGTTTTGTACGAGTTAAAGAAAATCAAGGGTATCAATAACTTTTATAACTTGACCCTTTTACAATCAAGAACTCGCATTGCTTTTAAATTACACTGATGACCGGACAGGTCGTTGAGACTATATAAAATCAGTAACTTAAAGCCATTATTGGACAGTCACTGTTGGATTTCTTGTCTCTTCATCTCTCCATTCGTGCCCTATATAGGTGAGACAACTTGAGCAGTTTCCATACCCTTTACGTGAAATTGCATAGTAGGTATAACATCGAGATTTTTGTGTACCTTTATTATATAATGTGCCAACTGCGGATAAATCCTCGGCTTTAATGATATTTTATTTCAAACTTATTACCTAATTAACTCTTAACAATACTATATTTTAGTTTGTTGGTTTGGGTTGTTTTCTAAAATTCGATGGTTTCTTTCGTGTTTTTTTTTTTACATTTCACTTTTGACACTTTTAGCATATGGCGTCATGGCATTGTATGACGTCATTAAATTGTTCTTATTATATATCAGCGTTGGGGTTGTTTTATTTCAAACTACTATCTCATTTGATAATTTTTAGGTTGCCGGGGATTTTATCTACTGTACATACTGTACATTTGTTGATAGTTAATCTTATAACTAGATATCTTGTATGTTTATAAGTTCATTGTATCTGTTTTAACTCCCGATACAGGTGCTTGCTGTTAGCTGTTTCATTTTTACGGGATATTCTTATTAACACTAGTTATTTGATAGAAAAGTCTTCAGGAAGTGCGAGTTTGGAGCGCTCTACAAACCAGATTTAAGCACCACAGTGCGATCCTTTAGCCCGACTGACCGTTCCAAGGCGGTAACTGATGTTTTTTTTTTTTTTCTTTTTGCTGTGTTATGTCTCGTCTTTGTGTTTTTGGTCACATTTACATTTACCCTGTTTGCTTTGTCTAGGTTATTTTGATACGACCTTTTCTTATTTACATATTAACTTATGTGATACTATCTACGATTAAAACCTGACGCAATAGCTCAATTGGTAGAGCGTGGGCTTGCGGATCGGGAGGTCGTGGGTTTAAACCCCGGCAGGGTCAAACCAAAGACTTTAAAGTTGGTAGTAGTGGCTTCCCTCCTAACGCTCGGGGCTAAGGGGACAGCATTACGCCTGACTCGTCGGTGTCTTTATAATGGACCGGCCTGATTCAGTCCCTGCGCACCTCATAAGTGTCCCCTGTGCTATAATGATAGAAATGTCGCTGCACAGTATCGGCAAAATGCCGGCTTATCCCCTCCCATTCCAACGATTAAATTTGTTGTAGTATCTGACTTTGTCAGATTAAAAGACAATAGCTAAAGACTAAGATAAAACTTATATAATTGTTTAGTATATGTGTTTTTTTCAAGACATCCCTGATCGAAACACTATTTATATTTACTGTATAAATCTCAGTGGAAAGTATAGTGCAATGCAATTTGTTAATACGAATGTATACAATTATCAACATTCTTTCGTATTGCTTCTACAGTCTGATCCTGTGTTAATCCATATAAACGGTTTTAATTACAGTTGAAACTGACACTTGACTTAATCCATACATTACCTTGTAAAGGCCGTGTCTTGAATCCAATCTGTATTGTGCTACGCACCGTGCAGACAATAGATAGGAATGGATTACTGGGAAATTTAAGCCTTCTTTTGTGCATGTGTAGCGTTTCATCAATCATATCCCTTACAAAGTCACTACTATGAATAGATTAAAAATAACCCAAAGGTTGACATTCTTTGAATTCGGTAGAAAGTCGCTTGGGATAAAGCCACAAATCGGGATTTAGTTGAAATCATTGTAATATATTGCATACAAAACATCGATTAGGCTAGTCGGTATCATACCTTTAAATGAAGATGATATTTTGTTTCTGTTAGCTAAAAGATTTGTAGAATCTATCATAGGATATGATGTGAGATCAGAATAATAAGTATTGTAAGTGTTAACATATTTTCCACCACGGCGTTTTAGAAACAGTTTCGGCTGCTCTATGCTGCAGGAAACATATTTGCCAAAACGGGGTTTTAGTAATATTATGTGACTATTCTATCTTCTTATAAGATATTTTTTTAACAATTAGCTTTTTTCAACATTGCTGAATATTCTGCGGATAAAGTTTGCATAACTGCTGTGTAAGCAAACTTCATATTTTCTGTGCGAATCTACGTTTCGCGCTCTTATCTAATTTAATTCGTTCCTAAAGCTAAATTTAACCCGATTGAAGCTGATTATAGTTCTTGGAGGTTCATTGTTGACCATACAAATAATAGTTACTGCTTTGAGAAAAATGACACATACACATGGTATATGAAATCTTACATATCCATATAATTATTATATATAGTTTTATGTTTGAAGCTTGTTGCATGGTTTCATTTTCAATTTTTTTCCAAATGGTCAGTTGATTGTTCTATATAAAGAAAAGTGCATCACTTAAATTAAGTAACATGAGTGGGACATAATATTCATTGTTTCAAAGCACTATCTCACCTAAATACTTGTCAGTAAGCACCAGTGACTAAACATAGTATTTGTCATTTCATATCAGTAATGAAACAGCAGTTTAATATAGTCTTTCGACATATTGAAAACTTATATTATACATAAGATGAGTAATTTTGCATCAAGCCGCGTTGTCATTTCGCATAGAATTAAATTATAATATTATAATTCTTATATCGGATAAAAAGGCCGTCAATCCTCACTCCCTACATCTAATGTGAGGTGAATGTGATCTTTTATTTATTAACAAGCAAGTCCAAATATCGGTCCAAAGTTTGAAATCATGTCAATTCGGTCAAAATTAATATGGCACAGGCACGGACAAGATTTACCTAATAGATTTTGAAATAACACGTCTCAAAATAACACCCATCTGTTATATAACTTATTTATTTTCTATATTATTAGATAACAATGACTCAGCTACATGTTGACATCACTTTTAATTCGGATGTGATATCATTCTGTCTTTATCGTGGGTTTTATTTAAACAAGAATAATTGTTTTTGCACACTGTCAAAAAACAAAAGTTCGAAGGAAGTACTCCTATATGCATGATCTTTTTCCAATACTAAATATATAAACAAAATACAATGACTATATAATGAATCAATATTGCCATTGTAATTGACAGGAAAAATGAGTCAATTGTCAATAACTCCTTAAAGTAAACAATAAATATATAAATAAATATATCCGGCTAATATATTTGTTAGGCTTGAATTACCTTAATTCATTGACCAATTGCGAGCCTTGTCAACAATAACATCATACAATTTCTGACGCTAATAACATTTAACAATAATGAAAAACCGTTGCTAAAACGGAAGATTGCCTTTTTGTTAATCATAAACGCAATCTGTATATACCATAAACAATATTTTCTGCCAAACTTCATATAGCTTAATTATTAGGGTCACAGTTTATCAAAACTGTTAACACTGTTAAATTCATTTATAACACTCATCCCGATGTGCTACGTTTATTAATGTACAATACATAGGCTTTATTCACTCACGCATAACAAATATGTCACAATTCACAACGAAATATAAAGCTGAGATGTCTCGAATGCTGCTATTGTACTACCCTTGCGGAAAAACGTAGTGTACATTGGGAAAGTAGACCTATGCATAGAGCGTGTAAGTAGGTCTTTGGTTGTACGTTTCTCGTTTGGAAGACTAAATTGATGCTTTGGGTAATTTATACCAATGCGGACTGCATGACATCAGAAAACTATCACACTATTCCATACCTTTTGTCCAAATTTTATTGCAATTCTAATATCTTTTCAACTTCTAAATTGGTTAAGGCAAATAGCATCAGCTTTCTATTTTAAAAACATCTCAAGAATATTTTACTTGTACATATGTTGAATCAGTCTAACTGAAGAATTTGGGTTATTATATAAATAGACGATGAGCATTTATGCTTACGTCTGAATTAGATTCTTTTTGCACTAATATATGGAGCGGCTGAATGCAATTGTTAAAGTTCGTGTCATCAATCATATAACGGTTTTAGTCCAGCTGAGTATTCATTTAAGAACATACAAGTTCGTATGAAGTAACGTCTTTCAAACAGCCGGTGATAACCCCCGTTGGCATTTTCATACACATAAAAAACATCTACAAGATATACCAGAAAAGCATCGACGTAAGCATCAAAGGACGTCATTTAAATGTTTTAAAAATTAAATGCGTTGTCTGACGAATAACAATAATGAGTAATCTGACTTGAAATTATTTATTTATTTATTTAACCTTTGTCTGGAATATTGAACGAACAACATTTTTAAAACCTTAGTACTGTTCTGGTAACAGCTAAGCTTATATACTGCTTAACCCACCTGGTGGAGGTTGGTAAATTGGTACGCGATGGTACGTGGTGAATTTAAATTGATACAAAGAGATTAAAACCACTCGCAACAACTCGGCCATATCTACGACATAGACTTGTCCGGATATCGCCGAAAAGTGACCTGATGGTGACAACAACAACCCGTTAAGAAATTTAAAACGCATCTCATAAAAGGCGCCGTCCTTCATCTAGGACGCCAATTACTCTTGGGCATTGTTTTATACAAATCTAATTGAGTTGTACTTTTTGTAGTGATACCTTTCGAAATAAACAAAGGACGCGGACATTTTACAAATTCAGAAGATAAAAGAAATGTCTTAAACGTTTTGAACTGAATTACTTTTAGAGATTTCCTTTCAACAATTTCTTTTATCGCAAACAATCGATTTTAACAAAAAACAAATTGACTAAGTCTTGGTCTGAATCCCCTTATCATGACTCAGATATTGGATATCATGACGGCGGGCTGGAATTCCAGTCTTTTGTTAGTAAGATTACTTTAATAGCTTTGTTCAATTAAATAATCCCTAATGTTATGGTCCTGTTTTGTGCGAAAGATGGGACAATGCCACACTAGGCGGGAATTTTTTGAAAAGACTCATTCAAAAATAACATTTTTTCGATATCTTTTGAATCTTGCTTACAAGGCATCATGTTTCATTTCTGTTTTTGGTATCATCTTCGAGTGGATATAAAGGCCGACGGGTTTCTCTTGTTTTCATTCAAATACTATTGATTATGTCAATTCACTGTGGGAGTTATAACGAAAAGTGTGATATTTTTTTAATCTTTTTATCGATACAGAAAACGGCACCTCAATAAAGACTTTAGACTTCAAACAAAACTGTTGTTCATTTAGCTTATTTTGCATTACAAGATATTGTTTTGGTTTTTTTTTTGTTGTTTTTTTTTCGCGTCAAGTACTATAAGATGTATGTATAAGTTAATATTAGAAAACTGATAGCCCTATTCCTAGACTTATATTTGTTCTAAAAATCTATCACTTTGGTATAGATGTCTTTAATTGCTTTACAAAATAACACAATACCCATTTTTGACGCATTAAACTCGTTATAATTGAGCATTTTTTCGTAATAGTTTGCAAGAGTAAGTAGTCTTGTCGAATCTTTGCCAAATCGCATCTTGCTTCCGAAGCAAAGATGCCAAACGATCTACCGGATCAAAGCTTTTGCTTTATAATGCTGTGTCGTTTACGAAAATGGAAAGATTCTTATATTAAGCTCATGCTTTTTAAACAACCTTCCACATAATAGAAAGAATTCGAAATTTTGGAATAAGAAACTTGAAGTCCGTGGATGAAACACATGTCACGAAAGGGTCGTCTTCGACGCACCATGTGCTGTATTGGAGAGTTTAATCTTATCTAAACCAAACACAAATTGCGTTATTTGCTGACATGTACATTGTTATCTTTGAATTGTATCTTACACTGTATTCATGAGATGCTCGATATGACTGCGTTTCTTTTTGTTCGCACCAATCTAAGATGGCGCCGATAGTTATGAATGATGTAAATGCACGTTTGCCGATTGATTTGGCCCAATTATCTGCTAATTAATTTGTTTGTATCATGTATATTGGACGGTTCGAAAGTATACACTTTCTCTATCAAGCAACGCCGTAGGTAAAGGTCCAACTTCGATTCGGATGAACGTAAAGCTTCGCTGACCATTTAAACGTTGTTTTAAGGGAAATATGGGTTAATTAAGGGAGATCGGCAATTTGTCCAGCATACCATTTGTAGTGTGTGGAGCGGCGCCATCATTGTTGATAACAACATCTATTCACCAGTGTTTTATTCTAAATTAATTTATACATATAAATTATATCATAATCTAATTTCAAGAAGCATTTAAAAGGTACACTAACCGTTAACATTTTGAAAACTAAGACTCTATAATGCCTCATGGACTAAGCGCAGACTAAACTTTTAATTTTGCACTTTGCAAAGACCTTCCGTCACGGTAGTCGGGTTTTCTGGTCTCCAGTAGCTCATATATATAGGTATAAATGAGAAATAAACGTTATATACATATAACGATTGAGCATCATATTTCTCATTGAAATGATTTTAAAAGATACCACAAAGGTGCCATCGTTGGTTGGTTTGCATTGGTTTGTCTGTTCCTTTGAAAATAAAAGTAATCATTCTTGCACATTGTCAGATCTTATCATCAATATCAATCGAAATATGTGCGAGTTTGCATACTACGGCCTGAAATTTGACATATTGACGTCCGTGGAGAATATTACTTGGGACATGACCACAAATAATATTGATTACTATGATTTGGCTTTGAAAATCTATTGGCATTAATATCTGTAGAGACAAGATGGTATAGGATTTTCCGTAGATACTTTTGTTAAAACAAGGTTATTCACCTTTGTACACTGCCATAGCGGCAAGACTCCGATATATATGCGGCGGCACTGAATCAAAATGTATTTATGCATTGGACATTAAAAACTTTACTTTATCGTTTATCGAAAACAGATACAAATCTAAACATAAGAAGCATCATTTTGATACATATTCTGCTTGATTAAAGTGCTTCCAAAACAAACTGCTTTTAACAGTTACTTGTGAACAGTTCTGTGAATTTCCATTTAGAGGTTGGCTTTTGTTCACGCATTTACATAGCATAACTAAATTCTTAACGTCATTTTGCAAGGGCAGGAAATAATTTTTTTTCATCATCACAAAATAAAAGTTGAATTTACTCTGAATTGCATTCAGAATAATCAAGTGTTTCTGACAGTTTGTAATTGTATTCAGTTTGTGTATTTTATTGTTAAACAGTCTATAAATATCTGGTAATAAAAATATAATTTTATTGTTTGTGCTAAACTCGCTAAATTTTGTTGAAAACTGTACATATTGTACATATGCTGAAAGTTTATTATATCACTATTTTGTCTGTATACAAGTTCCTTTTATCAATTTTAGCTCCCGGTGCAGGGGCTTACTGTTAATTGTCTTACTATGATGAGATAGCTTTATTTACACTGTTTGTTTGATAAAAAATCTTCAGGAAGTACGAGGTTGGAGAGCTCCACAAACCAGGTTTAAGCACCCCATCCGGTTCTTCTGACGACTGACCATTCCAAAGCGGTAACTGCCGTTTTTTGTGTAAGTTATTTCTCGAATCTGTGTGTTTTGTCACTTCTACATTTACCTGTTTGCCTTTGACTAGTGGTAGTTTATATTTAAATATCTGTGGTTATTCTTATTGGACCTTTTTTATTTTCTTAGTTAAATTTTAAATTGGGTATTGCCATTTAGAGTAGAAAATTAACACCCAGTGCCTTTTTAAACTTGAATAATATATATTGCAGTACTTACAAGACCATGCCATATTTTCAGCGTGGCGGTCGTAAAATTCTCCCCGTTCATGTAAATATTGTTGTCTTTTAATTCATCATATCAAGATTGTTACATGTATTATATGTTGACGTTCATTAGTCTTAAATACATTATTTCATTCTACACATGACCAAGATGCAGCTATTTACGCTTCAACTCTCGTCCTTTTGTCTTTGATTTAACTTGTCAATTTCTTTGTCAATCAAAAGTTTTGCAACGTTCACTTTTAGGTATAGTACCTATCCCATTATCCAAATATATTGTGTACATTATTTTTAATTACTACTTTTTGATGACGTCACAACTTAGCACGAGGAATACGTCATCAACTGGACTGTGCTAATTCACATAGATCCAAATTTTCATTCCATGCCTGCATTCGAGAAACCCATAGGAAGTGCGAGGTTGGTGCTCTGTAAAATAGGTTTAAGCACCCATGTCGGCCTTCTGCCGACCGACGTTTTTAAGGCTGCACCAGTTTTCTTTTTCTTTTTTATTATAAAAACCTTGCAGTTTTTTTTTCTAACTTTCGTCATTGCCTTTCATGTGAAGATGTTTGTCGTGTGTTGTTTTTCAAATTTGAATATATGTTACAATACTCATAGGACTTTGTCATATATTCCTATTTATAAATATGGCATTTCAAAACTTTTATACATATTCAAAGGCAGTTAAATTGTTGCAAGATATCAGGTCAATCTAAAAATAGGTAAACATCGCACTTGCATAGTACAACCCTAGACTTTCCACAGTGCCCTACTTGTAATGCTCTTGTGACTTGTACATGAGGTTCTTACGATCTTAAAGACCGGTATATTATGCTATGCACAACCGTGTCAACAAACATTTTCAATCTTTTTGCGTAACCATACTTAAAGTTGATCTTTTTATAGCTGAAATGCTTGCATCCGTTGCCCTAAACGGGCCGTTGTACGTAAATACTGTTGTGTCGGAAATTTGATTTATGTGAACATAGCAGCTGGGAAACGTCATATAGTAATTTCTAATTACAGTGAGTGTTTCTGTGTTCCTTATTTCCTGTGACGATGTCTTCTGTCCCGCGGGAGTATTCAATGTTTGGAATAAACAAGTAGTGAATTATATGCAAACTTGACAAGTTACAAATTGTCCGTTACTTAAAGAACGGCTTCAATTATTTGTATTGTAATATATTAGACATTCGCGTGCGATTCCAAAGTTCTTAAAGTGACCTGGTCGCAGTTTAGATCAGATATGTACATGTCGTATAGAGCTTCGCATTTCAGGTTGTTTCATACATTGCTTCACTATAAAACAGATCACTGTATTTTTATGACTGACGTGAACAAGTGACTTGTAGCCACGGATGCATAGTTCAGAGCTATGGTATACTTAGTTTATAAGCTTCAAAGGCTGAAAAATATTTCTAAACATTTTTAAAACCGTTGCGACGCCATTGATTTTCAAAACCTAACGCCAAGCTTTCTTTTCGAAGTACGGCATGTTTATGTAAAATATAGTGATCGGATGTCACATACTAATCTATTAATTGTTTATTTATAATTGCCATGAAGCAAACTGAAAGAGTTGCAATTTAGAACAAACACTGGCCGTGGCATTTTTTGTAACATATATACTGAGTCCCAGATGCGATCAGAACAGTTTCTGTTGACTCTTCTACTCCTCCTCGAAACCATTTACACATGTTAGAATCGTATTGGATATGACATTTCTATTGGTACCAGCGAAAAAGTGTGTGGTTGAGAACTATGGGATGTATGGCAAAACAAAATCAAACACACTCCTCCGATCTGGAACTCTGTTATATATATATATTCTCTAGTTATAGTAATAAACGTTGTAATAACAGCTGAAGTAGTATTTAGGCTTGCAAATAAGATTAAATTTTAATAAGTAGATATAGCTGTGAAAGGTTTTGATTATAAAAGCGATACAAATTGACCAAGAAAAAATCAAACACAGTACGATGAGAAAGATACCAGCGCTATCAACAGGAACATCTGTCTATTTTTCCTTCTTTTTTTTTCTTCTTTCGAAATAATGAAGGGGCGGTATAGGTGTATGACTAACATAAAAAGCTGTTGTTTATACATAGGATTAACCTTTCGTTCAAACTCTTCCTTGTTTATATGCCACGCCCGTGTCTGGTGTAGATATTTTTGCGTTCACTTCGTTTCTGTTGGATAATCCGCGAATTAAAGTGTTATTCGATAGTGCTTTCCAGTAGCATAACTGTTCGGGCGTTGTATCGAGTGTATAACATTTGCCAGTTAATTAGTTTGCCTATAAACAAAGTTAGGCATTTATTCTGTATTCAAAAAATTTGAAATGCATTGTTTGGTTTCATAGTTGCAATAAAATGTATATTTGTATTACAATGCTTGATGATAAAGGAAGTTTTATAAATGCCATAATGCACTTTATTATATATATTTTGATTGTTTAGATTACTATTATAAAAGTCTAGATGAAAACACCTGTACCCAACAAGTAGCAATTATGAACAATAGCCATATCTACTTAAAGATATGTTTTATCAAGTTGCATTGCAAAAACAAATAGTATTATGGTATCTGCGCACTATGTAATCCGCTTAATAGAAAGTTTGAAAATATCAACAAGTCTTATGGTGTAATAAATTAATTCATGATTACTCTTAATATTCTTAATTTTGAATATTCCATTGTAATTTAACAAGAAAATGCATACTTACGTCAAAAATGACAGTTACAATTAGAAACTTATGATACTAACTAACGCGTTTACCAGTATTTTTCGATCTGTAAGCGTTAGCCAATAGACATCACGTTTTGTTTCAAGCATAACTGTTACTTCCATCTCTGTTTTTGTTTTATAAATAGCGTTACTGCTTGTTATAAATACTAGCCAGCTGCCTTGATACGCCCATGGAGTGATTGGCGAATTTGTGATCTAAAATTACTTTATATTGTACACCCATGCGTACCGTTAACAGACACATACCCATGTACTCGTATGTAAATGCAGCTATATAAAATTAAGTAATTAATATTAGAGCAAGAATTAATGTGTTTTTAAAACTAGTTCGCTGCTTAAATATTTGTTGTAAATACTCGAAAATATAAAACGACACATAACAAAAGACAAAACAAACAAACAAAAACAAAAAACAGAAAACTAAAGAACAACGAATAAAAAAAAACAAAAAAAACACACAAAAAACAACAGCACACAAAAGCACGCAAAAGCACTCGCTAGAACCTTGTGACAACGCTGAAACACCTTGTATATACCTTCGCAAATAGCTTTTCCAGAACCCCATCTCTCACTCATAAAAGACGCCAACAAAGGTCATATTAATACAATACAAGGCCGTCACCAAACCCAGAGATATGACATTAGATTCATACGTGAGTCATACATGAATGATCTAAAAGCATCCCACTTATAGACAATTGCTATAAAGATGTTTTTGACTACTGACCCGCAAAACGTTCCAGAAAAAAATACCGGATTAAATGGTGTTGTTTTATATTTAAAGAGATCATGTTTGCTTGTATGCTTGTCTGAAATAATTTTTGAATAGATTTCTTTTTTGAGACACGCTAGTACATGTTATGTATGTCATTCCAACGACACAGTATTTCAGCCATTTGTTTAACACTGTTTCAGAACAAGACAAATACATTAACTTAGTCTTAGAAACGTAACCGAGCGCGTCCACAAATTACATTTTATAGTCTACGTAAAAAGAACAGCAGCTACACTTTGTGGTCAGTGTTGTTATTTGTAGCAATAATCCATTGTTTTAAAAAAGTCAAACAATATCAAATGACATGCTGGACAGAAGAAACATTCTTAGACCTTTTTAAAGAACTTTGTACAAAACAATGTTATCTTGTATTCATTATCTGTAAAATGTATTCTTAACGAAGGGTAATGCTCGAGCCAATTAACTATTTTAAACATTTAATTGTTATTTTTCAAGGCCTGTCATTATCGACTGGCGCTTCTCCGCTGTGGCTTAAGGTTTTTTTAACAGTCATTGTTTTGTAGACATAACATGACATTAAGGGACTAGTTTTGAAGTTATTGTCTGTGTTTATTTTGGACTTTCCTTAAAAAGTACTGATATAATAGAACGATTATCATCTAGCCACATACACCATTTTAAGTTCTAGAGTTAGTACTATTTTAATTTGCGCCTTGACGTATCAAACTGGTTACAATTGTTTATTCTTTCTCTTTTTGTTATGGCACGGCTCATGTTCTAGTCACGTTTTTCCTTTGCGATTGTTTCCCTAAACGTCCGTCAATAGTGTGCCTTCCTGAAGGTTACTTCATCAATTGAATTGTGCAAAACAATTTGCATTAAAACTCAATGTATTTATGGATATTAATTGTATTTTCAACAAGTTTATATTTTACATGCAACTATCTGAACAACTATTGCTATGCTTTTTTTTATATCTCTTTATGTTTGACTGTAACATTGACAACATCAACATTTATAATATGGTCTGTAATTTGTCCAATAAAAGGAATGGTCGAAGTTTGAAACTTTGAAGTTTGTTATCAGACTGGACGTAACATGACTACTTTCGTAGGTTTATCCTGTACAAATAATGACGTCATCAGTTTCAATATATTGATACGCGGAATTATCTAAGCTACAACGTATGACGTCATTTAATCGTTTGTGGTGGAAACATTTTAGATGATATAATCTGTGTTAAATTGTTTGACAATGTTGTTCACATCACTATATGGAATTATGTGGGTTGAAGGTGTGTGATATTCCCAAAACTATTTGAACCAAGATTAATTTATCAGGAAGCTGTCATAATACCTAAGTGCCCAGTCCTCATGCGATCATATTGTTTGCCGCTATTGCGAGTCTAGTTGAATTCGAACTGCCCTTAATCTCGATGCGATTGCAAATCGTGCCCTTCGACATCTGTTTATCTACTACGCTCTCCAAATTATCAGCCTTTCCTTCGAACTAGCATCATCGTTACGCCTTTCCGATAGCATTAGGAGCTCCATTGAAGCACCTCCGTCTAAAATACCATTTCCGGACGGCTGGCCTCTTGCAGCTACAAAGCCGCGCTGTGATTGGTCCTCATAGTGTAGTTATCGATAGAACGGAAGTTTGGATTGGCTGTTGATTGCTATACAACACTCTGTACAGTCTGTGAGCTTACGTCTATGAAAGAGTATATAAGCGAGAGAGTGCCTCATTAGGTCGGTATATAAAATTGATTAATGATAACAAATTTGGATTCTTAGTTCCGCGCGTCATTGGCAACTATACAGGTAAGCGGGTTTAATATGATTTTAAGTGTTGAGTTTTTTTAGTTCACTGCGATTATTATTATTGTTGATATATTATTATTATTATTATTATTATAATTATTATTATAACTATTATTATTATTATTATTATTATTATTATTATTATTATTCGATTGAATCTTCGTTAATATAAAACTTTTAAACTTACCGGGAATAAGAAGAAACTGATAACCAAAAAGCACATAGTGAAAGCTTCTCAACATACTTTTCCGTCCTTACCTAAAATATTATCGTCATCAGTCTCTAGTAACAACGCAAAACCGTTCTTTGCTATTCAGACGCCGACGAACGAATTACCGTAAATGTAACATTTGACAAACTAACACAGTCCATTTAGATCATATTATCTTTGAATCGTTATGGATAAAAACTTAAGGAACTGACATGATGGAAAATACATTATGAACAAATTTAGATTTTTGTGAATAAAACTGTAAAACTAATGTTGGAATGAAATGATTGCTTTAAAAAGAGAAATGACAATATGTTTTGTTATTAGATCACTTAGTACGTTATTCTTATTATAGTGTGTTTAAAAAAAATTCTGAGGTGACGTCATATCCTATCAAAACCGGGGGATCGTTTCTTAATCTATTTGCTCGGAATCTCTATAATTTTTTAAAGCGGAAATTGGATGTAAAACTAAATTAACTAAAAGGTATATGTCTTTTCCATCTTTAAAACAGACTTAAACAGCTCTACCCCTTTTTAAATATTATCTTTTGTGAGAAAATGTTGTATAATCATGATTAGAATCGACTTTTGAACACAGTTAAGACATACCGTTTACATATGGAAAATATAATAAAAGGATTTAAATAATAATTGTATTCTAATTTTAAACAAATATCAACCCGCATAGGGAAAAGGTACGTGTATTTCGTTCGCCGAGAAATTTTAAAACTAAAGCCAAAATTATATGGCTTGAAAACAGTAAACCAAATGTACACAATTTTAAATTTGACGATGTCATCTTTTGAAGATGCACCTAAACGTAAGAAAACATATATAAAGAAGTAGTAGCTCTTGTAGTACTAGTACTAGTACTAGTAGTAGTAGTAGAAGTAGAAGCAGCAGAAGTAGCATTAGTAGGGAAATATTTAACATTATATTTAAGGTAAATAATCTCAACAAGACTATATATTTCATGATGGCTTAAACCAGTATTGCTCTTCTTAAGAGAAGAAGCCAATAGTCTAAACACATTTACTTTTCCTATTTATTCAAAAGCATGAGGCCAGACATAGTATCTTTATTTAGAAATGGCTCGATTTGTCTTTAAAGAAAGAAATAACAAACTAATTTTCTCTTACAATGGAAAAAGTGTTACATTTAAGTATCGTCGAAAGCTGACCACGACTGTTTAACGTTATTGGCTTCATTTCTGTCAGAAACACCAAATGTCGCGCCATCCAAACGTAACATAGATCGTTGTTAATTAAATAATCACCTTTCCAATTAAAAGTAACGTGGCTACATCACAGAGGAAAACCATTGCTGTCATTTATAAGTTAGGCTAGCTAAAAGCGGCTTCGAAGAGAAGCGGTAATGAAATTTAGTTCTCGTACTTTGGGGATGTTCAAAACACGTTTTGTTTATACAGTTCTATATAAACCACGTGATGAGACAGTTTAGTTAGTACTTCTAGAAAATGGCTAAAGCGAATTTCAAATAATTAAAACTGCATGCACAATTCACACACATACTTTAATAAAATTCTTTAAAATAAAATACAATATTTGGAATTAAATAAATTATAATCTAAAAAGGAGCATATCCACACACCCCACAGTTATTAAAATATTAAAATAAACTTACCAACAACTTCAATGAAAAAAAAGACAATGATTAAGTTTCGTTACATTTTAATTGTTATGACCATAAGTTAAATGCAAGTTTGAAGACATGCTTTTGTGTACAGAGATACACATCTAGATAACCATTCAGGTGCACGTGACAAATTGAACACCAAAACCTTATGGAAACAACCACAAGAGAATGTTTCTCATTTGATCCCACCGGAAACCATATTCTAAAAAGCTGACCCGAAGCTAACATAAGCTATAAGGCTGAAATATTATTTTTAGTTACGCTTTTAATGAACTTCTTTTTGGCTTGTGGGATAATGTTATGAAATATTAGTACATGTATGAGTTTTCTATTTAGAAGAGAAGAAAAGAGATTTTTTAAATGCCACTCTCAAGTTAATGACAGTTTCTTATTTAAACCACTGCAAAGAACGTTTTCTTGCTTTGGCCTTTCAATAATACTTTGTCTCATGAATTGCATGAATGTAACGCCTACTTGTAAAGTGCGTTTTTATTTTATTCAGCTCAGCACAATATGTGTTCCATTAAACGAGCACTTGATAAACATTTGCTCGTTTCTTGAACTGCAAACTCAGTATATTTGTTTAATTTGCATACAAAGTTACTTGACTTAAAACCTTCGTTACTTCGTTTATTTAAACATCAAATACACATCAGTGTCATGAATGATTCACTAGATATTGCTTTTTAAATTTTATTTTTAACACTCGTCAAAAAACAATAAACAAAACTTTACAGTAAGCAAGCTATGTTCCTTTAATTAAGCACTTACTACATATATTCGTTGCATTTTCACATAGAAAACGTCATATGCATCACAATATGTTCAAAGATTTGAAAAATACAGGTATTTATCCTGGAATGTACGCCTAAGTAAAATATGGTCTTAGTACAGTGAAAGAAAGGCTGGGCCAAGTTGATTTTGACAGAACGTGATCGATCTCAAAGAGGCGCATACGGATTTAATCTGTGAAGAATACAGCTGCGTTTTAACAACAGATTCATATCGTCATTTCCCTATGACACACTATGGTTTTCCGATTCTGAAGTCAATATGTCGGAAATCTCCTACTGCACTTTGTTCATTTTAGCAGCACAGTGACACCACCAGTCAACTGGAACATTTCTCCAAATAAAAGTGAATGGAAGGGTGTAAACATATTATGTGGTTGATATGAATCCTGACATTAAGAACTTTATAAAAAAATAAACATATGAATGCATCTTTTGTCTTTGTAAAAAGGTTCAACAAAAGAGTTTGTTCCTTAATTGAATTCCACACACATATAGATACAATGTAATTGCAGTGAGACGGATTTCTTGGAGTCTGGCTGGTCAGATCTAAACAATAGAAAACTTTGCAAACTTCAATTATCAGTTTGACTTAAAGCGGCATTGGGCACTTTGAAACAGTAGATGAACATTACACAATTACAATTGCGACGAAATTTACAAACAATATAAAAGAACTGACATTCTGTTTACATGGGTTAATCAACAACTACATGTACAAAACTAAAACCTTTAAGTAACTGGCAAGACAGAATAGAATCATATCAGCCCAAAACACGCGCAAATTAGTTGAAGTTGTAGGACAGTTGGGTCTAATCTGTATAACATGAACAGTTTAGACTCTCTTAAATTTGATACTCTTTAATTTAATTTTCGTGAATTTTCAAGATTGTGTAATGATTGAGTACTGCAAGTAATTTATATGAAAATCCATTAATTTAAGTCACTCAGGAAAATTAAACTGATGGAATTAAGTCAAAGCAGCGGACTTAGCAAAACAAATTCCAACGTCAACGACTGCAAAAACACAAATAACGATAGCAAAATGGTAACAAAATGTTAAAAAAAAATCTTCCGAAAACCCTGTTATCAGATTAATTATTTTTTTATCCTGTAACTAATTCAGTAATTTCAAAAATATTACCCTCGCGATTGTTTTGCTTAACTTCATTTTAAACGATTTTTAAAGTGAAGTTTCTAGAATGATTAGCATTAACGTGTATACACGTCACCACATAATCTAGAAGACTGTTACATGTGTCTTGAATGTCAAGTTAAAACAATTTGTTCTATTAAATTAAGAAGTGTTAATTTATTTTTGCACATTCACACATTAAAAGAACTTAGTTGTTTCACAATGTTTACTGTTTCTTTGTCTTTTTTGGGTTATCATGAAACCATCAATCTTTGAGTTATCCACACCATCACACCCTAGGCAAACATTTTTTTTTCTAAATAAAACATTAACAAAACACGTTCAAACATGTGAGAATTATCGTTAGTGTTTGTTATGTTATTTAGCACAAAGCTATTCAACAACATGCTCGTTTTCCAGAACGGCGCAAATAATGACTAAAATATTGTATTTACAGAATATTATATTAAATCTCCTGTGCCGGCCTTTGTGTGAACTTGTAGTTTGTAAGTAAGAATCTGTATAGAAATATTGCATTGCACTGAGCCAGAGAAACCAAAGGCGTGTATTTGTAGATTTAAATTCAGACCAGTTTGTAAACAAGCATAAAGACACTGAATGCTTGCAATTATAGACAGATAGCAATCCTTTCAGACTTTCAATTACCATATGTAACCGACCTCAAAAGACCTCATTGATCAAATGAATGACCTATACATATGATGCGTTATTATGGGACTTACAGCATTCTTGGATGGATATCTATCATTTATTTGAGAACTATCACGGCTTTCACGAAAGGCGTTGATAACTTACAGCCCTTATTTTTCCACGTAAAAGCTGTCATTGTTCTCTGCAGTTTATCTAACAAAAAGACATCTTGCACTCAATTATTTGCTACTGGCCATGCAAATGAAGCTATACTCACGCCCAATGATGCCATAAACTGTCTATATTCCAGCTATACCTGCTAACTTCTAGCAAATGCTCAATGCAAACATTCAAACATTGTCTTAATGGAATCAGATGAACAGCCAACGAATTTCTGAACACAAGTTAGTCAATCTTCAAGCAGCAGTCACATGATTTGTCAGAGAGCACATTTCTCTGCCACTTCATACTTAAGCTAGGTTAGCCCAAAGGGACTTACAAGCAGTAATGTAATTGTTATATAGTTTGGTTACTTTAATATCACCTTTTTAAAAGTTTTTATATTGTTAAATTATATTTTGTCGTTAGGTGCAGATTTGTCAAAAATGTGAACATTATGGAGAAACCTTGAGGTATGTTGAAGACAAAAGCCTGAGAATTTTTTCTTTTCTTTCCTTTTTTCTTTTTTAAAATGCCACATTGTTATTCTCTCCATACACTTGTACTGGAAAACGCACTTTCTTTAGGCGTTTCCGTGTAACATTGTCTCGTATATAAAATTGATATGACATGCTTGTACAGTACTAAACAAACTTTATTTTAGAACCTTTGTTATTATATTAGCTTAAAAGATAGAGCGGCTAAACTAATAAACAAAAACGACCGTTTATAAAACTTATACATGGTCTGAAATGAAAAGAGCACCTGTGTATTACAATTACAACTGACGACAGAATTCCTGTCAACTGCTCATGAAACAATGATACTTAACACCATTTCTGGGCTTTAAAATCGGAATGAGTACTATCATGGCTGTTTGTACTAAATACCATCGTTTAGCATTTCACCTGCTAAATTAATGTGTTCTGCATATGAGAGTGAAGTTTTGATTTGATTTCAATGATGAAATGAGTTAGAAAATAATTTCACAACATTTTAATCATATTGTAACATTTCTAGAATAATTAGTTTTCTTAAGTTTTGCTTGTTAATGTGTTGAACACAATATTAATAGGACAAGACAGTGAATTAATACATCTGTATTGAAAAAGACACGATTATGGTAAATTGCGGAATAATCCAACAGATATATTGCTGGAACTGTTGAAACAAATTATGTTATTTGGATGACCTTGTTACATGACATGTTGTGGGCTTTAAGTTCAATTAATTCAAATATCAGTGTCCATCTGGAACCGGTGCTCGAACCAAAAGATTTCAATTTATGAAATGCATTTATGCGACCACAAACCCATTTGCGCATTTAAACAGAAAATGTTGTATTGATGATACGACATGACTCGTATCGTCTTTTTACTGCCTACAATCCGTGTTAAATAGCAGCAATAGTTATCAACATCTTGACACCAAAGTGACGATAGGTAAGAGATGGGATGGAGAAAAGTTGTCAATGGACTGTGACTTGAACCCATGCAATAAGAGCATAAGCCGGCGACACCTACATGGACACATAATGTTTAGTTCTTGAATTTGAAGTTGCCGTCGTTACTCAGCCATGTTTGATTCAGTCCTCATTATATGAAACAATGCATCTGACCAGGTAGTGCAATCGGTTAAGTTACGGTAGACCCCTGGTTCAAATCACGTCACGGTAGAACCAGGGCTAGTCTAGTGTAAGGATATATTTGCTGGGTGTGTCATGGTTTCAACAGCACGCCATGCACAGTGAAGGCATACTAACATCTGTTTCTAGTAGACGCCGAAAGAGTCTTGTTAAAAATGTCTACCATTGACTGTTTCTATTTGTTTGCTTTTGTATTACTTGTTCTCAAATCAAGAGCAAATGAATAAAAGCTTGTCACAGTATATTTTTTACCAGTGACCATGATAATTCATTGCTGGATATGCCAAAGTGCTTTTTAGTTTTTCGACGTTAGTCCTTAAAAACGCCAGAATTTGATTATGAAATATCATTAACATTAGAAACGAATTGGGGATTGTGAAACATCGCTTAATTGATTGTTACTCCTGGAATTTTTTAATTAATAAGAAAAACAATATTTGAATCTGGCTTCTTAATGCATCATAGTATAACTGAAAAGACAAAATTTGGTATTGGTTAATGATAAAACTAAGTTATGTATAAATTCGGCAGATAAGTAAAGTGACATGCAGGGCTTAGGTGTTGATATGGGGTGAAAAAGAGCAATGTAATAGACATCATAATTGTATGTGCTCCAATTGGTCGCGAAAGAGGGTATAATATTAATAAGCCATTACATGGGAGAATGAGAATAACTAATGTAAAAGAGCAATGATGAACGTGATCATTGAAGACATGCTGCAAAATATAAACATCGAATATTGAAGTGTATTGGTCATAATATAATTTATATTTTTCCTTTTTTTTTCCTTTTTCAGTGGCGTTTGTTTCAATGTACATAGCTATTTGAAAGTACAAGGGCGAATACGCATTTACGTGAGTTGATTATTGCAGTTGTTGATATGACTTAACAGTTTGTCTAATCCTGCATTTTTTTATATTTTGGACATGACGCAAAACTTTGTTGAACATGAAAAGATAAAAGATTCAAATGCTCAGATCACTAGATTGTATGCGAACATTACTGTCATCAGAAAGATTGTACTGTCTCAAGGTTAAGCCTTTAGCTCGACAACCTAGTTTCACTAGGGAATATTCACTCGAACAGATACGTCAAACATCGATAGTTTAAAAACCTCACAATGCGAATCATGTGAATCTATGCCTAAAGTACTGCTGCCTATCTGTGCCCATGCTACAACCAAATCAGATAATCTAATTGATATAATACTGAAATAATGCTTTTGTATTGACAGTGTCAACTTTATAAAATTATAACATTTAAACAATACTACAAAACAATTAATATTAAAATGTTATATTCTCTTTTTTAACGGTCATGAAGTATTGATTCATCATGCAGTATCGACTATCAGCGCTGTACAAATAAATTTAAATCATACCATGAATATTGTCCCATTAATACTCATTGGCAATGCATCTGTAACTACATTCTTTCGTCCAATCGATCTGAAAAATCCCACTCACTTAAAAGACACCATGCATTCATTATACATCCCCTTTAATGTACTGTAAAAATCATAATCTAGTTACATAAAACACTTTGTTTAAAATGTTGCTTTGATATTTCGCACAAATTAATTGTGACACAGCGATAATACAATAAAACCACTGTATAGAGATTGTGTGAAAATCTCACTCATGTATGCGAGGTAAAATGACGATCATTTTAATTATGCATAATAGACTCAATCTACCGACAGGGAAACCGATATTCCTTAAAGCTTGGAGCATTTATGGAGACAACTTCAGACCAAACATCAATATGTTTCATTGTAACAGAAACAAGTTTATTCGCCTGATGGTATTAACTTTTTAAGCTTATAAGTTGTATCTAGATCTTTGTTACAATGTGGCACTTATTATAAAAAGGGCTTTATACGCATCTATATCATTGCATCAATTAGGATAAACGCAGCATGATTTATTTTAAAAGCTTTCTTTCAGATATTAAATGCTTATATTATATTTATCGTTTGGTTATTTCGACAGAGTATAACTGTATATGAATATGGTTTATGTAAATTAATGCCTTTATAAACATTTAATAGCTTAAAGCGATTTTGACGGCATTGGGAATATATTAAATATACTGGTATTTCGATAATCGTAAGGCTATTTATAACAAGTATAATTTAATAAGAACATGGGTTTTACTCATCAGGGCTTCATTATGATCAAACTTATTTTGTTTGGATTAAAGTTGTTGTAATGATATGTCGAAATACCGGGATACACCGAAAAAATGCCTATGTCCTATTTACTTAGAAATGGGTATTTCTATATATGTTTAAATTTGTGTTTTGTTTTTAAAACGGAGACGTGTTTCATATAATTACAATATTCATATTTGACTTGTCTGAGAGGCGACAGTTTACTTATGTTCGCTTGCTTAGTGTGAATGTCTTTTTTCCTTCAATTATTTTTGCTAAATGATTTAAGTATGTTTGCAAAGGACAACCGTGCGTGGCCGAAGGGTAGAGTCGCCGACTTGTTTCTCCTCTGCCTACTGACCTTTCATGGCCTTAGTTCGAGGTCTGGTTGGGGCGAAGGAAGTCTTAGCGGGGTCTTCATCAAACAGTGCGACTTTTGGTTCTAACTGTTGTGTTGTTTTTTTCAGTCAGTAAAACTGAACTTTGTTATGATGATTTATGACGGTCACGGTCATGTCTTTTAGAATTAAAATAAATCAGACAAATGTAACAGCATTAAGCTTTATTCATATTTATACTAATTTTCCGCCGTGGGTTTACAGTGATTGCATATTACGAAAAAAACACTTTCCTTTTCAAAAAAGTAGAATATCAAATGTCTTGTCATGACAATAAAACAGCTACTACCTCTAATAGTAATTTCATCAAATTAGCAACCTTTAATAATCATATTATTATTAACGACAAACAATGCAATCTCAATACTAATTTCGCAAAAGAGCCATTTTTCATCTATTTCAGTCGCTTTGCTATAAAATGATAATTTAGAAGATTATAACGTCTGTTGTTCTTGTTACCATAACAATGTTGTCCATTGTTTCAAAATATCATTCGGCGTCAACAGCACATGCGGCAGATTTTGGTTTTATAATAGTTGTATAAGCTTTTTGTGTGAGAAATTGAAATTATTAGTATACACAAATCAAATTGGCAAACAAAACGACATTTTTAACAGTTATTTCCATTCTCTGATTGTTAATGCCTTTACCAGTCAATGTCTTAAAAGGTTTGTTTAGAAATTTTAAAAGACGTGCAATACTGGCTTCTTTTCCTGATGTGACGGAATTTATTTAATTGATCAATGGCCTGCTTATTCCTAATGCTAAATATAACATGTGCGTATTGTAATATCACATTAAATATATAAAACGTTTGGTCATGTAATAAATTATAACAAGGTGTATACAACAACATCACAACACAACATAACACAACACCGTCACAATCAAAAACAACAACAATAATGAAACAATAACGGGAGCATAAAACAACAACTTAGAACCACTGCAACGCGTAACAGCATTAACACTTATGGGTACGTATGCGATTACACATGTCTTGATGAGGAAAATAATTTATTTTGGAAATTGTAATTATGAATATGTCGCACAAATACAAAACAGAAATTCTGTTTTTCTCACCATTTGCGGGACCATCTTAGTATATAAGAACTGATACCACTGCACTGCCTTTCAGGTAGAAAATCACTTTGGTAAAGTACATGTAACCAAATAGCAACATGTTGAGCGTTTTTCACCAACGTTAGAAAAATCCTCATCAACAGTGATTTGTCAGTACAACGAATGGCAACTGTTGAGTGTT
The DNA here is from genome assembly GCA_007844125.1 of Sinonovacula constricta. Lineage (NCBI taxonomy): Eukaryota > Metazoa > Mollusca > Bivalvia > Cardiida > Solecurtidae > Sinonovacula > Sinonovacula constricta. The sequence goes on along the minus strand of CM017568.1, from coordinate 26,548,954 downwards.
TTTCAAAAGGGTAAGAAAATACTCGACAACAGTGATTTTCCATACAAAGAATGGCAGTTGTTGAGTGTTTCTCACAAACGTTAGAAAATATTCGAACATGAGTGATTTGTCCATACCAAAAATGGCAGTTGTTGAGGATGTCTGACAAAAGTAAGAAGATTCTCGACACGAGGGATTTGAACTTGGGATATATCTATCTAAGATAACAAAAAGGATTATAAAATTATCAAAACGCAGAAGCACGACCGATTTGTTTCCTGTACATAGTTGATAAAATTTAAAAAAATACATACGCACACGAATAGTCATAAATGCAAGTTGAATATTGATACTCTGTTGTGGTTTCTATTATTGACCCACTAAATGTTATTAATATGATGAATATTAGCTTCGTCCACCCATCTCGAAATGTGGCAGAGGTTTTGCCACACACAATGATGTGTGCATTTATAAAATCAGAAAATCATGAATCATTCTATGTTTTTTTGTCCTAAGGTTAACACAACGTGTCTTTAAGTCTCTTTAATTTTGCAAAACATCACCAACTATGGTCGTACAGTTATATTTCCAGGAAGCAGATTGAAAGTCTTTATACAAAATGTATTAATTATTAAAAATAACAATCTTTAACAGTAATTTATAACAAAAAGCTTTGGATAGAATATCCACAAAACACAATGCCTCATTTTGTTTGTTTTGTAGGGAAATAGATATGTTCCAGTATGAATGCAAATATACGCATACAACATAGAGCAGCAGCAAGGTGAAGCGACATTGATTAATTACAGCAAAACTTTAGACAATCTAGAACAAATTGACTATTGAAAAGCGACTATGTTTAAGATAAATTGTCAATTTATTATCTTTAATATGATTTGTCGAATTAAACTGAGTTTATAGACAAAAAAAAAGGGAATAGCAATAATTGCCGTTCCACTCAAGATCAGTTTCGTCGGCAGATTAAAAGCACACATTTTGACAACAAACATATCGATACCTCAAGTACTAAACTATTCAGTTTACAACAGCTTATGTCAAAAGCAGGATAGTTTGGCACGCTTTTATGTAAGAAGAATGGTCAGGTATTATTAACATAGGAAGCAAACAAAGATTGTGTAGATAAAATGCTCTGATTGCAACGTTAAGACATTTGACATAAATTCGTACAAGTAAAATTAAAAGTTTGTGTTGAAATTTGTATACTAAATTTAAAAAATACAGTTTGAAAGTCAGTACAATGCCATAGAAAATGATCATTTTATTCAAGGTCACATTGTCATTTCTTGAAGGATGTCACATGGCATATTGTAACCAGAGTAAAACACATCTAAACTGTCAAAGAAAAAAATAATTTTATGCCACATTATCTTTACAAATGCCCATCTAAGAATTGTACCTGCACAATTCCTGCAGCAGTCTGTATTTTACAAATAAGGAATCTCTCTTGAGCGCCCTTCATTGATTCTTAGATTAAAATTAAGCATCACCTTGCAGTCACCTTTCCTGTTAACACCTTGTTAAACAAAACAATATGCTACTACAAACAACGTCTCTGCTACTATCACCGCAGCACTTCAGTGAAAAGTTGACAACTTTCTTTATCCCATCTGTTACCCATTTCGTCACTCTGGTGTCGAGACGATGATAACGATTGCTGGTATTTGACACGGATTGCAGGCAGTAAAAAGACGATACGAGTCATGTCTTATCATTAATACAACGGTTTCTGTTTAAATGCGCAAATGGGTTTGTGATCGCACAAATGCACCTCATAAATGGAAATCGTCTAGTTCGAGCAACGGTTACAGATAAACACTGATATTTGAAATAATTGAATTGCACACAATTATGATGTGATTACGAAAGTGTTTGATTTATATGGTCAACTTAACTAAAGATATATATATATATATATATATATATATATATATATATATATATATATATATATATATATATATATATATATATATATATATATATATATATATATATATATATATATATATATATATATATAATATATATATATATAGTATATATATACACATTTAGATTATACTGTTTAAGGATGCCCTCTACTTGATCTGAATTGTTGACACAAGAAAATTGCATTTTGACTCAAAATTAAATTATCGGTTAAGTTCATTATACCAAAATTATAACATTTGCATGCCCTATGTTTATTCTTTATCAGAGACATTGACCTGGAACAAACCTTCCATATTTCTTAATTACACAATCTTTGTCTTTGAATTTTTAAATCTACGACCTTAGATTTTCTTTCTTTTGTTTCACACACACACGCACGCACGCACGCACGCACGCACACACACAAATTGACAGGGAACGTTTTCCACTTTCGTACAAAGTGCCAAACGGAACTTTTACCTTTTAATCTTAATTGTTTACGGGATAAATTGTCATAATAACTTACATAGTTCCAAATTGTGCAATTTATATATCTCGGTTAGTTTATTATCTCGTCTTTGATTTTAACCGTTGTAACAATGATATTGACTGAGACATTTTATATTCTCGAATCAAATTCAAAGTGCTTCAAACAGTTTTTATCTTTAGAATTTATGCGTCTGGCTTTTACCATTTTCATTGAAAGGAAAAATTTACATATTGTCGGAGAACGTATATTTGCTTCATGATCACAACCAATCGAATGTATTACCATGACAATGCCATAACTGTTAACATCATGCACAAAATCCTTTTGTTTTCCATTGCAAGGCTCTAGGCTATTTATCTGCATTTTGGTGAATCAGCAGTCTTAAACCTGTATATACTTAGATAAGATATAAGTCAAATTAATTGCCATATGAAATCGATAAAACGATCTCATCTCATTGTCTAGTCACAGTTTTTTTATATTTACTATCCAATCATGATAAAATAGCAAAGTCTACCATCATTCTTGTGAAATCCCATGACCAAAGTCATCTTAAATCCATAATGTTTGTCTGCGAAAAGTTTTCACATTTACTGATTGCTAGTATTTGAAACAATCTCATAGCCGCTTTGCTAACGAAAATACAAGAAAACACTTTACCTTGTTTTATCCTTTAAAAGTTTTATTCATTTTCCAAACAGTTTTAGAAACACTGAAAATGCAAAAAGTCATTGTTATCAAAGGTTCAGTGTCTATACCTGTAATATTGATATTTTACTATTTGAGATCGGTTGATTATATTACCCATAAATAAGCTGCATTTATGGAGATTTCGTAATATGAAAGAAAAGTTTATTGACCAAAGCGTTAATGCTTTTCTTTTCCATATAAATCATGGATAACAATGTAATATTTTTGTTATGTAACTATCTCACATTAAAATGAATCATCACAAAATTTAATAAATTTCATAAATGCTATGGTAAAAACCACTCTGATCTAAAATGCACGCGTGCTTGTGTACGCGGCTCTAACGTTGCCCCAGCTGGTTTTTTTGCGGTATTCGATGCACACTGTCATTGTAAGGCACAGTCTAGGGTAAAATGTAAAAATGGAATTTTCCCGCACTACTTATAGAATAATCAATGTCGAAACCTCCGTAATAGTGACTGGACTTTTCTGACGCTTAGGCAATTGAAAACGTGTTTACTTATAGATTAGTTTATTCTCCTTTATTCTTCGATGAGTAGAGTGCATGTACAGTGAAGGTGCAGCTATATACTTCATTGCAAACATTGACCCGAAGATTGAAAACTTTGCAATCTAAAGATTAGATTGCAAACATGTAATGTTAGATGTTTCCTCACCCTCTTCTCCACACTTCATTAACCGGTCGCAGTAGCTCAAGTGGTAGAGCGTCGGCTTGCGGATCAGGAAAGTCGCGGGTTCAAACCCCGGCCGGGTCAAACCAAAGACTTGAAAGTTGGTAGTTGTGGCTTCCCTCCTAACGATCAGGGCTAAGGGGATAGCATAACGCCTGACTCGTCAGTGTCAGTATAATGGACCGGCCGGGTTCAGTCCCTGGGCACCTCATAAGTGCCCCTGTGCGATAATGATAAAAATGTCGCTGCACACTATCGACAATAATGCCAGAAAATCCCACACTTCATGATTTTCTTGGTGAAGACCAAAATATCCCATTAAAACTACAGTTTTACATTCCAAAACGTGAGCTAATTATTATTTGTTTAAAAGAATTTTACCCTAAACACACCTGTAAACACAAGTGTCATGAAATGCTATGATAGCTCAAATTCTGAAAGGACAAAAATAAATAAACATGTTTTATGAATGGGATTAGGGATGACTTAGGTTAACCTTATTCTAATCGAAATAATACCTATCTCTCTTCTAAACACTCTGTGGACATTATTTTTCAATGACGTCACTGCTTTCGTCATAACTTGTCAAACAAAACGTCAGCGCTTGGACACTTATTCAAATGGATGAATTTTCTCATCATGGTTGCATTCGAGAAACCCATCAGGAAGTAAGAGCTCTGTAAAACCGGTTTAAGCACCCCAGTCGGTCTATATTGCCGACTGACCGTTCCATGGCGGTAACTGTCGAGTCTTCTCTTATTGTTATATGACTTATCACAGATTTGTTCTCACTTTTACATTTGGCGAGCATGTGGATATCTTGGTCCTGTGTCTTTTCAATTTGTGTATATGTTGCAGTGTTCATAGGACTTTGTCTTATATATTCTTATTATGGATATTTGATAATTTTAATATGGGAAAACGACTAAGGTAGTTTTATGAATTCGCTTCCTGCTGCCTAAAATGTTGTCGTACTGGCAGTTAAAACGGCACTAGCTATATCTCAAGAGTCACATTGTGGCACAGGTGCACATTACACAGAAAGCCAGACATGGACTTTGAAGAGTGTTGTTATTAGTTCTTGGACAACTTTTGTTCAAGCATTATTGCTTTGACATCCTGGCCAACAATAACAGTGTTAACACCTACCTTACTCATTATCTCTCACAACCCTATCTTTCCATTCTAAGAAAGTTGATCAAATCATGTTCAAGCACATTGTGGTTGACAACATGTGATCATTAAACAGAGTCTATTGTAGGACCCAAACTCAAATTTGCCGACAAAGCTGTCTTTGCATATAACAGTTAAGCACTTCTTTCCTGTCCTAGAAGTAAATTCAATTTACGAACTGATGGGCAATGGAACGTTCAATGACTATTTTAAGAAAACTTGTTTGTGTATTATCAGGAAGAGCTAATTAACCGAAACAACATATACAACAAATGACTAGACACGTCGGCCTATGAGATTTCCTTTGGTAGTCTATGAAGATTTTTTCTACCGTCAATGTTTAAAGTCGACACCCGCGTTTTGAAAAGGGTAACACTGTTAAATATTCTGAAACTTTATGGCAGTCGATATAACATATGTTTAATACTAAAATAATATCGGATTATCATATGCTGTTAGCATTTTATATAATTAAGCTGAACTACTTAATGTCCGGTATCCAATGTTTTACATGTTAAGCGTTTATGTTTAAAGTTGCAGTTGAACCAATTGCCAAGATTCTTGAAGCTGCTCCATCAAAGCTGGAAATTCTTGACCATTGATCTAAACTTGAAAATGAAATATAAAAAATACAGATTTTGAATCACGCCTGTCATCATGTTTACGATGTCTTACGTTTCTAGTTTCATATGTGTAGATAAAGCATACATATACTGACATAAGGAAGGACCGATTAACAATAACCATATTTTAACGTACAACAATAAATGAAACAACAAAACGAGTTTATGTTCATGAATATTTCTTTCATATTTTGCTAATGGCAGTTGAGAAAAGTGCCTAATCTGTGTGTAACCTGTAGTTTTATGTGAATATGAAGACTTGTACTATAGTGAAAGAGTGATATGCACCTACGATACCATGGATCGCATATGGCTGGCAAAATTTAATTCGGTTCAATACCAATTTGTGCTATTTTATGAAATAAATCATGGCAAAATTAATTGTTCATGTCTTGTCATAATACTTGCTATATTTTTTGATAGTTTTGTTTTCTCTTTCTACTATTCATAAAATATTACAAAATACTGTACACTGATTTTACTGGAAGATTTTATTAGATTTACACAGAGGCTTGCTTATTCAATTAAAGCTCATGTTTTTGTTTAACTTGTGTTCATATTAACAGATAACACTTTTTGTTCTATTACTAAGTAAAGTTGAAGACGTAATGGTAAACAATCATTCTGTTGTAGATCATTTTTATGTAAACAATTATTATGTAGACCATTTTCCTAAATATATTGTATCGCTAAATATCGAATCGAGACTATATGTATTATATCGTGTAGCGAATGCATTGTTACAGCTCTATTTTGTAAAACAAAACTATATTTAATCTTAAGGATACGATTTTATTTCGAATAAATGTACATACGTGTAGATTTGTTTGACATGTGTTTATACGAACAGTAAAACATATTAAAGTATTATTGTATATGCATTGTGTAAATGGTTGCTTCAAAACATGTCTCCGTTTGAGATGATGTTTCATTGTTTATCATCATCATTACAAGATGGTCGCCAAATTTATGAATATATGAACCAAATTTACCTTTCTTGTTATTTATATATATTTGGATACATTTTTGTATTATATTTTCAGACATGAACAAGCCTTACATTAGCTCACTTATTTTGGTGATTTCTTTGGTCTTTGCGACCGTAACGACCGCGCGATACATACAAGAAACGGATGATAGGTAAGATGGATGTTTAGTACCTTTATTTAAATCTTTTATCACAACTTCATAAAAATTACTAGCTTAAAGTAAGCTAATTATGTTAAGCTTCTGAAAACATAGAATATACGTAAACGTTACTACGTGTTTATTGCAGACAGCCACCGTAGGTTCTCATACACCGATAAAGGAATTTGGGCTTCCTTCGAGCTGCATTTTACTGTGTTTTTCAATGTCACCTTTCAGGGAATACTCAAACAAAGTGTGTTTTTAAAGAGGAATTTTAAGATGATAGGTATTGGAAGAATGAGGATTTTGATTTTGTGTGTTTAGGAAACACATAATCACTGTACTTGAAAAGACAAATAATCAGAACAACATTGCGTATGCTGCTTTTACAGCATATTTTAATGCTTCCTTCCATCTCTTTCAATGGTCTAGAATCGTTAAGAAAATAAAAATTACTTTTCTTTAGTCAGATTGTTCTTTTATAATGATACTTAAGTTAAATGTCGAGGTACCTGCAAGTACATGTAAAATGTTTTTAAAAAGTTATTCTGACATATCTGTTTCGACTTATGCTTTGTTATCATATATAGCTAAGAGCAAGTCTGTTTAATTTTAACACAAGATAGAGTTTTGCATTTTATAATTCAAACGTATACATGCTCTAAAATTAATTTATAACGCCGGATGATTAACAGGTCTGAAAATATACCTACTTATATTATTGTTAATAAATCAAACGTCGTGTTCTCTTGTTATGAATAAACAGTGAACAGTTTATATTTCTTTCTTTTTCTAACATGTATATTCAACTTGCCAGAAACTCCTTTTAAGCATTTTAAACAGCGATATTCAGGAAAATAAAGTTATTTAATACATTTATTTATTTTTCATATTGGCCGCAAAAGCTCAAGTTGTAAAGCGTCGGCTTGCGGATTGGGAGGTCGCGGGTTTAACCCCCGGCCGGGTAAAACCAAAGACTTTAAAGTTGGTACTAGTGGTTTCCCTCCTAATGCTCAAGGCTAAGGGGACAGCATTTCGCCTGACTCAATATAATGGACCGACCGGGTTCAGTCCCTGGGCACCTTATTATTGCCCTTGTGCTATAATGATTGAAATGTCGCTGCACAGTATCGGCAAAAATGCCGGCAAATTCCATCCCTAACTTTTCATATTATCACCAGCACCACATCTCGAAGTTTGTGTGTTTGGGCTTGCGTCAATTACCTGGTTTGGCAACTTTTGCAACTGTTTAATTTACGTTCAAGCGACCAGAAATTAACGAACCACTAATCGAAAATCCTCTAGTTATTCTGTTCAACTAAATTGACAGAGCCGCAGAAGAAACCAGGGCATTCCTATTGCACGTTAGTATGTGTATTGCCACTATATTGACATAAATGTTATTGTTACTGAACATTTTCTTTACAGAGACAAGCGACAAATTGGCGATTTACGAACTGCCGAATATTTGGCATTAATCACCCTAAATAAAATGCACAGGGCTCCATCGCATTGTCGTAGTATAGCCTGCGGATTAGTTGACGTCATAGCAAGGTATTGCGCATGCTCCGTGGTGTCAGAAGGACGTCATATTTTCACTCCATTGCACGAGCTAATATTAAATCACACGAGAGCGTGATTACCATCTCACGACATAAGCACGCTCCTGCATGATTGCCTGCGCATGCGCATGTATTAAACATTGCATGATTTTGATAAATAAATTATAATTTTGCATGTGCTGTTGGATAAAAGACGTGTACATTTTTCGTGTAATTTGAAAATCCATGTTATATTTAAGTACCCTGTAATTAAACACATATACCTATTCAAGTTTCTTTGTATCGTAACATGTCGGAAAGTTGCTCATGACATTCTTCCATGCCTGGATATATGTATTCGAAACATATCAGAGCACATCAACTGGCATAAATACCACAATAAAATATATAACAAAAAACTGCAGAAACCATCATACAATATTGTGATAATATAATCCAGTAAGCATATCAAGTTAAGCTTAAAAGTAAGAAAAGTTTAGATTTATATGTGCAATTTTCCATTGACGTCTCGCCTTTTAGGAGGATTATACTCATAGACTTAAGAATGATGCCAACAATATTTGTTTTTTTTACTTTATGTATGTGCAGTAAATAAATAGAGATTACAAAGTTAAATATGATGTTAATAATCATCATTTTAAGCTTTCAAACCGCCTGGATAAAATAACGCGTGTCTTGTTTGGATTTGTTTAATTTTGCATTACAGTCTTGGCTTTATTTCAGTACTTATCTAAATAGTCAATGCTGATTTCATGTTTTAATGTTTGTTGGTATCCTAAAATATTTTGATACATGTGTATCTTTAGTTTGGTTGTACGTGTACACAATTAAATTACGCCTAAATGACTTGTTGTACACGTCAGTCATATACCGTACAACAAAACTATATTACGGATCAACAGAAACACATCGTCATGATAAACCAATCGCTTATGTGTGCCCATACCGCAATAAGTGTCATCAATTACTTCATCCAAACAACACTCAATTCTTGAAAGAAACGTCTAAATTAAAATACACCACTAATTTACTTGAAGCTAAATAAAATATACATGACCTGTATTTATGAAGGTACGTATTTCCTCTTCAGGCATTTTTCGCAAGTTGTCTTCTTAATTAATCTGTTTTGGAATCTTTCAAAAGGAGATTTTCTACTGTTCTCGAAGCCTTTATTGATGTTACTTTAGTGTTAAGATAAAACTCTTATCATGCTTAAGACAAGTTCTTCAAGCAAAAACAAACCGTGTAGATCAAGATAAGCCAGCTGCCAAACGGGTCTGTTTTAAAATGATCCGGGCCGCTTTTGCCTTGTCTCAAGCAAACCATACGTTAAGAAATCTAAAGTATTCGCAAACCTCTGTAATCAAAACTATCTCGGCTTAACGACAAATAAAACAGAATAAGGGACGTATAAATGGATATCTGTTTCTCCATGCCCATTGAATTATGACGTTATGAAGTGAAAACTGAATTAGATGCCTGTTTTCTATGCCAATTACTGAAGCATAATCCCCAATATTCATGGAATCAATGATTCTGTCAGCACTGTTGAAATCTGTAAGAAGGTTTGCCGTCCATTATGCAAATCCTTTGATTTAATTTTCTTCTTGAAATACGTAACAGAGATATAACTTTGATTAATATGGCAACACTCAGTAAAAGGTGGCCACGGAAAACCCAAGAAAAAGGTCGAAAGTAGAATTATCTGGGCACATCAACTCTTTGGTGGACTTTTCTCGATTCTGTACTAAATAAGGACAAATGCTTATTTATTATCTTAATTAAGCTATTTGCCATGGTGATCATTTTTAAAGATTCACTTTGCAGAAAAGCTAGTGATAATGAATGTAACTAGTGATAGCCTGTTTCACAACTGGGTTTACTTAATTTAAAGAGCTATTGTTGGAATACGTTGTCTCGTTCAAATGTGATTAAGTAATTATCATTAATTGTTTAAAATGGAATTCATTAAAGTTTACAAAAAATTGCACGTTAAGGATTTTACTTTGAGAAAATATTTTGCGTAGCTCTTTTTAAAAGAAAGAACTTTTACTGATAATAGATAGTTTCCATGTGATGTCATAGGCTCTGATAACACAGTTAAGGCTGTATTAAACACACTACTGTGTTTGTATTTTTAGTCTTTTTCTGAATTTGATATCAATTTTAACAACTTCTTTGAAGTATTTTAAATATCAAAACTATATTTTGATTGTTTAAAAGGTGAACAAAATACAACCAAAAAAGATATACTGTTAATTTTGTTTAAGGGTGAGCCAAAATTTTTATTTATTTATGTATATTAATTCTATGTACATTTATCAATTTTAAAAATATTGTATTGTAAAATATTAATTTCAAGAGCCTTCCAATCGTGTATAGCTTTTAATTTTTAGACAACAAATAAAGAAATTACAAGAAAATAAAATTTAAGCTTCTAAACAATTCCAATTCATCTGAAAATCCCTTGTAGTGACCATTCAAGATGGCTGCCAAAATATCGGATCTTCACTGATGTGGAAACTATCTATTTTTGATAGAATAAAAATACACCTTATATTTGTTTTGGTGGTAGGTAAGAATACATTTTCCCAAACAATAAGGTGCTAACGAAATGAAATAGACAACAAAAGACAGACACTTTGCCAGTTCTTGCGCGTCTGTATGAGTTATATAATGTCCAAAAATGAACTGCTTGGAACAAAGCATTGTTGCGCACGCTTTTGCGGATTCCTTCAACGCTTGCCACAAGATCCATTGCGCTTCTAAATATATACACTGTACTGCATCAATCAGTCAATTAATTCTGTATTCGTTTACGACGATTGCGCTTTTAAGCGGACGAACTGCAAAGCACACTAACATAGCTTTGTATGCATCTTTAGAACTTAAAACATAATTGGTTGCTGGTTTTCAATTAAAGAATTGAAAAGAGGACCATGTCTGACCAAAGAATTGCAGAACTACAAGCATTGATAGCCTTGAGCAGAGGACAAGCCATTCCAGTAGGTCACGGGCATCTGGACCCTTGGCTCATGTACGTATTCAAAAGTCAAACGGACAAAATTAACGTTTTATATAATTATAATATTTTAAGTTACTCTAAAGTTAATTTTAAATGAGCACGTTCGTAATAAAAAACATCTTGTATATATGTAAAATACGCCTCCAAGGAAGGTTGTAATATCGAAGAAGAGGATAAGAAAAGTAAGCAATATAATACATCTGCTTAACTGTTACTGTTAGAAAACTCAATTCTAATTCTACAGTGAATATTCTCATGGGTAAATTTGTGAGTTTGGAAAACGTTTAATGTATGTAAGCTCCGAATCTTAGACATTATACAATGCTGTCTGACGTCAATTTTTTTCTTATCTGACAAACAAGTTGTATGATTTTTGATTTGATACCTTTCCACTATACTTACACTGTCAGACATATTGCTTTATCCTTACAGTGATATTGTTTAATTTTATATTTTGAAAAAAATGTCTGTCATCAATTAAGAAAATGTAAATAGCAAACATGACTCAAGGAGACAACAATGTAAAGAAATTTAAACAAGCATTTAAAATTATACTTTTATACTTAATACGCTTTGAACTCGGGACCTCTGGTATGAATGTCCAGTGACTTATTAATTGCGCAACTGAGTTTTGGTTAATACAATGTTGTATAAAATTGCATTATACTTTGCGACAGGCGCAATGTATACAAGCAGCTTTCAACACAACCTAAGCATTATTTTGAAGTTTTTTCAATATTTTATTATTTTATTTAGGTTGAAGTTGTGGCCAAGAATTAGTCCCTTCGAGCCATATTTCTGTGCCATACGTTTTTGTTTTGGAAAGTTTGAACATTGTTATATAGCTATTATGTACAACAAACAATATTTTGAGATAAACCGTTATTTAGATTTGTGGTGCGCAAACGTATAATCAATTGTATATAAAAAAATTGAATAGCTGCATTTTTTACGTTAATGGCTAATTAAAAAAGAAACACTTTTAACAATGGCCTTGTTTGCACTGTACATGAATAAATTTAATCTAGAAACACAGGTGGATAAAAGGTAAAAATGTGGGTGAGTTATGTCTCCACGGCACAACAAATGGACAAGAAAAGAAAGGTATATAATGAGTGCATTGCATGTTTAAGTAGTGAAGTGATACTGAGGTGTGTGTATTGTACTTTATTGCGTTTTGTATTTGTAAGGCACTTGGCGTCTTGGAGCATGTACTTGTAGTATGGTCTTACATAAGTGCACAAAATATGTTTGGTTTATGGTTCATGGTTGATCACATTTGTTGACAGTCGTTCACTTTGCATGTTCATGTTTTCCTTTTGTTGCATATAAATTTACTATTCAGCATTGAGATCTAGTTGACGATTTTATGCTAACTTTGGCAAGGCCCTGTGAATAAATGAATTGAAAAAGAATAAGGACAATTAATCCAGTTAAACGTAAATATGGTAGAAACATTGAGACGAGGACCAACAGTTACCGCTTTGAAATGGTCACTTTGAAAAAAAGACCGACAGAGTGCTTAAATTTGGTAATAATGTTAAAAGGTAACCTCGAACTTCCTGGAGTATGCCTCAACCTCAAACAGCTTAACAATTAATAATAAAACATTTATGTTTTGTTCAAAGCAAATGTGTATGAGTAATCATTTAGGATATTACGGCCAGTTTTATTTGAAACATTTTCCTTAAGTATAAAATTAAAATATTAAAACGATAAACTTTGAGGTATTCCTTTCTTTCGTAGGTATTCAATTATACATGTTTGAATATGTCCCTTCTCTTATTCTTATAGGAGAGTACAGAATTTCATTGAAAATGTCAAATCGTAAATAGTTAACTCTGTTGTTGAGTTCCATGTTATTTTTCTTTCCTAAATAGTAAGCAAACCAGCAGAACGTTTTCTTTTTAATAGATATTGTTTTGCATTACTAACACCAGGAATGTCTTATGAAATGACGAATTAATTAATCCTAAGCAAAAAGTGCATTGTTTTGATTGTATATCCATTACTTTTCAATGTAATGATTTGTTTTTGATTTCTTAAGTGGACGACGAAAGAAGCGATCTGTGGACATGTTCGATGGATTGGACGACGAACAGAAATATCGATTGATAAATCTTCTATTGTCACGTGACCAAGATCAACTTTCTTCATAAACAGCTGGCTGGTAGGTTCTTATTTAAGTGATAGAAAATTATAACCTATGTAAAAATAATACTTTATTGATTAAATTAAAATTTTATCTTGCAAGTTTTTTAATCGACAATCAATGTGTATATGTAATATTGTTTTAAAATTTTCAAAGCATTATATCTTACATATAAATTTAACACATAATTTGTTATCTAAATTTACGCTTGAAATGTGTCTTTGACAATGGAAATAATTCTACCAAACGTTTGTCAGATTAATCAAGGTAACGACAGGAGTGGAAAGGGGGATATATACCGGTACTATGTTACATACTACTGGAACTATACAAAAACAAGAATTTCTATAACGGACTAAAGAGCCGCGTGGTTAAAATGGTAGACTCTTCAATGATGCACAGCGGAACTTAATTTCGAATTCCACCATTTGTATGGTGTCCTTTTAGAAAATTGATAAATATGACAATTACTTCATACTATTTCTCCAACTATTTTTTCAAATATTCATATTATTTAGTCAATATGTGAATATTTACAACTGCAAAGCCATCGTTAAGACCTCCAATACGGAACATGCATAAATCAAACTTGATTTGTGTATTCTTTATTTCAGAACCAACGCAGTTCCTCCGTCCTAATAACCAAACCCACGTGGAGTGTCATCGTCACGTGACAAATGACGTCAGCAATGTTGCCATCACTGAAGTCAACTTCAGCGTTTATGTTAGGCCCTTGTTTTGACATACAATTTTATTCAATTTACCTGTCATTTTATGAACTTGATAAGCATTTTTATACAATGAATACAATGAAGTGACAATTAATTGTGAACGTCTTTACGACGGAAGTAAAATGGACCCTGTTTATGAACGTATATACGTTAATTGTTTCGTTTTCATTTTTGAGGTGAAAAGGCCAGTTTGGCAATAAGTGCTCTCTTACTACAAATGGCTTAGCGTTATTTGTTTCATATATCTGTTAATTTATACTTAACTTCTAAACGAAGACTTAACTATAATTTTTTAATATGTTTATAGCAGAAGACACAACATGTAAAATCTTTTTAAATAAGCATTTAGTCCGTCTGTTAGTGAACATTTAAAATTAAGTTCAAGTTTCGTTAACAAAGATTAATATCTGAAATATGAATGGATTGAAAATAACAAGACAATAAAATCAGCTAAAACATATTTAGAAATGCCGATTATGGAAGCAAGGATCTGATTAGAAGCGTATACACTTAATTACACTTTAGACTAATATCAAATCATCAAGTACATCTTTAACTATACTATTTACTATCGATAATATTCTATGTCATTGATTTTTTTAAAAAATAATTGCATTGTTTTGAACAGCATTTAGATGACTTATTTTATCCAAAAAGTATACTTGTTTTACCAAATAGATTATGATTTGAATTTTTGAGGAATATTCAAAGATACACTGTATAATATGATTACTTAATATCTTGTAATTGAGATTTAATTGCTTGTTTACACTGTTTATTGATATTTTTTATAATGATTTTGTTACAAAATACACCATCTTTTTTTAAAGTTACACATTATATAAACGAGATTTGTCGACTTATACTTATTGTAGGAACCTTTTCAAAATGTTTCAGTCATTTTATTTATGAAAATAAAATTTTAATCCTTTTGTGCTTGTCTCTTTCTAATTATCCCAATCAAATGTGAAAACAATCAATTATATTTATACGTCACAAGGAACGTTCCATAATGTTACAGTAAAATAGGTTACGTTTATGTTAAACAGCCTGCGCAGATAGCTTTGTCGACACCTTCAATGGAAAAAGTCGTTAGTTGTACCTGCTAGAGGACACTTGTTTGTTCTTACCGGAACGTCCATGGAAATTGTCGAGACCACATTACACTGATAATAACGCCCAAACTGCTAATTAAAAGAAAGTGCCCGAACTATCCGAAACTAATAGGTCTGTCCCAATTTGCACCAAGTTAAACTTAACACCAAAATAGCTATAGATATTTTTTCAGCCATTTATATTCATGGTCAAAAGTTTCTGCCGACAATGAAAAGAATAGTTAAACCTATCACAGAACTAGCTTTAATACATGATATCTCTATTAGAGATTTAAAAAAACAACAACAAGCAAGGTGATAGAGAAAGTTTTGTTTCAAAATGCACAGTGCCATAGAATTAGACCGTCGCAAGTTTACCAGAAATAAGTCCTACAATAACCCAAGTTGAATCTTTACCAAGGGCTCAAAGACAGAGAATCATTTGGTTGATACCATTTTACAAGCAAGGATTTGGAGACAAATTTCTGATATTCGTTTAAATGTTTAGGTGCAGACAGCAGCGGGCAACCAGAAATTATGCGTAGTCATGTATTATCAGAAAATGGAGTTATACTACGTTCTTAAGGAAATTGGCTTAATACTATAAAGCTTTAGTAGCAAGACGCATCCTTGTGTCACACTTATTAGTGCCACATTATTATATTCCAATCATATTTACATATATAACTAAAACAAAACTCGGTGATCTTAAATATTGATAGTAAACATTAATAAGAACGTATCTTTATATCACCAACATTTAACTAAAGAATGAATTTGTCGTGCAAATCTATGTTAAAGACTTAATTTAATTTATGTCAAATAGTAGTACTTTGGGTGAGTCACTGACCAAGAGAAATTTAAAAAAGAGTTATTTTGCTTTTGGACATGACAAATTAATTTAATAAAAATCTCATACCACATACCTTGTATAGCTTAGTAATTTCTACACTCATGCTGCAATTTGTACAAAAAAGTTCGAGAAAAGAAATATTTGGCTCTGGAGACTGACCAAAAAATACCATTAAGCCCCAAATGGTTCCCATATAAATCAAAACGAAAACTGAAAAATGACAGTAGATCGCTGGACTGCTAGAGAACCTGGCATTGAATCTTAGAAAACCAATCATTGTTCTATTTTTGGTTTTATTACAGTTTTAACTTTTTCTTCATTTCTCATACAAAACAGCTACAGTTTTTTTTCTTGATGAATTAGATTTTAATGTTGTTTTAAACCATTTAAACTATTCTGAATAAAGTAAAATGAGAACGTACTTCCCAAAGCTTTAAAAAAAGATAACGCATAAAAAACACAATTTTCACACATTATTCATACAGTCTAAAACTCAAACCCTGTGGGAAAAGGTTTCGCTTGCACACGAAAACCATATCAAAATGTAAATATTTTTCATCATTTTGATAAAACTATATTATGAAACTCATAATTACAATAGACAAGCTGTATGCCATCCAAAGACAGCGTTAACTTGGGGCAGATATACTTCTGCAAGACAATGTGATCGTAACGTCGGAACAACTTACGGGATTATCACATATTACTCATTCATGCACATTATCATCACACAGGTAAACCAGTCGAAGAACTTCGCGCGTTAGCTGGGCGGAAAAGAGCGGATATTCCACAATAAAATGTACTTTGGTAAGACAGGATAGCAATGTTGGAATGTGTTTTACAACAAACATAAAATGACATTGTTTCAGCTTTTGAATTAATAATTTTTAACACTTAATTTGAGCTTCAATCGTTTGACAAATCTAAAATATGTTACTTATATATAATTGTTTGATTATTAGTATTAATCTAAAATCATCATCTAATTTGGAGATATCACATTCTGAAGCATCACTGTTTTTCTTCCTTATTAATATGTACTTAGTTAAAGTTAATCAGCACCTATCTACAGTATTTAACTTTGTTTAGTGGCTCCTCTGAAGACAAAGAAACGTTTGTATTATGTTTTTTTTTTTGATATACATAGAAACGACACAAGCAAGCAGGTACATAAAAACGCATTTAACTGACACCCGGCGTAATTGGTAGTGGTAATCTTCGAGATAAATATCTTGGCACATCTGAGGTCAGCTTGAAGACCTTCCAGTTTTATCGCCCCGGCCAGGACACGATTCCCTGCCGTAAATGACTGTTGAATTAGATAAGTAACACTTTAACGACTTTTCGGTCATGGGTACTTCGCGAGCAACGGTTGAAATGGTGTTGGTACTTTGCTCAGGTCAATCATCGACATATGTAAAATGATTTTCTTGTTTAGACCCGGTTGTATCTGAGGCACAGTCCATTAAGAGGTGTGTGCCTTTTGTCAGTCCTTTTATATTTACCGATTGTTCAGTTTTGAATGAACAAGATGTAGGTCACGTGTTATGATGACGTCATTACTGGGGGTAATAACCCGCGTAAGTATCAACATTACTATTATCAATGTTTTACACGTCGTTGAAATCATGACTCATTGGTTAACGACATTTAGGGTAATGGACATAAATTCGGATGTAATATTTATGATTTTTTGGAACATTTCAAATAAAAGCAGTGGGACAAACTGTCACAATGACATCAGATCCCCCGGTAAAACTGAATTATTTAGGTGTAAATTCATTTGTTTCGTTGTCAAACGGTGGACTTTAAGGTAAAACATGATGGATGTCGTAAAGCTTGTTATGTAGGTCAATCAGTATGATGACGCAATGTCAGTACAGATTTGAGTGGATGCTTGTAACATTAAGTTCACTTGTCGAACAATTTGGTCGCAGTTGTTCTAAAAATGGATTCGTATGGGTTTAACTGACTTAAGTGGGGTTGTTGCTCATTCACATGATGTCGAAATTTTATTTTCAACAATATATGCTTTAAAATCATTACAAGAAATTTCTCGTTTAATTTTTCATTTTTTTATTAATGCGTTTACATGGTTCACAGTCGGTAAAGTGATTCGACCGGTAATGGCGTAGTTTTTTTCCTATACACATAAGATTTCGCGCGGATTCTTTTCATGTGCATGCGATGACCTTTGTCAAGAATCTAAAACGAGTATATGCGATAAAAACGGAAATTAGATGCATATAATAACGATAACTCACAACTATTAATGGAGTTTACATTTCAAACAAAATCATTTTTTTACAAACAAGAGAACAACGAGACATCCAAACGTTATAGATTGTCATTTATGATTTTTAAATTTGTGTACACTGTTATTTTTATCTTGAAAATTCAATTAAGTGTGTGCATTATTATTTGACTGTATATTTCAACTCTATGTTTTCAAATAGATCGTTTTTCTTTTAGTTGCTTGCATTTGAGAAACTCGTCAGGAAGTGCGAGGTTAGAGCTCTGTAAAACCGGTTTAAGCACCCCAGTCGGTCCATATTGCCGACTGACCGTTCCAAGGCGGTAACTGTCGGGTTTGCTATTTTTCTTAAATGATTCATCACAAATTATAGACGATCTATTGTCTATAATATTGAAATAAACTTAGTTATGTCTTCATCATTAATTACTTTTAAAGTGACATAGACACAGTTAAAAATATATGCGTTACTCATATAACAACACGATCTTCAATGTTTTTAAATATTTGCATTACTTTTAGCTAAACTGTTTTATATTTATAACTGATTTATATTTCTGCTTGCGCTGTGCTATAATGATAATATAATGGGCCATCGAGCTTTAAATGGCTAAAGTAGTTTAAAAGCCAATTGTAACATTTTATATATCCGAACTTATAGCCAGCATAAACTTTTGAAAAGCAGAATGTTAACATATCATAATAAACAACAGATCAATAGCCAATTTGCACAAAACCGTAAAGATTCAATGTTAGTCGCTTCAAAGAACATTGGTATGGCCTTTTATGTTTATCCAGAAATATGGTCATATATGTTGTTTATTTTTTCAGTTACACATTCATCAAATATGGTGTTTAATATGTAAAACATCTGAAAAGGCATGCCTTGTTTGAGTATGCACCGAGTTATGGTATTATGTTTATTTGTAATATAATTAATACACTTGTACAGATATTTTACCAAGCGTGGAATAAAAGCAAGCAAGCTATCATCATAATTGTTTCGCACTAAGCATGTACGGTATTTGGTTTGAATATTAACGGACATGATTTTGACAGTTCTTTCCCCATCGCGTGGGAATATGATTTCGATCAGGTCAAAACTTTAATTAATGAGTTCTGCCAGTTAACCAGCGTGCGTCTCTGGTTCTACATCAATCTAAGTCTATAGCAGCTGTCAAAATTACAAAAGTCTTGTCGATGAGACTTGCAAAAATAGGCAGTTTTTATGTTATAATTTAAACTATTTAGTATGTAAACTAAGTATTCTTGGATATTAAACAGCATTATTGTGAGGAAATGGTAAGAGTCACGAAAGACAACTCTTCTTGACAATAACATTTGTGTTTCAAGAGCTACCTTCCCTACTACGCCTCCTCTACACTACAGTTTTATTTTAATATTAACTGTTTTGTCGTTCAATTGGGAGTTCGCATTTATTTCCTTGACTACTTTTGTCATAACTTATCAAAGAAACCATCAGCGCTTGCACATTTGTATTCAAATAGATCTGTTTTCATTGCTTGCACTTGAGAAACCCTTGAGGAAGTGCGAGGTTGAAGCTCTGTTTACCCGTTTTAAGCACCCCAGTCGGCCCATATTGCCGACTATAGTTCCAAGGCGGTAACTGTCGGGTTTGCTCTTGTCGTTAAATGACTCATGACCAATTTGCTCTTACATTACACTTGACTTACATGTGAAATACCTACGTCCTGTGCATTTTTCAGAGTTTGGTATATGTTGCAATGCTTATAAGACTTTAACATATATATTCTTATTATGTCTGATTATGTATATAAGCTACGGATGAATTTCCATATCGATGTTGATCTCAAATAATTGCTCATTGCTCTTCAATGTTTTTATCACTATTAGTCATTTAATAGTTTGAAATTTTGAAATTTTAACTGCACATCTTACACACTCAATGTTATTTAATTAGATCTTGAATCTATTTTTCTAATTATAGCAGTGATTTTCGAGCATATTTATAATATGAAATAGTATATATGCATGCATACAGTATTGAACAATACTATAAGTATCTCAGCCCATTGTAATATTAATTGATAATATTTCTTTAACCTAAAAGATTTCAAAATACGTAAATAGTGCACGGCTAAATGCTCGTAGTTTGCCAAACACCCAAATGACAAAGCAGGTCCATTCTTATATTAGACTAGAATTGCCACCTATACCAGTCTTTAAAGTCAATATTCTACATCTATCTGCATATGTGTTCTGTTGAAACACCGTTAGTTGTTCATTCATATTGACTTGTGCAAAACAAAAACAAAAAAATCGATTAAACCCCCGATGTGTTCACAACGGTTAGCAGGTAAAACTAAAAATAGCTTATATTTTAAAATACACGAATTCAGTAGTAGCTGTCGGTATCGCGTATCACGTTATTGTTGTTTTGTGTAAGGACGTGTAAGGTAAGATTTTAGCTTAGTGATTTGCTTTATGAATTATCTGTTATATCATTTTGGGTAAGATTCAATGTGTTTTATACCATGAATGTTACATGTTTCTTCTGCAAAGGGTTTTTAGATTGTAAATAATGCATAATAATCTAATCGGATGCCATTTTGAACATACGCAATCTACATACAGCCCTTTTACATGTATCAAAACTTGGACATTCGCACAAGATTAGTAACGTGTACTTATCTAAGAACAAATCAAGAAAACGTTTAAAGATCTAAAAAACATAAGTATAAATTAGTGGCAGAATAAACAAAATCTTAAGTGATAGCGTTTTGAACTTTCGTTTTCAAAGAAAAAGTATTGACAGGAGCAGGGCGGAAACGACGTGTAACTGGTTAAGTCAGCCATTTTTACTTATGTCTCGTGCCTTCCTGAAAACAGTTACACCTGGTATTGCCAAATATTGCTCAATAGCAACCACACCTGAGTAAAATATGATGATCTTATTTTCAGTATTATACCAGTTTGATTGTCAGTTTGTCTGTTTTAACGATCAAAATTCGAGGTCAAAATAATGTTAACATATTGGCAAAATATCTCCTAAAATGAATGATGCTTGAAACATTTGAAACTTGTTTACATTGACATCGATTTGGATTTAGACTCGTAAAAGTGTGTTTTTCTTACGTCGAACTTCTGCCTCGTCCTCCACATCGTCAATAAGAATGTTGGCAACGAGAAATAGAAACAAGAAGCGTCATTTGTATCTGGCGATACCGAGGAATAAGTAATCACAGCATATCACAAACCTGGTACTAAATCGTTTGATGTGTTGACCTATTTTCAATTATAATTTATGTTTTTAACTTGATAGTTTTTATATTTTTCTATATTTTACTTACATAGTTTTAACATGATTATGCTCTATTCGCATTTAACTTTGTATTCGGCGCCGTATGACCTGTTAAGTGTCGGTGTGCCGTAAAACCCAAACAAATAAATAAATAAATAAATAACAACATCAACAATTTTGTTCATAATGATTACATTCATAGTTTACATATGACGCATAAAACTTGTGCAAACGACAATTTAAATGGCTTTAGTCAGTGTATTGAAGTAACTGCTCTGATTAAAGAAGCCAGCCAACAAGCAAGCAAGCAAACTAACTAACTAACTAACTAACTAACTAACTAACTAACTAACTAACTAACTAACTAACTAACTAACTAACTAACTAACTAACTGACTGACTGACTAAGTAAAACCTCGGGCCAAAATATACATGTATACTTCAACATGGAATGATGGTTGGTGTTCAACTTTTAAGGGAAACTGCACAGATGAACTAAAAGTCGTTAACATTGACAAGGATTACGATGTAGACTCGGAAGGAGTGTATATATTGTCTCATTGGACACGACCGTCCTTGTAACCGAAATACGAATTCTTCCAAAGAAAACCAAGAAGACACAAGAGCACTGAGCAAATCACAAATAGAAGTCATTTGTATCAGTCGATAACGACGACAAAGTAATCACAGAACATCTCTGTCTCAATCTTGGTAAAACACCAACCATTTTTGTAATAATGATACCATAAATCTTGTACAAAAGCCGATTTAAATGGTTTTATTCGGTGTATTGAAGTAATATCTTGCATTAAAACAAAGAACTTTAAACCTCGCACCAAAGCAAAATACTTTTACATTTTTGTTTCCTTTTAGCTTAGCTTAAAAGTGGTATCTGACAATTTGAACAAAATATTTTCACTAAACATCATAAGAAACCATTGTTACCTGAACAGATCTTGCAAAATGTTGTTTATTGATGTCCTAGATCTATCTGAAAAGTGAACCATAACGTCACGATCGTCATTTCAAACATGTATTTCTTTTTGAGTCACGCTGCACAGTTAGTTATTTTTAAACTAAAGAAACAGTGTGACCACTTATGTTTTAGCTCATCCACGTCACCCATTGTGACATCAATGTCTATTTTTGCAGGAATCCCAATCGTTCTTATTTATAGATTTGAAAGGAATGAAAATTTTAAATGTTAATTAACGAGCTTTAAGGTCCTAAAATGGAGATACTGTTGACAATGATCGTCAAAGCTTAGACTTAAGTATGATTTATTTCTGCAGAAAGTATGTACAAACACCTCAAACAGAAGTTACATATACTGTCGGATACCACCTTTAAACTTAACATGAAATAAAAAGAATGCTGATTTGTGTATGGGAATGCTAACTTAAATGGGCACTGGTGGTTTGTGTTCAGCTTTTAAAAGAAATTGCACAAATGGTCGGCCAGAGTCTAGACGTGTGTGGTATGATGGTGTCCATATCAAACTGTCATAGACGTAGCAGCACGTTATCTATTTTCAGAAAACCCTGACAAGATATAGGCAGTTTATGCGGTTTAATATGAACGATACATTAAACGGAAGAAAGCTTACAAATACACACCTTTCAGTTGTAAATACAAGGAAATGCCGATGCGATAAAGAAAGTGAAAGTAGAATAGCAAGTTAGCTGTTGAAGATATCATATCGCAACGTTCTGTCATACATTTGACACTGAAATTAACATTTTTATGAAAAAGATCAACAGATGTATAAATATTCCTTTAAAAATAACTGTCAGACATTGATTCCTTTAATACATATGTTTTTGATAAGAGGATACATTTGCGTTCCAATCAAGTTTTTTTGAAGAAATTAAGAATGAAAATTCTGTGGCAAATCATGATGTAATATTTTAATACATTCGCCAAAAACGTAGCAGGCAGACATTAGACAGGTCATTTAGTAGCATATTTTATAAAAGCATTTGAAAAGCACATTATAAAAACAGTAACTATTCTATGAAACTAGTTATCACTATTTACTTATCAAGAGAAAATGTATGATACATTAAAGATATTGCAACAACAGGTTACCAATATTTAAAATGTGTACCTTCTACATTTGCATCAATCTACCCACCGAATGTACTAAGAAACGCATAATCATTTGTGCACTGGTAAAAGCTTTTACAATCTGATGATGCCACTCGTAGCTCTTCTAAGCTCTTATTGCAGTTTACGTCAATTCGTGGCGTAAAAAGCATATTTTCTTTCCTGCTTGGTTCTTAAAAGAGGTTCTTAAAACATAACTATCTATTTAAAATGGTAGCATATATCCGAACACTTAATTATAAAAGAAAGCCAAAATGATTTTAAAATTACAGACAAAGGTCGTGTTTGTTTTTGTGCGTTATTCAGAGATATTACATTTCTATATCTATATTTTGGAATCCAATTACTAAAACATAGTTAAAAATTATCTTAACATCCGTTTTCTGGTTAATCTTTAAGCTATATGGTATCAAACTTGGTGTTTCAATAGCTTAATAGGTTTCTTTTTTATCCCTGATATTAAGCGTACAACTGACATTAAATTATATTTTACAGGATCTGGAAATGTCGAAATATTTTGAAGAACACGAAGAATTCTTTGAGTACAAATGCAACTATCTTTGCGAAATAGGGAAAAAAGTTCGCAGGTCCGATCAGTTCTGCCCCGATTGCACTCGTCATCTTTGTACGGAATGCAATGAGGTACATCGAGCTCTCTATAAAACACACAAACTGGTGTCGCCTGAAGATTCTTCTAAGAACCTCACTGCCAACGCCATCGAAGAACATTGCCACCTACACCCAACAAAGATAGCAGAACTATTTTGCAGTAGTCATGATGCTGTGATTTGTACAGCGTGCTTGAAAGATCATCAGTAAGTATTGCATTTGCTACATATTCATGCCACACATATGGGCATCACTATTCCATACCAGGCGCGTTTCTGCCATTACGCACTTTACGCACGTGCGTAACCTCCGTTCGAATAATCGAAAATCTAAAAGTATCAAAAACACTCAGAAAGTCGATGCCGGACCCGGGTTAGGAATAATATATTTTATTTGCGTAGTTTCTATGTTATAAAATCTTATTGCCACACCAATCAAGTTGAAAAGGTTTAAAATGATTAAACTTATACACGTCAGGATTTTAGTCGTTCATATTTTTCGTCAAGTTCCTCGCATGTCCGCATTTTACATGTTATTCCTTAGAAAAAGAACTGTATATTCAAAAGTATTACTGCAAAGGTTATTTCCCTTGCAATTGTGCGTAACTTTAAACACGGTCCAGATACGCGCCTGTTCCATACCCACATCACTCACGCGCATACACAACAGCGCACAAAAATGCACACTCAACTCTAAATAATATTGGCTAATTGTAAAGTTTGATTTATTGTAGATCGTGTAAGGCGGCCGTCTATATACCACAAAATGTTAATAATCTGCTGAGCCCATCGGCCATCCAAAACATATGTGAAAAACTTGCAGACCATGGCGCGAAATTGGACAAAAGGGGAAGTTTAACCAATAAATTGGAGGAAAACGATATTCATTCAAGAAAAAAGATTGAAATGATAAAAAAGTACACTTCCAAATTGAGGAGCACTGTGAACGATTTAGAAAAGAAGGCAATCATAGTGGTAGAGAATGAAGGCAAAACAGTGTCAGATAGTTTGAGAGAAAATGCGAATAAAGAAGATGCTCTTAAATCTGAAGTAAAAACATCCCTTGAAAATCTTCTAAATGCAAATAATAACAAAGCCCAGTCATTTGTTTGTTTAAAAAAAGCACAGAAGCTAGTATCAAAGACTGCCGAGTTCTTATCTGATAGATCTAAAGTTCTGGATGTTAGCACCTTCTGGGGTAATTATCATATTAATGAGTCTCTCAAAGATGAACTGGCCTCTTCTTCTTTAATTTCTTCAACTCGTCGCCCCCCTATGTCAAGAACGTACCATACTAATACACGGCACATAACTGAGCAGAGATTGCCCCTTAACAGAAACGGTGAGAGGGATTGTAGATGGTGACCGTGAACACGGAATTGTTTCACAAAAGCACAATCAGTTCCTTTGTTTGAGATATATGTCTTCTGAAAGAGAGGAAGAACCGCCATTCGTGAATTGTCTAGATTTTGAATGATTGAGAAGCGTGGTGTATTGACGGATAACGACCTTTGTCATAATTTGAAACAATTGAGAAGAAAATAACACCCGGTTGTTGACTGATGCCCCTTTTTAGAGCATTGGCTAGAAAAGCTCTGCAGAAGAAAAACCTACAGTCACAGTTCGATTCAAAACTGAGATTATTGCCAAAATCTGGTGGCTTATTAAAGAATAAAAAACGATAATTAGAAAATAATCTACCACTAATATATATATATATATATATATATATAATAATTACACATTTAAGTGCATGTAATTATGATGTCATTTAATTCATCATATAAGAATTGTTACGTGTATTTTATTAGATGGACATTGAAACTTTATTACTTAATTCAATCTTAACATGGATTTGATGCTACAACCATTTTCAATGACGTAATTACATGTAAAAAACGTTAGCGGTTTGACATTGTTTATTAAAATAGATCGGTTTTCTTTTTATTGCTTGCATTTGAGAAACCTATCAGGAAGTGCGAGGTTAGAGATCTATAAAATCGGTTAAAGCACCTAGTAGGTCCATTTTGCCGACTGACCGTACCAGGGCAGTAACTGTTGGGTTTGCTCTTTTTGTTAAATATTGTATTTACTCTTTAACAATACTGCATATTATTTTGTTGATTTGGGTTGTTTTCTAAAATTCGATGATTTTTTTGTATTTTTTACATTTCACTGTTGACACTTTTGGCATATGACGTCACGGCATTGTATGACGTCATTATATTGTTCTTATTATATATCAGCGCTTGTACTGTTTTATTTTATTTGAAACTACTCTCTCATTTGGAATTTTTATGTCGCCGAGGCTTTTATCTACTGTACAAACTGTATATGTTAATTATTTTTTACATTACTAGTTATTATGTATGTACATAAGTTCATTGTATCTGTTTTAACTCCCGATGCAGGTGCTTACTGTTAGTTGTTTCACTTTGACGGGATATTTTTATTTACACTGTTTGTTTGATAGAAAAACCTATCAGGAAGTGCGAGGTTAGAGATCTATAAAATCGGTTAAAGCACCTAGTAGGTCCATTTTGCCGACTGACCGTACCAGGGCAGTAACTGTTGGGTTTGCTCTTTTTGTTAAATATTGTATTTACTCTTTAACAATACTGCATATTATTTTGTTGATTTGGGTTGTTTTCTAAAATTCGATGATTTTTTGTATTTTTTACATTTCACTGTTGACACTTTTGGCATATGACGTCACGGCATTGTATGACGTCATTATATTGTTCTTATTATATATCAGCGCTTGTACTGTTTAATTTTATTTGAAACTACTCTCTTATTTGGAATTTTTATGTCGCCGAGGCTTTTATCTACTGTACAAACTGTATATGTTAATTATTTTTTACATTACTAGTTATTATGTATGTACATAAGTTCATTGTATCTGTTTTAACTCCCGATGCAGGTGCTTACTGTTAGTTGTTTCACTTTGACGGGATATTTTTATTTACACTGTTTGTTTGATAGAAAAACCTTCAGGAAGTGCGAGGTTGGAGCGCTCCACAAACCAGGTTTAAGCACCCCAGTTGGCTATTTTGCCAACTGACCGTTCCAAGGCGGTAACTGGTGGTTTTTCTTTTTGAGTTTGGTATATGTTGCAATGCTCATAGGATTTTGTCATATATTCTTATTCATGATCACAACAATGTTACCTGTGCAGTGTGGCGGTCGTAAAAAATCTCCCCGTGCATGTAATCTATGTTGTCATTTAATTCATCCTATAAGGATTGTTACGTGTATTTCCTTTAATGGACATTGAACTTTGGTTCTTCAATTCCATCTTTACATGAACAGGATGCTACAACAATTTATTCGTCTTTGGTCATGTTTGCTCATGATTCAGGAAGTTATTTTTTTATAGTCAACCATTTTTGTGTAGTTTTTCAAATCTAAATAATACCATATTCTTTTCTAAACACTATGCGGACATTATTTTTCAATGACGATTTAATCTTCCGTGTTTCTCTCATTAAACTGAAAATAAACACAGATCGAGTTTAACTTATTAAGAACACCGCAATACAAAATTAAAAAAGACAGTATATATGTTTTATAACTCAATAATGTTGTCCTCTAAATGTTCATCAGAGATCATATTTTAATGATCAAATAGTACTCTCAAAGTGATTTTTTGTTTATTGCGTTTATAAAAAAAGATTCAAAAACGTTTTTAAGAATCCTGTTAGAATCATCTGTATTATTGTCATTTCTCCTGTAAATCAGTTAATAGCGTTGCAGGTAAGTTACACTCTTCTGATAATAGTTAGTTATGCTTTAATTGAAATATGTCTTAAATATTCATGTGAAAGTCGAAAAAAATGAAATAAGATATGACAAAGGTTAAAATTGTAGTTTATTCTTCAAAGTCGTATTTACTAATATTTTCTGTAGACAATCACGTAATCTCAAAAACTATTACAAAACAGCTGATTGTTTCCTTATCATTCACATGGCCACTTTACAATAAAATTATGACGTGGTTGATATAGATGTGACATTCTCATAGCCTCAAAGTTGTAAAATTAAACATGTTGATTGGTTGATAAAGTGGATCTTGAAGTTGTAGATTTAAAATAACTAAATTGTTGGTAAAGAAAGAACGACAAACAGAACAATAGAAATCATTGATTTTTTTGTAATGTTTGGTCTGCAATATCCTATCTGTTGCTATAAAGACATCCCAATAAAAAAAACAGTAATTTTATCCATTTTTACGCGTAACATGTATTAAAAATATTAATAAGCGTGCATTTTAACACTTAATAAATCAAAGTTTGCTCAGTCAAATTTACAATTAAACTTACGTTGCTTATGTAGTGTGTTATTATTATATTTACATGTATTATATAAAGATGTCCACTGTCGTCAAGTAAGTGTTATAAATGTAGTAATTGATAAAATCATACCGATACATATGCTGGAGTATTCTGGGATATTGTAAATAGAAATATGCACCATTACTGAAAAGCTGAACATGAGCACATTTGCAGAAACATTGTACAGAACAAATTAATGGTAAAAATGCACAAACGTCGCGAAAGTATTCCATTAAGAAATCATCATATTTAGAAAACAGATATCAGTCATGTAAAGAACAATTCTAAATTATACATGAATGTATCTTACCAATCACACACATGAAAACCTTACCAATGTGTACATTATTGGAAAAGGCCCAATTAAAGCAAAAATATAAGCAAAACTTAATTTAAGAGATACTTATAATATTTCGAGATTAAGCAAAGCCCACCATGTAAAAACTATAGAATCATTTACAAACGTTTAACATATTTTCCTCGTGTCAATTTTAACAATAACGATGGCTTTCCACTCCCCTTGATAATATTGCTCTTATGTTAAGATAAAAAATAAGAGCCAGAATTTGATCAAAAACTGAATCTGATTTATATTGACAAACACAATATCATTTTGTCCGTCCTTTAAAGATTATTTTATTTGACAAAAAATATCTATCCTAAATTGTACTGTGGTGGTTCAAATTGTTCTCTGAGTTCTGTCCATCTACATAGGTATCCAGTAATTAATGTAGCTACCGTCGCTGGCTCGTTGTCTTAAAGAAATTGAATAAATGAATGTTGTGAGAAAGAATGAAATATTTAATAAATAGCAATATCGATTCCGAAATAAAGGAGAATCACCTGATTGTATGTAAACTCTCCATTTTTTTCATTTATCAACGCTGTCCAAGGACATCTTCGCGATGAGTTATACATTGGCAAAAAACTTAAAATTACTTTGCCATGTACATGTTTCTGTTGTTTTTTAGATTGTTTTAATTTCTAGACACTGCTCTCTGCGACAAACGGATTACAATTGTGAAAAACATCAAACACAGCAAAATTGAAGAAAACAATGAATTTACTTTAAAGTATTGAACTTTTTTGAGCAGCATAAAAAAACGTCCCTAAAATATTGGCCAACTATTATTAATAATATTATATATATAAATCCGATTGACATATCCCTTGCACAATAAAATAGTAATTCATCGGTACAAAATTGATCACGCATGGTCACAATTGGTCGTAAAGAAATACTTTAGTTGCGGAAGCTTAACTACTTTCATTAATTTACGCAAACACTCTACTGATACAGTGCAGCATATTGTTGGTACTCACCATATTCGGCAGTAGATGACGTTGATGTTGTATCATCTACGCTTTAAGGTCGTTCAGTATATTGCACAACTGAGTTCAAATTAGTTACCTACGATATCAGTATATCGCTAGTATCTAATACAATAACTTCATCCGCTTAACCAAAATCTTAAGGGTTTCTATTGCATACAGCTAAATATAACATTCTTCTTTGGACAATCACCATTTATAAACACATTCACGTACACTTAGGAATGTATATTTTCTATTTAAAAGTAAGCAGAATAGAAAGTTATCTGCTTATCATTTAATGTTTTTGAAAAATAAAACCTTTGCAATCTGCGATCATAAAAAACAACAACATTATATTCAGTGACGAAGTTTTTCAGAATCAAGGAAGACAACACTTTTGAAAAATTACGTTTGTGTTTCAAGAGTTGCTTTCCCTATGCTACTTTATACTGCAGTTTTATTTACAAATTAATATTTGTCTGGGATTATGTCTGATTTTTATATATATTCGCTGAAATCTGAACAATTAATTTACATCAGTAATTTTTAATATTAATGATATGTAGTATTATGTTATTATGCATGATTACTGTATGAAACTAAGTATAGTTATATCAATAAAACACAATATGAAACTTTAAAATAAATATAAGCGTGGACTCGAGCTCGCAACCACTCGAGTACAAAAGAAGGTCGCGGCTCATTACATTGTATTTTTTTCACCTTATGTGACGTCATAGGACATGAATAAAAACCAACAAATGGATTTTAATCTTTATTAATATTTGCATTTTTATCAGAAGCTGGTGCGTCCCTTAAAATCTTGTTTTCAACGATTTTACGATGTTTGGAATTTGAGTGCGGTTGGAATTAATATCTTTCAAAAGACAGTCCATCCGGATGCGCGTAATACGTTGATCGCACTGTTGTTTGGTGAAAAATATATCACCACATCATTTATACCACTAATTTCCATAATGATGGTAGGATATACATGTCTTGTCTCATTTGCGTACGTCCGAAATTCTGTAAAAATTACTGTATTAATTCAGTTACTGTGGTATTTATATGGAAAGGTTCCAACTTTTTACTTTCCAAAAGACAATGTAGCGCATAATAATCCCATCAGCAAAGCTATTTGCACACAACAATAGCAAGCATTTGGTGCCGTCTAACTCGGTAACGTTCTAATCGACGAATGTCGTCAAGTAAGTGTTATAAATGCTTAAGAAATTACGAATGTCGTTATTCTTGCACTTATTCCAGCTTTTACAATATATATTGATGCCATTCCTAGCTCTCCGTACATCTTCTTGGTTTTAAAGGAGAACATAAAAAACATAACTATCTAGTTGAAATGGGCATATTCAGGCACTTGATCATAACTAAAGGTCGGATAAATAGATAAATTACCCTTAGTTTTCTTCACATGCATTTATTCCAAAACAAGCCGAACTGATTTAACAATGACAGAGGAAGGTCGTATTTTTATTAACAAATACTTTGCCTTGTTATCGTTTGTATCAAGAAGCCCTTTAAGGGATGTCTCCATTTCAGATTTTTAAAGCAGTTTATTTATTCTCATTTTTGAAACACAACTTCTTAGTTTTGAGTCATATCTGGTTATTTCTTGAAATTTATTGTTTTGAAATTTGATATTTTTTTCTTCGATATATCGCCTATATTTTCCAGTTTATCGAACTTCACGCTTAGATCTGCAAGTTGCTTACATATTCTCTGGACTGCATGTTCACGCAACAGTTCAGCGACTATTTCTGATACATAGACAATCTCTGTACACAACTTGAAACATCAATCTTACAATTGTTGAGTTTTATTTATAGTGTGCACATGTGTATGTATTCTGTAGCTGATGTTTGGGGTAATGTGTATGGAGGAATGGATGTGTGTGCACATGTGTATGTATTCTGTAGCTGATGTTTGGAGTAATGTGTATGGAGGAATGGATGTGTGTGCACATGTGTATGTATTCTGTAGCTGATGTTTTGGGTAATGTGTATGGAGGAATGGATGTGTGTGCACATGTGTATGTATTCTGTAGCTGATGTTTGGGGTAATGTGTATGGAGGAATGGATGTGTGTGCACATGTGTATGTATTCTGTAGCTGATGTTTGGGGTAATGTGTATGGAGGAATGGATGTGTGTGCACGTGTGTTATGCTGATTAATTCTTGCCAGCAGCAAAAAAACAACAAAACAGAAAATGTGAGGCAGAACCTGGGAAGGATTCCATTCATCGAAGTATCGACGTCGTAATATGTCAAGATTGTATTTTTTATATTGTGATTGTCCTTGAACATTTGTAATCGTCTTCACTTTAAAAATATTACTGGACAATCCATTGGCATATCATCTACTTAACTTAATTCCAGGTTTCAACATAATTCGTATAATCATAATTGTATAACTCTCTTGCAACCTAAAAGATTAATTACTAGCTTATCATAGCATCTCAAAGCAGTAAAGGCATCACTTTATCTCATGATCTCGCCAGACAAATAAATGATTGTTGGGGTTGGCGACGATGAACTCATTAAAATAAACAGGTTATTCATTTATATAATATAAACATATTGTACCTTTTTTTCTACTATTTTAACCTAAGTATGCTTAGATGGAAAACACACACATACACTTTTTAAAAATGTTACAGGTAATATATAGTAGTAGAGCATCGACTTGCGGATCGGGTGGTCGTGGGTTCAAACCCCGGCCGGATCAAACCAAAGGCTTTAAAGTTGTTATTAGTGGCTTCCCTCCTAACGCTTTGGGCTAAGGGGACAGCATTACGCCTGACTCGTCGGTGTCAGTATAATGGACCGGCCGTGTTTAATCTCTGGGCACCTCATAAGTGCCCCTGTGCTTTATTGATAGAAATGTCGCTGCACATGATCGGCAAAAATCTCGGCAAATCCCGTCCCACAACATTTTAACATCTTCTGAAGTCCGAAAACCACAGTAAAGCCTATTGTTTACTAAATAAACCGAACATGTCTGACACTAAATTATCAGTTCTCTAACGGAAAATATACATAAATTACTTATAAAATATAATTCTTGAAATCAATTCAATTTACTTTGTTCTTAACTCCAAACGAGCGAAATCCAACTGATATGAAACATGCACGGAAATCTTCCAAACGCTTCTTGGACAATACACCATTCAAGTTTATTTATTTTAATTATTCTTTACCTTTATCCAGTGAGCTTAGTTCCAGTACATAAAAAGTTCATCTTGTGTAAATTGTGTACTTTTCATGAACTCATTAATATTTCAAGGATAAAAAATGCATTACTTTAATATGGCGCCCAAACAAAATTACTAAATTCGGCAATGTGACCGCGACTGACAGCAAAATCATTGCAGTTTTTAAGAAATAAATGCTTTTTGGTTGCAGTTTTATAATCATTGTTATTATAATTAATAGATCGCACACTGACAGGTTGAACTGGTTCATGTTAACATATTTGATCAACAATTATAAACTGATCGTTTATTGAAGAGGGGTCGCACTTTAAATCAGAAAGCTCTCTTTGTACATTGACATAATGTTCAATACGTTTTTTGCTTTTGTAAAACACAGGCTTTAACAATTTCAAAGCTATGACGTCGCCTTTGCTAGCTGAAAGTTATAAGTGGAATCCATTGATCGCATATTGTTTCTATTTCTATGTTTACTCGGCTATAACGTAAATGCAATTTTGTTTGGCTACGTTGGCGTAAGTCGGCTTAAGACTATCAAGGCATTCAACTGAATGACATCGAGCAAACAGTATGTGCCCATTTAAATAGGAGACTCTAGATATTCCCTTTATAAATAAAAGTGCAATAAAATAACCCGTCAAATGTTTACTTTATTTAGAACAATTAACCTTAAATAAAGCTCTAAAAATAGTTAATATAAATTTATCTCTGATTCAAATGGCCAGAAAGAATTTTATCTGTAGCTATTGTCATAGGCTGTCGTAGCTTCCTATTGTCTAAAAATAGAGGGATCGATTTAACGTTTAAATAAAAACGTTTAGAATAAAATATATACATATTTAAGTCACTTTATGTATATGTATAAATAACCAAGTGTCATCAGTTTATACAGTTTTTAAGAACATATACATTATACATTCTAGTAAATTCCTATATATTTACTTAAACAACACATGTAACCCAACATATTTGTGTTTCACTGGTAGATACCCTGGATACTTTTATGATGCCACCTTTCTTCATCTATTTCGTTGGTATACCTTCTGTCAAATGTAAGTTTGGTGTGCTAAAATTGCGTTAGTGCGCATTTATCTTTTACGAACCATGTTAGAATCATTGCTAAAGGCAAGACATAACATAAAATCGTTTAAGCTTCTGTAGCTCAAGGTCGGCTTACAAGACACGGAAAGCAGTCATATCGTAGGTGGAATGCCTGTATAAAAGACAGCATTTATAAAATGGATATGTTTATATGACAAGACCATATGACAATTTCAAAATGTCTAAAACATAATTATCATCAGGCGTCTGTAATACATTCTTGTTAAATGTAGTAACGTATCACTGAGACAAGGCAATACTAATGAGAGAGGAAACACAAGTTAAAAGATCGGGATCTATGAGCAGCTAAAACAGCTTACATATATACAGAACAATGCTATTAAACTATTGTAGACTTAGACATTCCGCAACTGATGTATTTTATATTTGTGTGGCGCAAAGCAGTGTTTTAAGGCTAGGAGAGGTGATATTTTCCATTGTTAGTAATACGTCGTGTACTTCAAACATTAAATAACTGTCCAGGCTAAGAAACTGGTCTTTATGGAACCGTCTCAGTCAATTTATCAACAGTATGAACAATCAAAGATTTTTTTTAAAAAAATAATTTAAAACAAGCACTTACATTTTTAACTGTGAAAAACAACATATAATTAAATATTGAATGAAAACTGTAAATACAAATGTAATATAATTTGACGATTTGCCCGTTTAATTACTTGGTAAAAGAAAAACTTGATATGTTTGACAAAACATTTAAAACACGAAAAACGGGTTCGCGATGTTTTGGTTATAAATTGTCGTAAATTCGAAATGGCAATACAATACATCTTCTATAACAGTTTCAAAGCGTTTCTTGAAACTATAGTAATATCGTCTGCAAATATACAGATAGAGGATTGAGAAGGATTGTGATGTTTTTGCCACTCTATCACACTTCGCGAGGATATCTTGGACAGCATTGATTAATAAATAACAAAGGTGGAGAGAAGAAAAATACAATCAGAAGATTTTTTGTTATTAGTCAATCTAATCTCTGAGTTTATTGAATATTTTATTTTCTCTCACAACTTCGTTTTCTCAATTTGTTGCAGACAACGAGCCAACGAGAACAGCTCAGACAATATATTAATAATGGAATACCCATGTTCAAGGACGAAACTGATTGATCCAATTTCTTAAAAATGGACAAGTGTACTAAACTAAAACAATCTAATTTAGAATAGATCTTTTGTCAAAAAAATATTAAAGGAATGGAGAAAACAATATTGTTTTAATATCGAACATATTCAGTTTTATGATCAAATATTCAGTTTTTCCTATATCAGTTCGAAACATATAAACAACAACATTATCAAGGGTTGTGAAACGTTATCTTTATTGTTAAAATTGACATGATTTTTTAAAATTTATAAAGTATCATCCAAATCGACGTCCTTGTATAGATTTTGAATTGTTAATGTAATCATATTCTTTACATGATTCCAAATCAATGCATGGTTTGCTTTGCTTAATTTTAACCTCGTATTAGGATTTTTAAAATTATATTGTTATTGTTATTTGCTTTTTGTTAAGCTTGAATTGTGTCCCTTCTGTAATTTACAAATAATAATATTTACTTAGTAGGATTAATATGAAACAGTAAATTGTAAATTGGACTCATAGTTTTTTGTAAAATTAGGGTGATTTTTTAATGGATGACAGTGCGACATTCAGTTTTTGCATTATTTACCATTGCTTTGTTTTGTACAATTTTTGTGAAGATATGCTCATGTTCATCTTTTGAATAATGGAACATATTTCTAAATATTCTGACATGTGTATCGGTATCATATTATCAATTACTACATTTACAACATTTACTTGACAGTAGAATTTCAGTAGGCAATTTTGAAAAAAAAATAGATTTTTCATTTTTGAGGAAGGTCACATATTTATCTTAACCGCGTTACATAATCATTTTACAAATGCTTAGTGAATGTTCAGGAAACTATCGGATGTTTTGTTATAGTGTTGGGATTGTACTAGAAGGACAAACAGAAACTTACAGACAGTATAAGTAAATTGTATTTTAACAAATTAACTACCATTTCAATCCTCGTTTCGTCTTACTTCATTTACCACGACTTTTAAATGAACATTTTACGAATTATTAAGAATAGCATATTGAACAATTGTCAGAATAGTAATACTTACCTACAACTCCATGAAATGATGAACTGGATGTTAACAATCATACAAATGCTTTATACTTAATATAATATAAGTCACTGTCGATAGCTAAAATAGGTTTATTGCAAGTACCCAAAAGGTTTATCGATGCAACATTTTCGGAGATACTGACATTGCACATTTGAGTTTAAATTAACAATCTCAGTCCGTAAACAAACATAACCGGTTGAAATAAACAGGAAAAACTGAACAATCTAGTAATATTTAATGTTGAGCACTATAGATGTATTCTTCTGATGGCGGTATTTACACTGCAAATGGGCACACCAAAATGTTCCTCACTAACTACAACAGACAGTTAGAAAAAATCACTAATTATGGTGGTGATCAAATCTTATAAAAATCAACCATGCATATTGAAATATCAGTATTTTTATCATTATTTACTAATATAGAAATGTATGAATATTTTTCCATCGAAACGATTTTTTTAAAACCCAACATATTTCAGTAAGAAAAGTCATAAACAAAATAAACATATAATTAAATTGAATTGTCCCAGTATACTTGACGTTTTCAAACGTTTACTTGTTGTGCTGGGTTGCATAGGTAATTTTCTATTTTATTTTTTTTTTTTTTGCATAAAAAATCCTAGCTGAATGTGTGTTTGTCGGTTAGTGAGAAAAGACAATCAATCATATGATTGGATGAGAGATCTCAACTCACGGCTTACTTATTTCAACAAAGTCACCAATGCTCGTTTCTGTAAAAGACGTTCAACTTTGACGACCTTCCGATCTCATAATGAACTCAATGATAGATTATATAATTCTTCGCTATTTCTTATTTTACAATTTTAACTAAAATAATGCACATTAAAAAACGAAATAAATACTGCAGTAAACATCGTTGACTTTGAAATCGGAAATGTTTTGCGGGGTATTAAATAATGATCTATTTAAACCGCTTTAGTAATGGAATATGAAATAATCTGAAGAACTTAAGAAACATATCCTCAATATCAACAAAACAATTACAAATATAGCTTTAAATCACAAGCTGTTTGTCGATTGCTTAAAAGTATATATATATTTTCTATGGTAACTTTTAACATTGCATGATTAATGTCATAAACGCACTAACATTTCGTTTATGCAGAAATAAACGTGTTCTTGAATGTTATTAATTGACAAAATAAGGATATTAAATTGGATTCGCTCATTAATGCCCAAGGGCACTCACTTTTGATAGGCTTAATTTAGTTAACATTTTAAGAATTCTATCCAAATTACTATTCATTCCATTAACTCAGATGCATCACTTAATGAGAAAATTGAATTCAACTTGCATCTGGTGAAACATTTCAATTATCGTTCGATGTACATCAAGGACAAAACTATGCGTCGAGTTACAAAGCATTTGCTGTTTGCCAAGGCTACTGATTGTGTCAATTTCGTTGCGAATAAAGGAACAAGCGGAATTGTATAATCTCGTTTAGGTTTAGAAGTTGAAACAATAAAGATTCCTAAACATGTTGATCAGTCGACCTGTCAAATATATTATGACTTGTTCAATTGTTTGCTTATATATAATTATACACGTACGACAGATGAGTTGAAGTCAACAAACAAAATCTGGTAGTATAATATTTTTTTATTCAAACAACGTTTTCTCTCGAGTAAAAGTATATTTTACTTAAGTCCTACACGTATGACTATCAAACTGTTTACATTAAAACATTTAGAATTCCTTATTCTTAGAACAACATTAAAATAAACACGACAATTAAATACGCAACATGTATTCGTATATTTTAATTAGGAAAAAAAATGTATCATAAACTCCAATCCTAATATCATAAAGTTTTCGTGGTTTATGTGTATGGACTGCAAAAGATTGTTTGTATCAAACATGTTTTCATTAGAAGACAAAGCAATGATCAGTGTTTTACTTTAAAAAGGAAGCACATTCACGTTCTTAAAACAATAATAGATTGTTATTTCCAACAATTTATATTTCTTGCGGAAAAATTCTCTTATCATGTACATGGCACTTATTTAGTAATCATATCGGGAATTTTTTTACAGGTAAGTTCTTTTCACATTTATAAATAGTGGAAATGATCTTTCTTGTTTTGCAAATCATTCAAATGCAAATTCTGATCGGAGAATCAAATTTAATTTTGATTTTAAGGCTATGATAGACCAAAAAAACCCTATATTTAAGAGGGTCTGACTAATCACTTTTCACTGCTTCTGAAACAAAACGCAAAACTACTTGACAATAAAGAATGGCATTAAAATTTGATTTAATACTTTATTATCGCTTGAAATAATATTTACAATACGAATGACGTGTTTGGCCAATATATTAATTTAATAACCTTATTTGTTGTATAAATAAGTACTCGTGTAGAGGTTAATAGTTTTATAGTTTCAAGTACCAGTATTGGAATATTGAATAAGTACGCAATACAAGGCAATTGTTACAATATGAATTATCGCAAAATTATGTATCGGCCAAATATTACCTTTCTTTGTTACATGTATATACCCAAATAATTCACACCAAAGTGATAAAAACATTGCACGTTTTAGTTTCCGTTCATATTCAATAAATTAATTAATAAACCGTCGCATCTAAAAAGTCTTTATTTTTTAATAAATTAATGCCACTTTGCTTTTAAGAGAAATTTAGTAAAAACATATTTCTGATATTTAAATAAAACAGAGTTTTGCAGAAAAAGTTGCTTATATAACACTGATTTTATAATGTGCTATTTATGTTAAAATATATCAAATGACTGTACAGCAATATTTTAAATAATAACTTTCCCTCATCAAATATTATTTTCGGTGTCAATATGGTGTGATATAAGTGTAAAATCGACAAGTCATCGACCGATTAAAACGATTGGAAATTATAGCGCATGTGAGATCATTGAAAATATAACGAGATATGTGTAAAATAAAAAGAAATGTTTAATATTTTTAATCAAAATAACTCATATTAACAACTAAAAATCGTTTACATTACTTAAGATGTAAAAAACGAACTTTAAAATTTATCATCTATCGAAGAGGTCTTTTGAAGTCCTTCGATATAAATAATAATATACAATTAAGTTGTACCTATATTGTTAAAACTATGACATAAACACAGTCCTTAAAAACAGCTTAACAAATGCCATGAACCATCTCTGCTAGGCAGGTTTTAACATTAACATATGCCTGTTTCTATATTTATCCAAGTAAATACGAAAGATTGAGCTTAAGCAGGCATAGGATACTTAACAAACGATGTCGTCATTTTTATCCACTTGATATATAAAGCCTGCGGGAGCAGAGATATTGAACATACTTTATGTCCATTACATTGATTATGTTCAGTTGTTGACACGGATATCGGGTGAATGGGATTTTAATTGACTGCATAGTCGTAATTCAAACATAGATTAAATGACGAAAAAACTTCAATAAAACACTGTTAACAATAGAAACTGTGGTGGAAGATAATTTTTTAAGTCAACAACGAGTAAAAGGATTTAATATTTGAGACATCTTTGGTAACACTAAACTTAACACCTTAGCTTTTCAGAAATATCGATAGTTTGCTATTTGTTTAATAATGTACAGTTTGCAATTACTTCGAAATGTTCTTGTTATGCTTTGGAGAACCGTGAACAAAACGTTCTTAATGTAATAAACACATATGATTTTACTAAATTTATGCCTACATTTGATTGATAATAAGTTGTGATAATAGTAAATATTTTGTAAAATCAATAGTATGTTTGTATATGAAGCCCTTAAAATATCGTATATTTCTTATAAAAGATATATTGGCCCAGTGTATGTTTGAGATAATTCAGAAAGTCATGGCTCAAACATCTAATTGAGCTATTGAAACAGGACTCTTATCAACACCAATGCATTTTGTTGGTGCGATGCATAACGCTTTTGTTATTCGTTCTTATTATTTATACTACGTCTGTGATGAAAACTGCAAGTCTTCTCATACCAGTACAAGTTATCTTCCGCTTTGTCGTTGTATAACTTACATGTAACTATATTATGTATCTCACCATAGCGTTTGAATACGTAAGCGAAGTAAAGCATTTTACATTGACTGACATTATACATTTTAAATGAAATTAAATTCAGATACGACATTTTAAAATTGAACACAGACGCATTTTGGTCACTTGATGTTTCTTCCGAAACGGTTCTGCATGAAAGATAATGGTCATCAATGACAACCTTGCATTGATATTTACCAAAAAACTTTTGGAATCGCAACCCTAAACTATTGGACGACGAGTTGATATATTACATAACTATTTGAAATAATGTGCAGTATCGGTCAGTTCGTTTGTTTATTTACATTTGTTTTACATCATATTCAGTATTTGCACATTGAAAGGACAGTGGCACAGATATAGCAATAAAAACATTGAACTGGCTGCCATCGACTCGTCTATCGATAAAATTACGTCGTAAGTCCGTCTTATGAGACAAATCAAGATAATATATAAGCTTTCAGCGGTGCATTAAATCGTTAAAATGTTGTCAATAAAGCCCATGATGAAATTGTTTAGTATTAATCATATTAAAAAATATGTTTGACTTAACATTTTCACAAACG
The DNA here is from genome assembly GCA_007844125.1 of Sinonovacula constricta. NCBI lineage: Eukaryota > Metazoa > Mollusca > Bivalvia > Cardiida > Solecurtidae > Sinonovacula > Sinonovacula constricta. The sequence continues at coordinate 26,507,830 of CM017568.1, read as the reverse complement.
AAACCATTTACAATCATTAACATTTATACCACCAAATTCCTCATACGACATGTTTTCATGACAGTAAGGTTTGTTTTTCATTATTTAGTTTAACTCATTGAAAGCGTGATAAATATGTTCCATAAAACTTAAAACTAAATAGAAGTACAACATAAATATAAACATTCTTAAAGATGGAGCATTTGCGAATTTAGGAATTTTACAATGACGAAATTTTCCAATATGTCTCACAGTCATGACTTAATTTATAAATTTAAATCTTATGGACATCAGATTAATTATGAATTTGATTCAAGCTTATGATATTTGAACAATGTCGATCATAGGATTCACTGTGAAGTTAATATATATTAACTTCACAGTGAATCCTATGATCGACATTGTTCAAATATCATAAGCTTGAATCAAATTCAAAATTAATCTGATGTCCATCACAGTGAATCCTATATATATCATGGGTATACACTTGGGGAAACGGGCATAATGGCATGACTCCTGCAATTACGCACAACACCGACACGCACTTTTTGTTTCATTGCAGTGTTACTTGGAACGTTGATGAATTCAGACTTAATCGACATTTGGTTAATTATAGGGGCTACACCTGTCAAAATATAATAACTTAAAGAAATCAATTATATCATGTGCTCTTCCACGCTACTGTTGTGACAGTATACTTATAGTGGATACGCTTGTAAATTTATACAAATAGAGGACATGTATTGATTCAGTTAATGACATGACATTGGCCAAATTGTTATTATCACTGTTGACATGAAATAACAAACCATCAACATATTATTGTTATAAAAACAGTGATTCTGTTATGAATTCGATTTTTATCTGTTCGCACACTCTTTATAATTAAATAGTTTGTGTAAGGTCATTTCAATAATTCCTATATCTTTAATAAAATTGGAATTGAATTCCGATAGATTTTAACTTGCTTATGTCATCAATTAGCTAAGCAATTAAATTAAGCTTATACTGTATATTAACTCAATAGTTTTATCTTCTAAATCCAATGATAATTAATTACTGATAATATGTTTTATCTTTTATTACATTCATAAGTAAATTATTTCTTGTGGATTTTGTTTGAAGTAGCTATGTACTTACATAATTTCGCCAAGATTAGAGTACGGGTAATTATTTCATTAATTGGCCGTACTTAATACGGTAAGAGTGTTCAGTACCTAATTGGGCGAAACCCACTTGAGGTCGGATTTTAATTTCCTACTAATGAGTTGTTCAAGCATATTCTAAACACCTGTGTTTTGTAATGGCTTGTATAAGCTCGTACCAGTGCAAGTATTAACAAAATATGAACGTTGTCAACAGATATGCGTGATTCATTTACCCACAAGAATATTAACCATATGCATTTATTTTACAAGTTGCTTTTCAAATTGTTATTTCTGTTACATAAAGAATTGAACTTCTAAATAGATTAATTTATTTAGAATACACAACAAAATGTCACAAACAGGAGGTTAAATCGCACAAACATATATATTTTTATTACCTCTATTCTATGATGAAAACATTATATAACTTTTTCTAAATGTTCAGTATGTGTATTATATTGTATATATTTATTATGTAAACAAATGAGCTTGGTGCATTTATTGCCTTTAAATTAAAAAAATACAATGATAATAAATCAATTATTTACCGATTGTTTCACGTTGCTGTGGGATTTCAAATGAAATTAACTGCATATTTAAAGGGGGAAGTCAGTAGTTCTGTTTACAATGTAATGCGTCAGGAAGCGTAAGTTCTACAAGTGAATAGTGAAAGCCTTCCTTATAATGGTACTGTATTATCGAGTCGGTATTAGTTTGACTTAATTTTAAACCGATAATGATTGACAATTCAGACAACTATTTCTCGCCCTTTTTAGTGCTTATTTTTAGTTTTCCACTAATAGAGTCGGCTTTATCTTAGATAGGCCAACCTGTACAAATGTACATTAGCCGCGTTAGAAAAACTATTAGTATTAATTATGCGTTTGAAGCGTTTAGTTTAAAATGAAGAAATGGATATTTAGTCTGTTTTAGAGATTTTAACAGCAATATTTCATATTATATATAATTCAATTATGTTAATGCAACTCAGGACTTATTACGTCACTTGTTGTATATTTATTTTGTGCTCGTGAATGTCATAATTATAAAAAAACGTATACAACACTTATTTTAATCTTTTATAAATCATTCATCAATTTGCCGTAAAACAACTTGAAACATATTTTTTCTGACGTGATCGTGACTTTTTTCCGGTCAATTTGTTTACATCAAGTTTTATTACATGGACCCACAGTTTTTTGAAGTAGCTCATTTATAAAGACACAGTCATTTCATGCCTAATTTACAAAATAACATTGTAGGTTAAGGATGGGTACTCCTTTGTAAGCCTTTATGTTTATTTTAAAGACGCTAGTAGAGTTTTTAAAACTCAAATTACACGTTAAACTTGTAATATTTCATATCAACAGTAAAATATTACACGTATATTTTACATACAATTATTTGTTTTCTGTCATTAGACTTTAAATAGGACGATGCACTGTTTTATTAATTAAATAGCAAGAACAGAAGCAAGCACTAGGATAATAAGATGTTTTTCACCCCAAAATTAAGGAGTTATTAAAAAAATGGTTCTTTTATAAGTACTCCGTCGGTTTGTCTGTAAACAGGTACTGATAACTTCTCCATTATTTTCCAACGCAGTTGCTGTTTGTTTTGTACTTACAGTGTATGACAGATACCAATATGTAGTTGCAAAATAAGCTAAATTACCTCAGATTGCAATGGGTTTTTTTTCGGAACTGTTGTCCTTTGTTACTTTTCTTTCTGCAAAAAACAAAACTTACTTCCTTTGTGTTTATCATGATTGTTTTATACTTGCATAGATGGTAGTTATAATTGTGAAGCTGTGTATAATGGCGAGATAATTCATAATTCTTTGTAAGTTCCGAAATTATTTCCCATAGCCTTTTGACAATTTCTGTCGTAAATACTTATTGAATTCATGTGCACTTGTGACTTGGCTTAAAACATGATAAGCGAAAAATCACCAGCGACCAGAAAAACTTCATCACTGCTTTAAAGAAAATACAAAAATATATTACATGTAACTGATTAATTAATTACTGATAAGAAAAAAATATTATAAATAAAAAGATAAATATAAAAAATGTTATATTACGTTATTTATTAATTGCTCATTTTAACAATCTTGGCAACCTTTAAAGAAATTAATATTTATGTATGATAATATCAAAAGACATAGCAAGCTTTATATGAGACACTTTTGTTTATATTGTATGTTCATATGCGGCGAAACATTACAGCATGCTGATTTAATAGGTAAATAAGAAAAGGTCCTATCAAAATTTTCACAGATATTTAGATTTTATCTACCTTTAGACAAAGGCAAACAAGGTAAATGTAAATGTGACAAAAACACAGAGACGAGACATAACACACAAAAAGAAAAAAAGAAAAACCATCAGTTACCGCCTTGGAACATTGTTTAATGCCAATTTAGATTTCGCCGCAGCATTATTCCAACAACATTTGACACAGCTGCAATGCAAATAAACTGAATTTTATGCAACTTAAATGTCAACCTCATACAATCGTTGGCCTAACCTAGCACATTAATATGAAAAGGTTCTAACAATTTAGCAAATTTCATATTAAAAAGAATGTAACCATTTCAGTTAATAAAAATGACATGACCGTAAACTGGCGTTGGTAATTTTACAGAAAGAAACATCAATGACAGGACGTTTATGAATTACAGATAAGTGTTTGGAAGCTGTTTACGGTGCAGCACCGTCTATATCAATTTAGATGCATTGGTTCTGTTTTAGGTATGTATAATTCTTTGCGTAGGTGTAACATAAGAAAGAGACCGACATTAGAATAAGAGGGAATTGAAGCGGTAAATCATTGCAAGTATCGACGATACATAAAAAAGAATCAAGATGTAGGTGTTATTTTAGCCTGTCACAGACTGACGTTGTTTACAAGAGAAAATATACAACATTTTTGATTACTTAAATATCGTAAAAATAGACATTTACAAGCATCCCTACGTTTTTTTTTTTTTTTTTTTTTTTTTTTATTATTTATGTTTGTTTATATCTACCTCTTGTTAGATCTTACCAACATCAACTTAAAACATTTTTTTAAAATATCTCAACTACAAAAGATGCTATGAAAAATAATTAGTTCCTTTTATTTTACAAAAAATATACATTTTTAGTAAAAAGGCGTCAGAAAAAATACTTCAATAAGGCTAACGTCATTGGTAAAGTTTTACGGTTTATATATTTTAAAGCAAGTACAAAAGGTTAGCACTGCTTTTGTTTTGTTACATATATAATCCCTTATAGTCGGTGATATACAGTCTTGTGCTGCGTGAAAGATTTCTGTTTTTGATAATACATTTAAAAGAAACAATTGTTTTCAATTGTCTTGCCATGGCACATGTTTAATCTCGAATCAAACGTTTCTATCCAGATACAAAACCAATATAAAAATGGCGTTTCTCTACCTTAGAATATAAGCTTCATTCATTCATTTATTCCAATATATTATTGATAAACCCTTGCAAATTGCCTTAAAAACGAATGCCCCAAACAAAGTTGGTCCAAAGATGTGACGTCGTCGCAGCTAGAAAGTTCTAGTTTTGGTCATAGATGGAACGGTACTTTAATTAGCTTAAAGAGATGCAAGGCTAGTATCCATATCATGCATCAATATTATAAAAATAAAGAGTAAAACACAACATCTAACACATTAATGACTAATACTAATACTTAAAAAAAAGATTGTTCTGTCTTATCTACACTTTTTACGTCTTTCTGGGGTGCTACTTTTATACATGACATGTGTTGAAAAAGGAATGAAAACAATGACACTTCAGAAACACATATTCATAATAATTATGCACCATAGCTCTCGGATTAATACGAAGATGAAAATTGGCATATTCGTGTAATAGCATTTACTGTTTCTTGAACGAGCTTAAATTTATATAAGCGATTAAAGTGGGTTATAAAATAGCAAGACGTTTATGGAAATAAAGAATTAAATGAGGATCAGATAATTTCGAATGTTACATATTAACAAAAAGAATATGATGACAATACTTCATACAGATTCATTTGTTTGGTTGCAGTGCGTAACATTTTCTCAGAAATTCTTTTGTGATTTAAATTAACCAAAATGAGGCTCAACATAACAAAACTGCTTAAGCAGTTGTTATCCAGAATAAACGCCAATTATACATGTACGTAGATGGTTGTCAGAGCGACTGATTATCCCACCATTCAGTTTTTTGCAGTAAATAAAAAGCAACATTTCATTAGTACGGTCATTTATTTATTAAATGCATATTATCTGGTTATTTGTTAAGCGAAAACTATGTGCAGAAATTGTAGTAATACAGTCCTGGCACCGTACCAGTTGTCCAAAACATCGTATATCGTGCGTATTTCTATCGTAAGCGTATCGTATGGTAACGTAACGTATCGTGTAACGTAATAGGCCTATCGTGAAGTAACGTAACGAATCATATCGTTAATGGTACATCGTATCGTATCGGAACGTAACGCTTATGACAAGACCGTGGTATCGTAACGGAACGAATAGAATTCTTTGATAGAAAGATACATATATTGTGACATTTTTCTAATGACATTATCATGCTCATACAAATGTTCACAGGAAATTTAAATGTCATAATAAATGCTTCATAAATACAAAAAGAAGTTTAGCTCTATGTCAGGTTATGGAAAAGAGGTTTGTCTCAAATATGGATTTCAAATGATACGGCTCATATAAAATGAACATTGTGAATAAATAATTGGACCGTGTGGAATCATCTCTGATATTCCGACAAGTTAGTTAATTGTAAAGCTAGCTTACCTATGTCATCGCCGGGCACAATCAACACTGATATAGTCTCTTTGCCAATTATTTTAAACGCGTACATTTTATACACATTTATGCGAATTTAAATAAATAAATAAAAGCAATTCAGTGCTCGACGAAAATACAATTAAAGTACGTTCACAAGTGTAGCAAACAAATTAATATAACTATTCTTCTGCCAGTGATGGGATCAAACGTTTAAGGTGTAAATGTGTTTGTCAAAACATTGTGCTTGTATCATAAATAACAGTAAACATCTGTCATCATGCCTTCTTAATTTCCTTACATTTTCCCGCCCTGCCAATCACGTGCATGTGTGTTAATTCCAATTAATTGGTGACACTTTTATTACACCACTAATCTTAAAGGAAGAAGGATTTTTAGCCGTTCGTTATGTTGATTGGTTTGATCCTTAGCGTGTTGACCGGGGGTGTTAATTGGTCTGTTCTTAGATCGATTTCCTTTATAACGAAATGGTCCTTTGTAAGTCTTTTTAAGATGATGAAGCCATTTACATACTCTCCTAAAATAACTAGTGCACATCGGCATGTACCTTGACAGCAGTATGGATACTGATAAATATCGTTGGAGTAACAATAGAAAATGATATAATATAATAAATAACGCACTAATTCAGATATTCGGATATTTTGGTAGAACTCTAAGTTAAATATTTACTGCCGCAATATCGTTAGTTTAGAATAGTTTTTTAATTAAAACTAGGACCAAGCTATCCTAGTAAAGAATGCAAGTTCACCAATAGGAACTGTCTTTACTGTGACATAGAGAAATACTTTAACCCCGTGCTGTTTTGGTTAAGGCAGCACACAATAGCAAGAGATTAGCTACAAAGACCTATATTATTCACACGTGTCTTTGCTTTTTGTACCAGCGGAAAAAGGCAGATTTAATAAAAATGCAACACTTTAATACCTAGAAGATATTCAATACATTAAATACATTAAATTCTCTACTAAAATATATATTATATACGATATACTAAACTAACTGAATTACCAACCCAAGCTTAACTACTCACACACTTTTCCCGTACTTTTTTCACTTTAAAACATCCTCGTAAGTGTGTAACTTAATGTGTTATTTGTTCATAATCATCCGATTTCATGTTCAATTTTAGTTCAAAAAGTGCCAGCTCTAATCAGGAGTAGAAAACATTTCAAGGTGAACATTTTAAGAAACAGTTTCTTAGAGGTGTAATGCCTTTAAACAAAGAGCAGTCATAATCTTCCGCAAAATTGGGGTCCAGCCAATCAGAGAATGGGTTTATTAGGAATGTTAAGATTTTAAAGTTAGTTATTGCTTGATTTGGATATGATATCGGTTGGACATTGTATTAATACAGTTTATGTAGGTGTTATCCTATATAATTAATTAAATATTTAATGAAATGCATTTATTCTAAAAAAGATTAAGAGCGCGGATTATTAGATCTGCTTTGTCGGGGGCGGGGGGGGGGGGGGGGGGGGGGGTGGGAGCGAATTTACTTTCTTCACCTAGGTAGCTGGATCCGAGCCTGAGTCTAGTAATATTTAATCATAAGCTATATTATGATGGTGAGTTCCAATCTCCAAATTCATATTAGAGATTTTGCTTAACATTTGTATTTTAATCTATATATTTCTTTGATTAGTTCTTGTCTATTCTTTCTGTAAATGGTCTGAAATGCTTGTAAATAACTAAGACAGCCGGGGTAAATATGTATTGTTGATCTGCAATTTTGTTCTATTTGAACACATTTTATGGGTTATAATTAACAGTTCGCATCTAAATATAGAAAGTCTAGTGCTTAGTTTTATTTTGGCCTTGTTTATTTATTCTGTTGATTTTCAATCATAATAACTCATGCTCCTATAGCATTTTTGTTTGTATCCTTGCTACCGTCGGTGTAGATGTGGATGTGGGTAGCGATATCTCAGTACTCAGTACTTTAGTTGAGTTTAACTAAGGAAATAATCTTATCACTCGTGTCGATTACGTCTTCTAAATTTGTTTTAATGTTAATGGATTTGATCCCTACATGGAAAGGATTAAGTGGAGGTGTTAATTTGTCGGTTGTTAGTCAAAATTTGTCTCAAAACAATATAATTATTATTTAATAGCTCTGTTTCTATCTTTTAAGTTTGTTAAGTTTTTTCCCGATGGACCCATATTCTACAAATCCTTACCTAATTTTTATTTAAATAGTGCTTGAAAAAGGGTTGAGTATGAAACAATGGTATGTTTCTGATTTTATTTATTTTCTAGCAGCTGGTCCATCTATGTAGGTTATTCGGTACATGTACCTACAAATCGAGCGATTTTAAACCCCCACACAGATTGCCACTTTTATGACACAAAATTTCTATTCAAATTAGACGGGCAGTGGTCATTTAGCAACACCTGCATCCGGTCTGAAGCATGTCATATATGTATGAAGATCCCAGCACACATAATCTGGCTATGAAATTTCACTTCAGTAAAACGCAGATACGGATGCGGGGAATAGGGGCAGAAAATTGAAATATACGTGTATAGAAGAGTGGTGTAAGAATGTTAGGAAATTACAGATTTAAATTAATTTGTCTTAACATGGTATATTTTTACACACTTGTTCAATGTTTAAGCAGGCTATCATATTGGCGTCACTTACTTATCATTTGCCTACACATTTTACCATTTAGACGGAAATAGTTGTATTGTCTCATTTGAAAGGTGTGAAAACATTACCGCCTATATGCGCTGAAAGTGGGCCGATTGGGGCAGAACGATTTGGACTAAACCGAGTTGGTACAGTATAAATGATTGAACCTTTACTTTAACAACATGCCGCATTTGCCATGGTATTTCGTGTAACGTGACGTAAATGGAAACAGTACAGTATGTTGTATCGAAGCGTACACCGTATCGCATCGTAACGTGTAGATTTTCTATCGTAATGCATATCGTGTATGGTATCGAACCGTAACGTGTATGATATCGTGTAAAAACCGCACATGGTATCGTACATCGAACGTAATCGAACCGTACGTACATCGTATCGTGTGACAACTGTTACGGTTCCAGAACTGTATACTTTATTGTGTCACAAATCTTAGAATTATAAAACAAGGCACAGTTCTAGCAATGTAGGCGGCGTCCAGGTTATTTTTTATGGAGGAAGTCACCATGTCAGATGGAAAGCTTCCCCATATGAAAGTTCTCGACTATCTTGAGACGCGAGACTAAAATCCAATACGATGCGGGGCCGAGGAGACTGGTGGTTCAAACCCTTTGGTTACGCTCGATGTCAATAATTTCAATAGAACTATTTGAAAAAGACGAATCGCTATTTTGACTTTTTATTTGTTAGCTACTAATTATTTGATTAAATTTAAATGTACATTGTACGCAAATGACATCACATCTGAACTATAATAAACACACACAGCTAGGAAATATTACAATGTTTTGTAAGTTTAAGAAAATGTATTAAAATTTGAAAAGGCACAGGGCCAGGGTATTCAAATGTAAAAGTTACAACAATCTCTGGCGAGACAATAAATAACATAGAGCAAACTTAATCTGTATCAACTTGGAACGTTGAGTCGGTAAATAGCCCGACTGGTGCGCTTAATCTGGCTTAGCAGAGCTCTTGCACTTCTTAATGGGTTTCTTAATTGCAAGCATCGTAAAGAAAACTGATCTGCTTGAAACAAAACAGTCCAACTGATGACATATTCTAAGAGGAAAGTTATACCGTCATTAAAACGAAAGCAGTGAAGCAATTAAAAATAACGTCCAGATTATTTTTGGATGAAGAAAACAAGTAATATTTCTATTAGAAAGTACACAGAGTTGATTATAAAGAAACAATTAAATGAATGTTTAAATCGAGGATAAAACAATCAGAAGAAGTGAAAATTGTTGTAACATACGGTTCATGTGAAGATAGACTTGAAGTCCGATATAAATCAAAGGAAAAAACTCATTACATCCTAAAAGGATGAAATAAATGACATCATAAATTATATGCATAGGGAGAGTTTAACCGACCCCCACACTTCACAGGTAACATTGTTGTAATCATGACTAAGAAGATGTGTGAAAGTCCTAGGAGTATAGGAACATGTATTAAAATGTGAAAAGGCAGAGGACTAGTCGACCCACAGGCCAGTCAAACAACAAAACAGTAACGAGAGATTTAATACAAAATAGAGCAGATCCAACATTAACAGCATTGGAACATTAACCAATTAAATAGCCTGATATGTATTCACAAATCGACGAATATATGTTTTATATTTGAGATAAAAGCCGTCCTCCTTTTGTTAATGTTCATCAAATATTTCCTAGATCAAGACTTTATCGAACTTTAACATTTCGTAGCACAGCAAATAAACACTGAACTTGTTATGTGTTTTGACATTATTGTCAGACAGACGTCTCACATATAGCAATTATTTATCTAAAATAGATATGAATTATTGTATATTCTGTAAAATATCCGTTTCCAAATATATGACAATTAAATCATGTTGTTAATGCACTATCGTATATCAACTTATTATCAAAGATAGACATTACATTACGGTATATTCTGTAAATAACCGTTTCCAAATATATGGCATTTAATCGTGTTGTTTAAGCACATATCACATAGCACTTTTGTATAAAAATAGTCATACATAATATATATTCTGTAAACATCCATTTCCATAAATATAGTCATTAAATCATAGTGTTTGGAGTACTTGCCGTCGGGCGCAAAAGCTGATGCAATCAATGTAATATTAAAATCAACGTGATTCACATAGTGACCATATTGGGAAAGGGGACGAGAGTCACTTTGCTTACATTCAATACTTAACAGAGTTTATTTGTCCTATATTACGATATTTTTATAGACAATCGTACTGTCCACATACTAATTAAGTATTATCATGATACTAATTTTTTTCTACTTGGAGCCATCTCCTTAATTATAATACAATGTTTGTTTTCTTTTCATGTTTTATGTTTACTATTTATTGCAGACAACAGCTAGATATTAAGTTCACAGAGTGATAAATGGATAATGAGAAAGATCACGAAGAAGTATATATGCAGATATACAATGCTTCAAAAGCATATTGAAAAAAGAAATATGACAAAGTTCTACGAGCAATAGAACATATACTAAACTTTGAAAAGGCACAGGACAAAGGTATTCACATGCAAGCCAATTTTAATACTGTAATAACACTGTATATATTCAGAAAGAGTTGGAGGGCTCCACACATAACAGATTACAGACCTCAGTCGGTCCTTCTGTCGACTGACATTTGCAAAGCGATTACTGTTGCGTGTTTCTTTTTTCTCTCTGATTCGTCTCAGTGTTTTATGTTTCTTTTAAATTAATATGTATGTGCCTTTGGCTAGTGGTAGATCAAATCGGCGACTCTACCACTATACCTCGGGTGCCCCTACAAATTTAATGACATTGACTGAAATAATTCAACGATGTCAGTACGAAGGCAATTGCTTGACATGTGGATTAAATTTTCTGTTGCAATACATTTAGTATTAAAATGAAGAAATACAATGTTGATTTTGGGCTTTATATTAGAAAATTAAAATCAATGATGATAACATGTAATTATTGAATACCGATACACCCTTGATGTAATAATAGAGCAGCATTGGTGTGACAGGAAATTAAACGTGAATAGAAACCAAATACATCATGGTGCTGTATTATTTATCCTTAACATAGGCATAAACATCAAATCAAATATTGAACATCGACATACATTAACCAATACAGTGCAATTGTTAACAAAGTAAAGACCAGTTGCATGGAGCATAGCTTGCTGCTGATCAACTCTGAAGTCCAAAATATATTGCGAACAGAAATAGAAGGCCCATTCAATGCATAACCAGCCACAGCACAAATCAGATTTATTCATGGAAAAGTCAATACAAATGGCATATATCATGACATGTCTACAGAAACGACTGGCATTCTCAAAGGAAATCGACTAAACCATTTCGCACTTGCGATGGCTTTCAAACACGAAACTCATCTTGTCAGATAAAAACACTTTCACACTTGTACTTTTCTTTTTATGAGTTTTGTACCGATGAAATTAGGTTAATCATCTATTTTAAACGGAACTCGAGGAGTGCTTATACATCGATAGAAGTGATTTTCACAGTCGAATGATCAATTGTTAACTTTTTTTAAAACAACAATAGTGATGTCATATTCATTTAAGTAGTACGGGTCAACGACGTGTTCATTTAAGTAGTACGGGTCAACGACGTGTTCATTTAAGCAGTACGGGACAACGACGTTTTCATTTAGGCAGTACGGATCAACGACGTGTTTATTTAAGTAGGACTGGTCAACGACGTGTTCATTTAAGTAGTACGGGACAACGACGTGTTCATTTAGGCAGTACGGATAAACGACGTGTTTATTTAAGTAGGACGGGGCAACGACCTTTCATTTAAGTAGTTAGGGAAAACGACGTGTTCATTTAAGTAGTCAGATCAACGACGTGTTTATTTAAGTAGGACGGGTCAACGACGTGTTCATTTAAGTAGTACGGGACAACGACGTGTTCATTTAAGTAGTACGGGACAACGACGTTTTCATTTAAGTAGTACGGGACAACGACGTGTTCATTTAAGCAGTACGGGTCAACGACGTGTTCGTTTAAGTAGTACGGGACAACGACGTTTTCATTTTGGCAGTACGGATCAACGACGTGTTTATTTAAGTAGGACGGGGCAACGACCTGTTCATTTAAGTAGTTAGGGGAAACGACGTGTTCATTTTGGTAGCACGGGTCAACGACGTGTTCATTTAAGTAGTACAGGTCAACGACGTGTTCATTTAAGTAGTACGGGACAACGACGTGTACATTTAAGTAGTACAGGACAACGACGTGTACATTTAAGTAGTACGGGACAACGACGTGTTCATTTAAGAAGTACGGGACAACGACTTTTTTTATGTAAGTAGTACGGGATAACGACGTGTTCATTTAAGCAGTACGGGTCAACGACGTGTTCATTTAAGTAGTACGGGTCAACGACGTGTTCATTTAAGAAGTACGGCACAACGACGTGTTCAGTTAAGTAGTACGGAGCAACGACCTGTTCATTTAAGTAGTTAGGGGAAACGACGTGTTCATTTTGGTAGCACGGGTCAACGACGTGTTCATTTAAGCAGTACGGGTCAACGACGTGTTCGTTTAAGTAGTACGGGACAACGACGTTTTCATTTTGGCAGTACGGATCAACGACGTGTTTATTTAAGTAGGACGGGGCAACGACCTGTTCATTTAAGTAGTTAGGGGAAACGACGTGTTCATTTTGGTAGCACGGGTCAACGACGTGTTCATTTAAGTAGTACAGGTCAACGACGTGTTCATTTAAGTAGTACGGGACAACGACGTGTACATTTAAGTAGTACAGGACAACGACGTGTACATTTAAGTAGTACGGGACAACGACGTGTTCATTTAAGAAGTACGGGACAACGACTTTTTTTATGTAAGTAGTACGGGATAACGACGTGTTCATTTAAGCAGTACGGGTCAACGACGTGTTCATTTAAGTAGTACGGGTCAACGACGTGTTCATTTAAGAAGTACGGCACAACGACGTGTTCAGTTAAGTAGTACGGAGCAACGACCTGTTCATTTAAGTAGTTAGGGGAAACGACGTGTTCATTTTGGTAGCACGGGTCAACGACGTGTTCATTTATGTAGTACGGGTCAACGACATGTTAATTTAAGTAGTACAGGTCAACGACGTGTTCATTTTAGCAGTACGGGACAATGACGTGTTCATTCAAGCAGTACGGGTCAACGACGTTTTCATTTAGGCAGTACGGATCAACGACGTGTTCATTTAAGTAGTACGGATCAACGACGTGTTCATTTAAGTAGAACGGGTCAACGACGTGTTCAGTTAAGTAGTACGGGACAACGACATGTATATTTTAGTAGTACGGGACAACGACTTGTTCATTTTAGCAGAACGGGACAACGACGTGTACATTTAAGTAGTACGGGACAACGACGTGTTCATTTAAGTAGTAAAGGACAACGACCTGTTCATTTAAGTAGTACGGGACAACGACCTGTTCATTCAAGCAGTACGGGACAACGACGTGTTCATTCAAGCAGTACGGGACAACGACGTGTTAATTTTAGCAGTACGGGACAACGACCTGTTCATTCAAGCAGTACGGGACAACGACGTGTTCATTCAAGCAGTACGGGTCAACGACGTGTTCATTCAAGCAGTACGGGACAACGACGTGTTCATTCAAGCAGTACGGGTCAACGACGTGTTTATTTAAGTAGTACGGGACAACGACGTGTTCATTCAAGCAGTACGGGTCAACGACGTGTTCATTCAAGCAGTACGGGTCAACGACGTGTTCATTTAAGTAGTACGGGTCAACGACGTGTTCATTTAAGTAGTAGTAGACAACGACGTGTTCATTTAAGCAGTACGGGTCAACGACGTGTTCATTTAAGCAGTACGGGACAACGACGTGTTCATTTAAGTAGTACGGGACAACGACCTGTTCATTTAAGTAGTACGGGTCAACGACGTGTTTATTTAAGCAGTATGGGTCAACGACGTGTTCATTTAAGTAGTACGGGTCAAAGACGTGTTCATTTAAGTAGTACGGGACAACGACGTGTTCATTTAAGTAGTACGGGACAACGACGTGTTCATTTTGGTAGCACGGGTCAACGACGTGTTCATTTAAGTAGTACGGGACAACGACCTGTTCATTCAAGCAGTACCGGACAACGACGTGTTTATTTAAGCAGTACGGGTCAACGACGTGTTCATTTAAGTAGTACGGGACAACGACGTGTTCATTCAAGCAGTACGGGACAACGACGTGTTAATTTAAGCAGTACGGGTCAACGACGTGTTCATTTAAGTAGTACGGGACAACGACCTGTTCATTCAAGCAGTACGCGACAACGACGTGTTCATTTAAGCAGTACGGGTCAACGACCTGTTCATTCAAGCAGTACGGGACAACGACGTGTTCATTCAAGCAGTACGGGTCAACGACGTGTTCATTTTAGTAGTACGGGACAACGACGTGTTCATTCAAGTAGTACTGGACAACGACGTGTTCATTCAAGCAGTACGGGTCAACGACGTGTTCATTTACGTATTACGGGACAACGACGTGTTCATTCAAGCAGTATGGGTCAACGATGTGTTCATTCAAGCAGTACGGGTCAACGACGTGTTCATTTAAGGAGTGCGGGTCAGCGACTAGCTCTTATTGTATGTTTATTTTTGCTGCACAACATTTAACCAATGGACATGATTAAAATGACAACATTGAACATATAAATATCAGATACGCTCACTCCAAACACCATCCTTGACCCTGTTTGATTTAATTCAGTTTAGCAGTTTGAAAATGCCAGATTTCAAAGCTATGATAACTATGTGCAATATTTCTGCTTTTTATCAAAGATAATGATTGTGAATAAAATTGACCCGTTCAGGTACATCTTAAACCAAAAAATAAACGGCTTTTCTGTGTTCAATTAATATCATTAGAACTTATATATGTGTAAAAAAATGTGACTTCATATTATGTCAAGCTTAAAGCGTCACAATTTATGTATACAGATCATGCTTTTGTAATGTTTTGGAAGTTGTTCTGTACTATTTGCTATTTTATATTACGAAGTGCAACTTTAATATTTTAATGTGAGACGCTCGACCTTTTACTTAATGTATTCTCAACATATGATCATACATATCTGTAACATATTATTTTCCATTATTTTTTTTCATGTTGCTACATAAAGTGGGAGTTGCTTTGAAATACTAATAACTATGGTAGTATTGAAATGAAGCAATTAGCGACGTCGGTAATGTTTGAAGAGTTGATTGGCCTGTGACAAGGTCATACAAATGCCACACTCCATGCCTTTAAATGGCATCCCAGCTGTCCTCGTACAATGAGCTATCAGTGACTCTGATTAATGGGCATTTGGTATGTCGCTTGTATGAAGTTGCAAATTAGTTGCTTGATCTATCTTCACTAAAGTGATATTTTACAATATATACATTTCTCCGCAAAAAGCACATTTGTAATAAGTGTCATTGTGCAAAAATACGATCTAGGTATAAAGGATGAAATAAATGCACACGCAAAACTTAAAGTGCTATTTTAACACATGATTCTCTATAGTCACTCTATATTCTTAGTGTAACATTTACGCATACAATTGTCAGAAAACATAACCGAATGAATCCATGTGATGCTGTTACTTGATCAGAAAATGTAAAAATGCAGTATGCGTATAGTAAAAGTAAACAACATCAGAAAAGATGCCTATTTTGTGCATTTTCTTTACATGAAAAGCAAGCAAATATAACAACGCATTTAGTGTACCCACATGTACTAACACTTTATATAATATCCATAAATATTATAGTTGTAAATATCTTATTTACTTAAATGTGCAAAGATTCTCTTAGTTCCATTTAATGCATTTCGCAATGCTACATTTGCCGTCCATAAGACAAGAGTTTTCTCTAACACGAAAGAGTAAAGGAGAACATAGTAACCTAGACGACCAGGAATAATAACAGACAAAGTACATTGTATTTATTTCTCTGCTAAAGCTAAACCTGATATACAATGTAAATACATTGGAATCGATACAGCATTCAATGATTAAAGGATGCTGTATCTCAATGCTATATTTATGTGTCTGTTGACGCAATTGTCAGACAGATGTTCCACGAATAGCAACACTTCATCAAATATAAGATGAGGGTGCTGGGAGAGAGAAGGAATGTACGGTCTTATTCTTCTGTAAACAAAATGTTTCAATGATTAATTTGAATCATATTATTAAAAGATATACGTCCTACGGATGTTATTCGGATCTAATTCAAATTATATCTTAACAAAAGTTTACTCAAACAAAAATTTGCAATAAAACGTCGTATATATATATATAAGATATGCAATAAGAAAATACATTGTATGCATTAAATCACGCTAAGTACAAGACTCCATACTGTTATGACGGCTTAGCGAAACTTTTCGCGAAAGAAGTACATTCTTAACAAATTTCCACAAGACCAGTTAATTGGCCAAAACGATAGGTTTATGAGAATTATTATAAATAAAAGAAGTGAAATCGATTTGTTATTTACACTAACGTAAATTCGCAGAAGTTTGAGAACCTTGTTTTCTATAAAACTTATATACAAAACGATATAGAAACTACAATATTTGCCTGCGAATATCTTATTTCTTCTTATTATGATTTTTATACTGTTATCCGTGTCCTTATTTCGTGTAAGAACACCCTGTTAACTAACGTTTGCTAATGCAGACTTAGGAATCATTAAAAAGACATTTTTAACTTTTGGACATTTGATTTGGACAATAAAGTCTCTACACACGCTTACTTTTTCATAAAAGTCCTTTAGACATCAGTGATATCTTTGGCAAACTAAAGTTCATTACTTTATTGACATAAACATATAAAAATCGTCATAATTTAGTTCACTTTGCAGTGTTATATATGAAAAGATGAACAATTACAATCAATATGAAAAACAAAACAGAAAAAAAAATCAGCAACCAAGTGACACTCACGCATAAACACACACACGCACTGAACAGCACACACAACCGCACCCGCACACATGCACACACACACACACATACACACACACACACAGACACACACACACACATTCTATAAGAATACCGAATACTAAATTCTATCTAAATAAAATGTACTTAGATTTTATAAAAAAAAATATTACCAAAAAGAATATATTGCGCCTCATGTATCAATCAGGACCAAAACAATGCACAATATGACATATGTCTAAATGTAAGTAATTTTATACAAATACAACGCCTAAGAAGAAAAAGAAAAAAACAACAAAAATATACATACGGCTATTTACTTTCTTAACAAACATGTGTGAGGTATCAATATGATACTGAATAGTTCATGTCAAGTAAAAAAAGACGAAACAACAATTGACATCATATACATATACAGCAATATATGAGATGGGATTTGAACACTGACACAAATATGATTGATCCGCAGTTGATTATTCACCAACATAATAAAGTTATAAACACAATTCTTTATTGATTTTTCCTACTTATCGTCTCACAATCAGTATTTCAGTTATCTGGAGACGGTGTCCACTTTAACCAGATATAGTGCTGCCTTCACTGTGTATAGCATTCAGTGAACACCTGGCATGATACCACCCAAAGTCACATTATCCTGACACAAGATCAACCAGTCGTGGAACTACCCTTATATTTGATTGAGCGTTAGCAAGGGAGCTACTATTTTATTTTTAACGACCTTAGTATGTCGCGGCACGGGATCGAATCCGGGGCCTCCGGCATCTGAACCCGGCGCTCTACCGATTGCGATACCAGGTCCGGTAATTAACAAAAATAAAGCATAAACTATGTGTATATATTACATGTGCATATGCAATTATTGTCGATAAAAGTAAAAGAATCATAAAACAAGTTATTTAATCTTTGGCAAAACTGTATATCTCTCAAAAACACAAACAATTCTCATGACTCTATAGCTTAAATCTTCTTATCATAGCCCTAATATATCAGATGTATTTCTTTACTTGTTTCATCTGGTTTATCCTATTAGGAATATTTTAGACGGCGGAATACGAATGGTTTCAAGAATTTTAAGAACCAATTAAATAAGTCATGGTACAAACGATAAACTCAAGAGTTCAAAATGGTTCCTCCGGCCGAAAGTGAAGTTGAATAACTTTCACAGTTGCAAGTTCCAAGTGCACTAGAGAAACAGACGTTGCAAAACGACGCAAGCAGGTGTTAAATATTCAAGGCCAACACGTTATTTCACGGTAAAAGATTACCTTTCTGAAATTAATTAGTTGATATTCGCATCGAAACAATGTAATATTTCTTGTGTAATTGAACATACATATCACATTAATTTTGAACGCATTCTAACAAGTCTGACGGTGAAAAAGAATATTGAGCATGAAAGGGACTTAAATATTTGTAACTTTGTTAGTTTTACACCGCTTTCAAAATTTTATTCTATACACCATATGTTATAAAGACTAAACTAAAAGAATAAACATTTAAACCCTTATTAAACCGAGGCGAAACAGAACATGTTTTAAGACAGTTGTAATTCTGAACCTCACTTGACACATAACAGATTGCAGAAGGTTACATTAATTCATATTCATGTTGATATTGGGATTTATTTCATCACAATGACATAAGTTTGGTTATACTGGAAATGCTCAGTTTATTATTGATGGGAGATTATCCCAAAACAATCTGGTGCCTACAGGCTTTAGACGTCCAATACAGAGATGTATAAAAGAAACAAAGATTTAGGTACATGTTAACTATTATTTTATCCGTAACTTATTCTATATAACATACATTTGGTTTATATATTTTTATAATTACCTATGTTAAAGCAAACGTGTTAAAGTTAGACTGTATTCCTTTGCAGCAATATAATTTAGTTTTTCACTGAATTATTTATGTCTAATTTCAGTAAATTGTCAGTAACAATTATTCAACTTGTGACAGGTAGTATTTTTTTTAATAGGAAGCTAGCTATCAATTGCATTTCTAGGAGTTCCTAACTTAAACTGAAATAGACTTAACAGCGCGTTAACTACTAAATCATTACTTTAAAAGCTAAGTGTACTTTTGAGCCAAACGTTTTACAACATTTAAAAGAAATTGGGACGTTTGAAATTCATATACAAATTTGTGAACACGATTTTTATACTTCTAAATTTAATACTCACACAATCTTCCAGCAAAACAAAACCTTTATAAGAGAATCTACAACGACGTTGGTTTGTAGTTTTTATTTTATTTCTATGAACCAGATTCTATGACAAAGTATAATCGTAGAACGTGTCAATTATATATAAGTTGTGTCTATATCTAGTATAATGTTGAACGTGGGTGGACAAAGTCATCAGTGGATGTATGTGTTTTATAGGTACACTTTCTAATGATGGTGTGGTTTAATTGTTTTTTGTTATAACAAAAATATTGCCATGTACAATCTAGTTTCATAGGAGGATTACATTATTAACGATAAAATGGTATTAAGATAAATCAAACGCCTCTCTGTGACAGTCCTGGTATGTGCTAATATGCTTTCATAAATAAATGTATATTTATTATCAGTGTGCTTTTATTTAAACATATATCTTTAATCAAGTTTCAATTGACAGTGGAATGTAAGAAAGAAAATGCGTGTGTTCATTAATATACAAATAATAGATTAAAACCAAGGATATAATTGTAAAGATTATCAAAAGTTTTAGAATATTTTGGTATTGATTGTTCAAGTTGCGCACTTAATATCACCTAAAGTTGTATATATTTTATAGTCTCTTTAACATTACGTTAAGAGTAGATACCAATATAGAATTTTGACATTAATTAGCCATCAAAGCTCAGCTGAAAAGTTTGTAATTTTTATCTTAAAGAAATTTGTACAAAGGATACTTTAAAGAGGAAACATCTGCCGACCTTGGCTTCATAATGCCTTTAAAGCTTTTAGTAGCAGATGGTTTCGTTTATATCACATGTTTAAGAGCAGATTTATGTGTTCAAACGTCTGGCAAATGTGTATTAGAGCCACAAGTGTATTACGCGATGCGCGCAGAATGACAAAAAAAAAGAATAACAACAAAACGTAGCTTGGGAAACAATATCATTTCCATGGGCAACTACTCTTCTTCGTTTAACATTAAACAGCTTGGTTAATTAAATATTTAAGAAGCATTATCACTTTCAGATAACCACATGCACATTCAACGCACGGACTTTATAGCATATAACTTTAAAAAAGGAATATTAGGCCGTTAATTTGCACTAATTAAAAGAAAACTATTTTATACTTATATCACCCTCTTTCAATCTATAATCGATGAAACTAATGGCCAGGGCGACAGAGAACAGCGGTATAGTTAATATAGGGCAACTGATTGATTAATTTACTGACTCAATGTCGTATTTCGTAAAGCTCGGTCGCAACTGAAATCCATGACTTAAACCATTCTTACTTAAGTGAACTGTTTAGCGACAAGCCATAGGTAGGGTTGTTTTGCTTCGTTGCATTACTTTTGAACTATGAAAAATAATTGAATTGTTAGACATTTTACAATCGAGTTAATAGAACAAAACACAGATGCAATGTTACCTTTTTCAAAATAATTTTATTAAAAATACCAATATATTATACAAATTGACAATATCATTGATACTGTGAGCAACTTCAATATTTACAAATTACATGTTTAGCAAAAA
This sequence comes from Sinonovacula constricta, assembly GCA_007844125.1. Taxonomy (NCBI): domain Eukaryota; kingdom Metazoa; phylum Mollusca; class Bivalvia; order Cardiida; family Solecurtidae; genus Sinonovacula; species Sinonovacula constricta. The sequence continues at coordinate 26,486,518 of CM017568.1, read as the reverse complement.
TAAAATTGTTCACTTTGTCTTTAAAATGTCGTTTGTTTTAGTTTTATCCAAACAATGCACCTCTTTGTTGTATTTTAGAGACAAGCTTTCCAAAAGCCTATGACATGAGATCTGTTTGCAAATTTCATTACAATTACTCTTGCTAACGCAATTGTTCTTCTTGGTAAATTTTAATCAACCAAACAGAATGAAACGTTTACCTTAGGGGTTTTACTATACTCCCATTCTTTAATTCAAAGCAACCACCAAAGCAGCTTATGGCTTTTTCCAAATGTTTGTTAATCAATACAATGTTTTCTAATTTAGACATGCTTATACCAGTTGGGTTTTGTATACGTCACATATGTCTACAATGATTCGGAAAACAACAACAAACAAACATTTAACATAAACATCATATCTGTTCAAATCATCAGATGTCACAAAACAAATTTACTTATATCACAATTTAACAACTGAATATTTATGCAGGCGTCTTTAGCATCTCTAATGTTATTTAAATGAAAAGGCCATAAAACGTTAATCAGACGTTTCTTCGAACAGCGTATGATAGTCTAACATATTGTGTTGGTATTCTATTATACTGTGAAAATACTATAAATCACAATTACCAGAAATCCTGAGTGTTGTCTTTTATTATCCCAAGCTGTCATCGTTGTATTCATTGTCAATTATAAAGGGTAATTAATGTTATTAATAATTATAAAACGTCATGACGAAAATATTTACATTTATAGAAGATTAAAACTGCATGACTTCATTGTTTGCTAATTCTTTAGGACACGTTTTATTTCTCATGCTCATCAATGATGGAATACGAGAGTGGATAATACTTGGCATATGATTAACCAGTAGAATTTTATCCATTGACTTTGTACAATATTTAATTTCAATTACATAACAAACACATTGAAAACTTTATCTTATAATTGCATGTTAAGCATAATGAAAACTTCTAAGCTTTTTTCCATACACTTGAAAATTTGTAACTTAATACACAAATTACACCCGAAACTTAAAGCTATGCTACTCTGTTTTTGTTTTCCAAAACAAACCATAGCATCTGAATTGAAAAACAAAAACAAAGGTAAAAGCACTTTATATTTATTTGTTGTTTTGTTCATGTATGTTCAAGTTTGATGTATATTTCACCAGACACGGCACACACATATTGGCTTTTGTCACGCAAATGTTCACAAAGAAAAAGTATGTGTATCAGCATGTCCGTCAGACTCGTGCGGTTAAGAAGATTGACTGATTATTGTTTATTAATTCGCTTATATCATGTAAAAATGTTTAAGAATGTAATCTTGTTTTGTACACGCAATAGATATTTGACAAGAACATGTTTGTCAAAATTCAAAGTCGCACCGGTTATAAGAAACACAAAATGGTAGGTTTAGTTGCTTAATGTGGAGGACTGTACGATGCCAGCTTAGATGGCACTTTCTTGTTCAATCAGGTTTAAAGGTATTTTTAACATATTCATTTAATATATTGCACCAGCACTGTACTCAAGTTTTCTTCCTCATTGTCTATGAAGGAGTTTAGCTCCGGACATTTCATTGTCTAAAAACATAACATATGCAAACATATCGACTTTTTCATTTGATTCATAGTATCAACGTTCAAAGGTCGCAACAACCACAGCTCAGCGGAAATAACCTGCAAGTTTGTTTGGATTGACAGGACATTATCCAATAACTACGGATGCATTTCCTGTTAAGAAGACTGTAAACTCTTACGTCACATGTCCTCTAAAATACTAAATGACAAGCATCAGAAAATTTAGTTATATTGTAAGTTTACATATATTTAAGTGTAAGCAATAAAGTTTATTGATAGATTAACTGCTAGCAAAATAAAGATACGATTGTAGAAACACTTTAAATTAACACATAATTTTCAAGCATGATCTTCTAACTAGTACAATACCTTTGGAACCGGCGGTGGCAAATGAGGTATTTCACAATATAAGAACTGTGTAAGAGTGTCCATCGTCTCATTTACAAAATTTACATTATCGTTTGGGGCTGTATATACTCGGGAAAGAACCTCGACAACAATACATTGAAAGCACCGGGATTCTCGTTACTTGAGTCTCAGTCTTCTTAGAGCGTTTATTATCTCCTGCACATTTGCAATAAGTTAGATTGTCAAATAGAAAAACCGATGTCAACTAAAAATGAAAACAAATTATCTTTTTTAAAAATGCACAGACGCAGTAGACCCAAATAATAAAACGCAGGTTTTCAACATAAGTATGGGCTACGAAACACGAAGTACTGTCCGCGCGGTTTTTATAAGGTAAATAAGAAAAGGTCCTATCAAAATTTCCACAGATATTTAAATTTAATCTACCTCTAGACACAGGCAAACAGGGTAAATGTTAATGTGACCAAACACAGAGACGAGACATAAGACACAAAAAGAAAAAAAACATCAGTTACCGCTTTGGAACGGTCAGTCGGCAAAAGGACCGACTTAGATCTAAAGCAGCATTCACGTTGATAAATCAGAGACCTATTCACACGTGTATACATTGTATAAATGTCTTAGTTTGTAGAATGTTAAATGACTTCCAAATTTATATTTCTACATAATGTACGATTTATTAGCAAAATTAGTTTTAAAAGTAAAATAGCATTTGCAAGCTAAAATTTCTGTCCGATTCAGTTTTCAAAAAAACACATGAGTACTGAATCTTCTAATATATACTAAATGGTCTAATTAAAGACACATAGTGTACAATCCATGACTTTATTTTGTAAACGGCAAAAGAAATATCACAAGCCTCATAAGTTGGGATAATCACGAAGCGTTTGAATGTCCTCCGAGTGAAACATTTTTATTTCGTTAAGCAGTATAAACATGAAAACTATTACATGCAGATACCGAAGTACGTGGTAGAATTCGATACAAGTGTGATTGTAGTTCACATGCCCATTTATAATGCAATATGACTGTTACATTTACATAAACGTGGGTAACTTTCATAATAAACAATCGTTGATCGCGTTTCATTGCAAATAATAATCATAACATTTCGACAATTTACCCACATAGAAATGTCGTTCGATCCATGCGTTGCATCCGACCTTAAAAGTACTTTTGAATGTATCAACCTTTAAAATTAATAGCGCAATTTGAAATTTGAAATACACATTATTACCATAATATAAATCGAACCATGTGAAGGTATTGTCTGCAAACAATGCATCGTGCTTTTTAAATGACATTCACGTGTTTCAGACAAGCTGTATAGTTAATGAAAATCAATATTGGCATAATTGTCCAAGAATAATAAAATAATGTTTTGTTTTAATATGTTTTTCATTTTAAAGTATCAACAAAATCAATTACTGGTCGTGGTTAATAGACAAAAAAAGATAATTACAATTTTGAGCGGGATCGTCCAATGATTGCTTAGCCAATGAGTATGTATACAAAAGTTTCGTTTTGGTTTAGATCTTTAAATGATAAGGTATTAAACCGAAGATAAACAATGCTGTTTGGTCAACAAGCAATACAAGTTAACCTTTTTTACTTTCTTTTTGATTTAAGTGTGTGACGTAATTTAACTTTAAAATATCTGTGTAATTTTCATTGCCAATTTAATTAAAACTGCTATGTCACGTAAAAAAAGAAGAGAATAGATTATAACGCAATTTGTAGTGTTAAATTATTCCATGTATCTATTTTGTGACACAATTAATCACGTTTAGACAAAATTGTTAAAAAGGAGTGTTTTGTTTAAAAACCTATGTTTAACACTGCATCAACAAACATGTTGTAAATTCCCCCAGCATTTAGCTTTCTGTTGACGTAACTGTTAGCCAAATTATACCAGAATAGCAACGTTTTATAAAATAATAGGAATAGATTACATTTAGACGACATTCCTACCCATGCATTTAAACCAAACATATTCTTCTAAATCTGCGACAGTTAATAGACTTTACGTCACTTGTTGTTATTTGTTGTTTGAATGAATAAATGCATTTTAAATGTCTTCAAAATGTATACGTCTCTTAAGGTCAACAAGTTTTAGAGTATTTATCTGGAATGTACTTACATTGTGCATTCTTGGCCATTTTTTGGAAATCTTACATATCAGGTTTGTCAAAACAAACAAACAGTTGTTTCAATAAACAATTTAGATTCACCAGAGCGTGTTGTCAATTTCGTCAATTCATCTGCAATATTTTTATATTCATTACGTTGCATGAATTCTATTTTCTTGAAACGTTTTCAAATAGATTACACTATACATGCTTTCACAATGACTATCCCAAACGGATATAAGAAATGTACTGTTTAGTTACGTTTCCCAAAGCTAGAAAATAATTGTGCATCAAAAGCACATAAGCCTAAAGAATAACTACATACAATATCTGAGAACATTCACCGACAGTTAGTTAAATTACTAAAACATTTTTGAAGCTATTAATGGGATGTTTTATTTTAGATGTAATCCTTCACTGATAAAGATAGTTTAAGTAACAGTTTAAAACTGATAGTTAATATTTAAGATGAATAAACTTCATCGGAAGAATGTCTAATTAAGTTGTGAACTCGTGGTCTATAAGAAAAAAAAAACAAGTATATGACACAAAGGTTGTTCAGACCCGAAATCTTACTTACATATCTTGAACGTATAAAATTGTTCGCTCTTCGAGTTTTCGAGTTTGGAGAAGTTGTTCAAAAGAGGCAAAATGCACTATAAGTATCTCAGTAAGTATTGAAACCTAATGTCATTATGTTTTTTTAAGACGCATATTGCTTGTCATCCCAGCTGGAATAAACTTTAACGGCTTAAAGTCTTATATGATTATTGAAATGACAAGATATTGCGATGGGAAGTGGACTTATAAAACTGGAAGACTGTTCTGCACACCCTATTTAAAGCATATACATTACAAAATGAAGCTTTTTTGATTTGGCCCAGTAAATATAAACGTTTTATTTACTTTGTCGGTATAGAGCTAAATTAATTGAAAGAAGCGGTATTAAATTCAGCATGAACCACTGCTGATAAGACGTTTGTGTTATGGAGTTATGAAGGCTTTATGTTTTAACAAGAAAGTATATGACATATCAATTTTGAAATATCTATCAATGGTTCAAGAGCACGTAGAATGTTATCAATGATCGAAACTATTTAATGTGTACGTTTGAAAGTATGATATTAATTATTATAGTTTAGTTTAGAGAATAAAATAACGTACATCTTTTTGTATGCGTGATAAAAACTTAAAATATCAATAGGTAATAATACTCATTTATTTTTATTACAAAGATTATCCTATTTTTAAGTAACTTTCATCTTAAAAAGACGTATTTTGTATGTTGCTTGCCGTAAGGCAACTGAAAATATGGTGATAATTTGTAAAAGAAACACTACAGCGAGTTCCAGCAGGAAACACTCCTGGCAAGAGATGGGTTTGTTACATCACAAGAGATAGTGATTCAATATGATTTACAGTTGTTATCTATCCCCAGAGTTTACTAATATCATTCTGGTCTATTTATTTTATGAATTAGCATTCGTGCATATGAGACATTCGTCTAATAATTGCATCGGTAAGTAGCAGCAATTATTCTAATGACACTTTTTGAGTTTCTATTGTGTTTATAATTATTCCAATTAAAAGAAACAACAACACATGCACACGGAAAACAAAATATTATAGTAATGTTTGTGTTCCCAACTACATATGTTCCAATACAAAAATATAAAGAGCAAAGCTTATTAATCCTAGCAACAACAACATGATTTGCTATTTCAAAAAGATATAAATATATATATTTTATGTGATAAACTTCTCGTTGAAAATGAACGCAATTGTATAAGTATCACTAAGGGTGAAATTGGCAGGAAGGGTTTTATACCTCTATGTCTAATTAAAATTAAGTCCAATAATTTTACTAGTTACACAGGAATTTCTATGCGTCATGACAAATAAAAAGGAAAGCTAAAAAAATGAATAGGTAAATGAGAAAAGGTCCTATCAACATTTCCACAGATATTTAAAACTATCTTTAGACAAAGGCAAACAGGGTAAATGTTAAAACACAGAGACGAGACATAACACACAAAAAAGAAAAACCAGCAGTTACCGCCTTGGAACGGCCAGTCGGCAAAAGGACCGACTTTGGTGCTTAAACCTAGTATGTGGAGCGCTCCAACCTCGCAATTCCTGAAGGTTTTTCTATCAAACAGTGTAAATAAAATGCCCCGTCAAAAAGAGACACTTAACAGTAAGCACGTGCATCGGGAGTTAAAACAGACACAATGTACAGACAAAATAGCTAGTAATAAAATACACTATTAACATATGTACAAAATGTTCAGTAGGTAAAAGACAATTATTCTAGAGCTTTTTGCACCAACTATGACTGCAATATGATATGTTGTAAAGCTTTTTCGCAACACTAAACGTGCGTATCTTTACTAAGACTATACTTATTAGGAGAAAAATGGAATAACAGGACCTGACGATGGTAAATCGAGTTTTCGAAGTTGAAGTTACATAGCGTGAACACTTGCGTAATAATTGTTTTGGGACAAAACAATTATCATTTAATGCTTTATCGCAAAGCATACTCAAACGAATATGAACACTAATATTGTAGTAGGTTAACCTTGAGAATACCTCAAGTGTGTGATCATTTTTAAGACGCACTTTTAAAATCATATGCATTGCAATCAACTAAATATATCACAATGTGAAATAATTGGCAAGAACAGGCAAGCTGTCTCTAAAACAAACAACTCGGCATGCGTTGTCTTATTATTGATAGAAATACACAATTCGCAATACAATGGTATGGAATGAAACGTTGTATGGACATTTGCAGTTAAAACCTATAGAGATCTAAAAAACTGGAAAACAATAAAAAAGACCGACCGCCTTAGATATCTGAGTGTTTTAAAGATTGACAAACATTTGACCTATGACAAAAATAACTTATCACACGATTTAAGCCATGAATTAGCTGCTCCAGACAAATAAGAGGTCCTTTCTTTCCTATACAGGGGAATATAGCTCTCAACCAACAACAGCCGACAACAAGCATAGCCGAGGGCCTGGCTTTTCCTCCACTGTATGAGACTATGGTTGTGTCACGTACATGTAACCGTTCAAATGTGGTTACTGTCGGGTTAGCTCTTTTTGTTAAATGACTCATCACAGATTTGTCCTTACTTTTTCGTACAACCATTTACTCATCTCTCGTCATCTTTTTCTTGATTCATTAAGTTAATTTTATTAACTATCAGCATGTTGTGTAGGTCTTCTAATCACAATAATACCCATCTCTCTTCTTAACACTATGTGGGCATTATTTTACAATGACGTCACGACTTTCGTCATAACTTATCAAACAAAGCGTCAGCGATTGGACATTTTATTCAAAAGGATTGGTTGTCTTTCCATTGCTTACATTTGAGAAACCCATCAGGAAGTGCGAGGTTAGAGCCCTGTTAAACCGATTTAAGCACCCCAATCGGTCCATATTTACCATTCCAAGGCAGGTTTGCTCTTTTCGTTTAATGACTCATCACAGATTTGTTCTTACTTCTACATTTGGCTTGCATGTGAATACCATTGTCCTGTGCTTTTACAAATCTGTGGATATGTTGCAATGTTCATAGGATTTTGTCATACATATTCTTATTTAGCTTTTTTTCATAAAACAGCTACTGAATACAGACTTTGCGTAAATATGTACATGTAAAAGAACAAGTTTCGTGTCAAAACAGTACGTTACTAAAGCTACCAGAAAATCATTGTCATAAATACTAAAAACCTGCACTCTTTAAGACATTAAACAATTGTCGTGCTGTTGTTGTTGTTATTGTTTTTGCTAAGCTTTGAACGTCATAACCAGAACTATGTTTATATAAGATTTTTTAACAAAATGAATATCTCATAAAATATATGTCAAACCAATTATGCTTGGATTTTACTTTCCTTTATATCTATCTATGCCACTATAAATATGACAAATATAGTCTTAATAAGAGATTCTATGACAAAAGTCATATGTTTATCTGTTTGTAACATTTAAATAAATGGTTTTAACTTGGGTGGTTGACCCGTCATAAGGTAACAGCAGTACAGTGGCCATTATTTCTCCACTCAGGCGTTAAATTCTTTTGTCTAGACATTGCTAGAACTAATGATCATGCAATTATGAACTAAAAATCACGTTTCAGAGATTGATATTTTGATCAACTTATGTCCGTCCTGTAACAGACTCATTATTGTTGATATGTGCATAATTTCCTCAAATTAACTGTATACTTTAATCAAACTAAAATGTAAAACTCTAGAAAATATAGCATTAATATATATGAAAATATTTTCGAAATATCGTTTATTATGTGTAAGCAAATAGGTATAATAATGCTTTTAAGATGAAGTAAAACATTACACTATATATTCTAGAGATTATACATATATATACGTATACGACCCAAAGCGCTAGAAATCGCTTTTGCACATGCTGAACGCGAAAACGGACAGCCCATATCAAACAAGTGCTTACTGTTAGTTGTGTCACTTTGACGGGATACTTTTATTTACACTGTTTGTTTGATAGAAAAACCGTCAGAAAGTGCGAGGTTGGAGCGCTCCACAAACCAGGTTTAAGCACCCCAGTTGGCCCTTTTGCCGACTGACCGTTCCAAGGCGGTAACTGATGGTTTTTCTTTTTGTGTGTTATGTCTCGTCTCTGTGTTTTTTGTCACATTTACATTTACCTTGTCTGCCTTGGTCTGCAGGTAGATAAAATTTAAATATCTGTGAAAATTTTGATAGGACCTTTTCTTATTTACCTATTGTCAAGTTATTCAGACTCTTCTTTACTGACTGCTCTTTGATTGCAAAAGGAAATCGACATATATATGCATCGTATCCTTATTTATTTCAATAATTAACAGAACATTAGGGGTTTTGAAGTTATTTACGACACGGTATGATTTTAAGACAAATTGCTTAAATTGTGATAATATCCATATTACAAAGTATGTCTTTAATCGGGAAGAATCAACATAAAATTTAAAATTAACCCACGCACAAACACAGAAATTATTCTTTTGTAGAATGTAAAATCCGTTTGAGATAGTCAGTGTGAAAGCATGTATAGTGTAATCTATTTGAAAACGTTTCAAGATAATAGAATTCATGCAACGTAATGAATATAAAAATATTGCAGATGAATTGACGAAATTGACAACACCCTCTGGTGAATCTAAATTGTTTATTGAAACAACTGTTTGTTTGTTTTGACAATCCTGATATGTAAGATTTCCAAAAATGGCCAAGAATGCACAATGTAAGTACATTCCAGATAAATACTCTAAAACTTGTTGACCTAAGGAGACGTATACATTTTGAAGACAGTTAAAATGCATTAATTCAAACAACAAATAACAACAAGTGACGTAAAGTCTATTAACTGTCGCAGATTTAGAAGAATATGTTTGGTTTGGATGCATGGGTAGGAATGTCGTCTACATGTAATCTATTCCTATTATTTTATAAAACGTTGCTATTCTGGTATAATTTGGCTAACAGTTACGTCAACAGAAAGATAAATGCTGGAGGAATTTACAACACGATTATTGATGCAGTGTTAAACATAGGTTTTTAAACGGAAACACTCCTTTTTAACAATTTTGTCTTAACGTGATTAATTGTGTCACAAAATAGCTACGTGAAATTATTTAACACAACAAATTGCGTTATAATCTATTCTCTTCTTTTTTACGTGACATAGCAGTTTTAATTAAATTGGCAATAGAAATTACAAACACAGATATTTTAAAGTTAAATTACGTCACACACTTAAATCAAAAAGAAAGTAAAAAAGGTTAACTTGTATTGCTTGTTGACCAAACAGCATTGTTTATCTTCGGTTTAATACCTTATCATTTAAAGATCTAAACCTAAACGAAACTTTTGTATACATACTCATTGGCTAAGCAATCATTGGACGATCCCGCTCAAAATTGTAATTATCTTTTTTTGTCTATTAACACGACCAGTAATTGATTTTGCTGATAGTTTAAAATGAAAAACATATTAAAACAAAACACTATTTTATTATTCTTAGACAATTATGCCTAATATTGATTTTCATTAACTATACAACTTGTCTGAAACACGTGAATGTCATTTAAATAGCACGATGCATTGTTTGCAGACAATACCTTTCACATGGTTCGATTTTAATTATTTTAATAATGTGTATTTTACATTTCAAATTGCGCTATTAATTTTAAAGGTTGATACATTCAAAAGTACTTTTAAAGTCGGATGCAACGCATGGATCGAACGACATTTCTATGTGGGTAAATTGTCGAATTGTTATGATTATTATTTGCAATGAAACACGATCAACGATTGTTTTTTTATGAAAGTTATCCACATTTATGTCAATGTAACAGTCATATTGCATTATTAATGGTTATGTGAACTACAATTACACATGTATCTTTTTCTACCATGTGCTTCGGTATCTGCATGTAATAGTTTTCATGTTTATACTGATTAACGAAATAAAATGTTTCACTTCAAACGCTTCGTGATTATCCTAACTTATGAGGCTTGTGATATTTCTTTTGCCGTTTACAAAGTAACGTTATGGATTGTACACTATGCGTCTTTAATTAGACAAATCCGCATATTAATTCCCAAACCCCATTAAGTATATATCAGAAGATTTAGTACTCATGTGTTTTTTGAAACGGAATCGGACAAAATTTTAGCTTGCAAATGCCATTTTACTTTTAAAAATAATGTTGCTAATAAATCGTACATTATGTAGAAATATAAATTTGGAAGTCATTTAACATTCTACAAACTAAGACATTTATACAATGTATACACGTGTGAATAGGTCTCTGATATATCAACGTGAATGCTGCTGTAGACCCAAGTCGGTCCTTTTGCCGACTGACTGTTTCCAAAGCGGTAACTGATGTTTTTTCTTTTTGTGTGTTATGTCTCGTCTCTGAGTTTTTGTCACATTTACATTTACTCTGCTTGCCTTTGTCTAGAGGTAGATTAAATTTAAATATCTGTGGAAATTTTGATAGGACTTTATCTTATTTACCTATTAGAAACCGCGCGGACATAACAGTACTTCGTGTTTCGTAGTCCATATTTATGTTGAAAAACTTCGTTTTATCTTTAAGGTCTACTGCGTCCGTGCATTTTTTAAAAAAGCAAATTTGTTTTCATTTTTAGTTGACATTGATTTTTCTATTTGACAATCTAACTTATTGCAAATATGCAGGAGATGATTAACGCTATAAGAAGACTGAGACTCAAGTAACGAGAATCTCTGTGCTTTCAATTTATTGCTGTAGAGGTTCTTTCTCTAGTATATACAGCCCCAAACGATGATGCAAATTTTGCAAATGAGACGATGGACACTCTTACACAGTTCTTATTTTGTGAAATGCCTCATTTGCCACCGCCGGTTCCAAAGGTATTGTACTAGTTAGAAGATCATGCTTGAAAAGTATGTGTTAATTTAAAGTGTATCTACACTCCTATCTTTATTTTGCTTGCAGTTAATCTATCAATAAACTTTATTGATAACACTTAAACAAATGGAAACTTACAATATAACTAAATTTTCTGTTGCTTGTCATTTAGTATTTAAGGGGACTTGTGACGTCAAAGTTTACAGTCCTTCTTAACAGGAAATGCATCCGTAGTTATTGGATAATGTCATGTCAATCCAAACAAACACGCAGGTTATTTTCGCTGAGCTATGGTTGTTGCGACCTTTGAACGTTGATACTATTAATCAAATGTCGAAAAATGCGATATGTTTGCATATGTAATGTTTTTAGACAAAAAAAAATGTCCGGGGCTTAACTCCTTCATATGATGAGTTAAACAATGAGGAAGAAAACTTAAATACAGTGCTGGTGCAATATATTAAATGAATATGTTAAAATACCTTTAAACCTGATTGAACAAGAAAGTGCCATCTAAGCTGGCATCGTACAGTCCTCCACATTAATCAACTAAACCTACCATTTTGCTGTTTCTTATAACCGGTGCGACGTTGAATTTTGACAAACAAGTTAATAAACAATAATTAGTCGATCTTCTTAACCGCACGAGTCTGGAGGACATGCTGATACAAATACTTTTTCTTTGTGAACATTTGCGTGACAGAAACCATTATGTGTGTGCCGTGTCTGTTGAAATATACATCAATCTTGAACATACATAAACAAAACAACAAATAAATATAAAGTGCTTTTAGGTTTTTTTGTTTTTTTTCAATTCAAATGCTATGGTTTGTTTTGGAAAACAAAAACAGAGTAGGCATAGCTTTAAGTTTCGGGTTTAATTTGTGCATTACGTTACAAATTTTCAAGTGTATGGAAAAAAGCTTAGAAGTCTTTATTATGCTTAACATGCAATTCTAAGATCAAGTTTTCAATGTTTTTGTTCATTAATTGAAATTAAATATTGTACAAAATCAATGGATAAAATTCTACTGGTTAAACATATGCAAAGTATCATCCACTGTCGTATTCCATCATTGAAGAGCATGAGAAATAAAACTTGTTTGCATATCCTAAAGAATTAGCAAACAATGAAGTCATACATCAGTTTTAATCTTCTATAAATGTAAATAATTTCGTCATTACGTTTTATAATTAATTTTAAAGGACCAAATAACATTATTCTGATAATTGCCCGTTATAATTGACGATAAATACAACGATGACAGCTTGGGATAATGAAAGACAACACTCAGGATTTCTAGTAATTGTGATTTATAGTATTTTCACAGTATAATAGAATACCAACACAATATGTTAGACTACCATATGCTGTTCGAAGAAACGTCTGATTAACGTTTTATGGCCTTTTCATTTGAATAACATTAGAGATGCTAAAGACGCCTGCATAAATATTCAGTTGTTAAACTGTGATGTAAGTAAATTTGTTTTATGAACATAATATATTATATTGCAGATATGATGTTTATTCTCCGAATCATTGTACACATTTGTGAAGAATGCAAAACCTAACTGGTATAAGAATGTCTATATAAGAAACCATTGTATTGATTAACAAACATTTGAAATAAGCCATACAATGCTTTGGTGATTGCTTTGAATTAAAGAATGGGAGTACAGCAGAACCCCTGAAGTAAACGTTTCATTCTGGTTGGTTGATTAAAATTTAAAAAGAAGAAAAAAATGCTTAAATAAGAGTTATTGTAATGAAATTTGCAGGCTTTTGGAACGCTTGTCGCTAAAATATAACACAGAAGTGCATTGCTTGGATAAAACTAACAAAAACAAAAAACGACATTTTAAAGACACAGTCAACAATTTTATTTTAGCTAAACATGTAATTTGTAAATATTAAAGTGAGAAAATAGGCGTTGCTCACAGTATCAATGATATTGTCAGTTAGTATAATATATTAGTATTTTTAATAAAATTATTTTGAAAAAAGGTAGCATTGCCTCTGAATTTTGTTCTATTAACTCGATTGTAAAATGTCCAACAATTCAATTATTTTTCATAGTTCAAATGTAATGCAACGAATCAAAGAATCCCTACCTTCATTTGCACGGCTTGTCGCTAAACAGTTCACTTAAAACATTGTGTTATTTCACATTTTCAAAGCATACTATCTCCGATAAAACAAGTATTGAAGGAGCGAATAACACAAAGCCTAAAGAACATATATGACACAGAAGACTAACAGAAAAGTGTATCAGTCGTGATTTAATACACTTCTGAAATGTTTCTATAGCTAGCACATGAGTCACAGTAAGAGTGGACAGAATTTTCAAAAGGGAATTAATTTGCATGTTTATCGTCAGAAAAGCAATTTGCAGAGTTACAGTTCAATTTAGATGTGCTAACACATTAGGCATACTACTTATCAAAACTTTAAAAAATAATATTAAAACCAGTTTGTGCTTTGTCAATATAAATTGTCTTGCCAAAATACTTTGAATGTAGTCATATTATATACTGCAACCTTACAAAATACCGTGCTATTTCATAAATATATACATACTTAAATATTTTACGTCTTACTTAAAATGACATAGATCTTGTGTTTTTACATTTTAACTAAGAGTGTTGTGTGTGAAAATACTTAATAAAATAAATACATATACAAATTCTCGAATTCAAATATAAATTCTAGCAAATGTTACACATACTAAATTCCTGAAGAAACATGGCCGCCCTTTGGTTATCAAAGCGTTTTAGTATTTTAATAACAGGTGTTTCTGATAGAAACCACATGTCTTAAACTTTAATTGTTAAAATAACGACTGGCAAAAGTGCATGAGCTGCACCTGGATGAGCAAATATGCAGAATGATCTACTAAAAGGACATACAGCTACTTACATTATGTGTTTCAAGTTTCTATAATTCTTGCTCTTGATGAAAACCACAATTTACTGTTCTGTAATTATTAATTTCTAAGACGAGCTTTTAAAGAGAGAAAAGGAACAATCTACAACAAGGCATTGTGTTATTGAATTAACACTTCAGAATGCCTAAACCGGATTTTCACATAAACCTGAATGGATTGCAGTGATTTCGTCCTCCATATTAACAATATCTTCACAAAAGTAAAATGCACAAATATTTTCTTATTTAATCTCAGTTGGTTAGTCGAATGACGATTTTGATATAATTTGGAATAGAAAAGTAGTGGGCGATTTTTATTCTAATTCATCAAGACGAAAGGTGAATTTAAATAAAATTATGTTTGTAATAATAAGTATTGAAGATACTACAATCAGAAATATTTCTTGAATATACAACATATGGCAAGATTATATTTCTTTTCTTAAAAATAACACGCATACTGAAATTATTTTATCATTTTTATTAATTTTTCATTTTTATTGGGAAACGATGTAGTTATATTATTCGACTTGTTTTGGGCTGTTTCTATTTAATTAACACATATCTAAGATTACATAATTAAAAGTTTTAGTCGCATACATTTTGGAAAATAATATGCATGCGTATATAAATATTGACTGGTTAGTATTTCTCATTAATTACTGCAACATAGACGATGATTTAAGGACGAGAAAAATATAAAAACAATAAAAGTATTTTACAATGTAAACAAACATTTTCACATGCATTTAAGTCATTTACGACTCACAAACTCTCCCATTAGTGAACATATTTTTGCTAGAACTTGCGTATTAAATTTCAGCGAACTTTGTTTTAGTATGGCTCTATTTTCATCCTAGTTTATAACTGAGTATTACTATGTAAAATCTCTTCAAACCATGTGTAATTTCTGCAACTTTGAATGTCATACAATTTCACCCAAACACATATTTCACAGAAATGAAGCTACAGTGATAGACATTGCCTTGACCAAAATGCCTATAAAACTTACTTTATATGACACTGTTCTGTGACAAACTGGAGTCTTTATGAGCCAAAAACTTGCATGAAATAATTAGAGTTAATTTGCTTTTGGCTAGCGTGTCATTATATCCCCTAGAAAGACATACTGAAATCAGGTAACAGCAATAACAACAGGACATGTGAAGATTTAAGCATTTTTATACTTCTAGAACGTTGAAGGTTTTGGCAACACGCAGCAACGACGACTTATTATGCACTAACGAGTTTGAAAAGCAGGTTCCAGTCATTTAAAACGACGTTTATCGAATTTTGTAAACTTGCATGCTACTTCAGTGGAAACAAACATTTTAAGTAGCATTTAAAATTTAAATTATTATATACACTTCAATGAGGTTTTGGGACTATAAGATGCTATTTCAGCAACACATCTAAAGGAAAAGAAATCAAGTCCTTCTCGCTAGAAGTAGTATTAATAAGTACGAAGCGGAAAATATTATAACAATTGACACATTTTATGGTAAAGTAAATTAAAATAGTATTGTATTTCTTCTGATTTTTCTTTTACCTAACTGTAATACCATATTTTAGTTAGTTAAGTTTTCAAGGATATCTGTAAGACTTAGTGCTTTCTTCTAAGATGAAAAGCATGCCACTCTCTGTCTTCATAGCATGCTTGATTGTATTCATAAGCATTTAATTTGATTGATCTCACGTGTCTATGTGTAAATTCTATGTGTTTAAACTTCTGGCAAATATGCATTTGATGCACAAGTATGTGCTTACATGCAAAGCGACTTAGTAAAAATGAATTAAGCCACTTTAGAAAAGTGCATTATCAATGACTGCTACGATGATCTTAAAAGAAAAAGTCATTTTTCATTTGAAAGCACTAAAAGCGCTAGTTTTATTATACATTTTTCGACAAAAAGAAAGAAGCAATGAAAACTTTGTCTAAATTGAATTGTTTGTATTCTTGAACTGGGGCCAATTACGATTAAAACAAAACAAAGGATTTATTTTGCTCTATCTTTTTTTGTTACCATGACAACCAGCATTGAGCCAACCTTGTTCGTTAAAACGTATATGATTTGCTGTTGGATTCACGCTGTAAATTGGACAGATAATGACCTTAACTTAAAAGTTCTTAGTGTGTTACATTGTAAGTTGAGTAAACGTTCTTTTTTCATGTATCCCGATGCCTTTATTTATTATAAAAATCTAATCTGAAAGATTTTCCGACATTAACGTTTCCGGACCTAGCCTAGAAATCCCTCAATGTGGTAAACATTCTACGAGCTGCTTTGGTACTAAAGGATATTCATAGGAGTATGAGATAACATCAATAAGCGGTATACAGCCGTGCCGTTCTGGCTGGAAGGTACATTTGCGGAATCAGTGTCTGCAACTCTGAATGCTAACAAAGAATGAATATCATACATGCTCTTTCAGCATATCGGATATCTCAATGGAAAGAAGTCATTAAGGCCCTAGCTTTGAGGTATTTCGATGACTTTTCAACATTAATAAAACGACTTACATACAATTTCTATGTCTTGAAAATGTAAAATTTTCCATAAATGTGTCTCCAGCTAGCAATTATTGAATCTTCGCCACTTGGTTGGCTTATTGACACCAAGTGAAGGTAGGAAAATTAAAGGATAATAAGATGTAAAGTAACGCAGAAAGTGAAAAGCAAACTGTTATAGGAGAAAATGTTGTCATTAGCCCGTGTTAATGTTTCATATAGAAAATTGCTTGATCTATCTATATGCTACATTTTTTTGGACAAAATAATATTTTTCTTGTGTGTACTCATTGAAAATGTCTGATCGAGACGATAATGAATAAAACCAAATATAAAAAGGCTTGGATGAGGAATAGTTTATTAAACAGGAGCTGTATTCCTCCTACTTGGGATTGGGGTGGGATGGAATATTGTTTCTTTACTTAGACATTTTTACCACATGAGTTTAGTTCAGCAATATATATTTTTGGTATTCAAGGAAATCTTCAAATTTTAATAGCTGCTGGCCGTTTCCTGCAAGGAAAGGATTGGTTCCACATGTTTAAGTGATGAATGAGCCTTGCATATACAAATACTATATGTTAGTGAATGCACATTATACAAACATAACTAACAAGAAAAGCTAAACCAGATTTAAATATTTTCTTATGATTTATTTTCATGTTCAGAAAATCAACAAGCTAGCTTGTTAAGAATATAAGCATACTCCAATAGCAAAAATTCACTTACCATTTTACATTATTTGTGAATGAAAATATAGTGAAATTAAACAGAATGTTTGATAACATTTAAAACAAAGTATTCATTATGATGTGACATGTGTCAACATATTTATAAATAGATCATTGAGGAAAGAAAGATAAACCAGTGTTTTTGTGAGGTTTTCTTTTCCACAATGACACATATCGCATAAACAAATGCCCTATGACAATGCGACTTTTAATAGTAAGCACCCTCATCTGGGGTATACATAATACTACATACATAATATACATAAACAATAGACAAAAATTGTATATAAAGATATATTCAATACATATAATCTTACTTTGGAGGGTTATTGAGACATTATTGTTTAAGGTTAGAATTAAGGTTTACAATTCAGACTCTTAACAAATGTAATGATACAGAAGTCAATTTGAGTTATTGCAAACTTGTCTTATTAAGACGTCAGCCTTTCCCATTTCTGAGGTGTAATAAACACGACATAATGAACATCAAATTCAGTGAACAACCCAGTTAAGAGTGATCAATACATTTTTAAACAATAGATCAAATAGAAGGCATGTATCGTCGGAAAGTCAAAAAGACGGTCGTTCCGAAACAACTTTTATTCAGCTTAAATGAACACCACAACCGATTTTTAAATCAACATAAAAATAAAACAAACACTTCATTGTTTTATGGTGACTTTATTCTCTGCATCCTTCAATGGATGGGCAACCATTTGTACTGAATATCATTTGGAATACAGCATCTAAAATGTTTTCAATGATTAATATCCTTTTAATATAGGCATGTATAACTATGGCTATAACTATGCTCACAAATGCATGTGTCTATCACGCAACTTCAATTTACACGTTAAGATAATGATGATATATGCAGATTTTATACATTCATTTTGCTTTCATTTGCCCCTCTCACTGCAATTTTACGCCTTTATTTATCTATTTATTTATTTATTTATTTATTTATATTTTGTTGTCTTGATGTTTAAAATACCAGTTAAAGTCTATATTTCCTATCTATTTTAAAATTGTTCCACCTTTTCGCTATGCCTGTAAATAATACATATTTCTGTTTCTACACTTATTTTTTACTATTCATTTGCTATAATATAGGCAGATTATTTGTTTTCAGCTACTGAGTCTACTTTTGTCTTAGAACTGAAAATTAAAGAATTGCCTTATGAGAATAAAGTGCTTTAATTGAGCTACAACTGAACAAAGGACCAGACACAATAAATGATTCAAATGAAAGAAAGCACGAAGACTATATTTAAAACTTTTAGAATTGCCAACATTTAAAGCTCTGAAACGGTCACTTGGAAAATGAATCTGACTAAGCTGCTTAGCCCTGTTCTGTTTTATAAATCGCTCCAACCTCGCACTCCCAGGAGCTTATTTTCTAAAAGTGTAACAGTGTAAATAAAATATCCCATCAACGCGACACGACTTGTAGTAAGCACCTGCATCATGAATATGTTGCTGAGTGCAGAATTCAATTTACAGACAACAATGCCTGTACAAAGAAACCACTGCAAACAGTCTAAATCTGTCTAATAGCTTTAAGAGTAGCAGAAATAAATCACAATTATATTTCATGCCAACAGTGCAATTCTTTCTAATTGTACCGTCAGTCTAAAACAGACATGTGCCTACGCAGCCTTACAAAATCACATTACTTTATTTCCGATCAAAGGCTTTACAATAGCAATGCATGCTATATGAAAACTATCCAGTAGCTTTTAACCGTCCACTTTTAAAGGTGGTATCCGAAATAAGTCTTCATCAAATACACGTAAATCTGGATTGGTGGAATTTGGGCCGCCATTTCTGAAAAAAAGGTCTAACAAAAAGACGATTTTGAACGCTGTCTTAATTGTAAGACCGTACAAATCGTAAAATTAATCACTCTACATGCCAAGTCTTTCTTAAACTATAGATAAGTGTGATTGTGATTTCTTCTTAAACTATACAAGGACGTCTAAGCGGAATGCCCGAATGATTATATAAAGTTACGGATCACTGTTTTTCTTAGTTAAGAAATAGCTAATGGTGCAGTGTAGCTTAGATAGAAAATACCTATTTGTAATGACGAGTAATGTGGTATGCTTCACTTTTCACATTGGTGTAAGTCATTAATAATCATCATTGTTTGGGATCTGTTCAGGCAACAAAAAATATTCGATTCTTTGAGAGAGAAAACGCTGGTCCAAACTATTGGATACCACCGTTAATGTATCAATTATATAAGGTCTACTACACCACGTATTATGTGCGTATAAATGGGATTGATACAATTTCTTATGGTATAGACCAGTATTGCTTTCTCTTGTAATAAGTATTTTCATGAACAGGTTTGTCTTTTCTATGCCTCTGGTTATTTAGATTTTATGTTTATAACCACAAAACATTCCACCTTATACGGACTTGACGTTAATAGTGAATGTTACTCAAAATAAAATAAAAAACTATTGTAAGGAGGTTTCTTTTTTATTTCTTATTTTAGTAACATAATTAGAATCTATGGTCTTGACTGTATCCGAGATAACAACGACGTCTTTAATATACGATATTTTTGTCTGTTTTTTAACAAAACGAGACCTTTTTCATTAAAATCACTAAATCAACTCTTCTTTTTCTAAACAATGATCATTCCCATTTATTGCCAAATCGGCTATCTGCAGAAAGTTTTACGCCCCTGATTTCCTAACAAATGTTCAGATATTATCTAGCAGATACAAGCCGTACCACTTGTATCTCCGAAAGGAACTGACTACAAGTATACAGGTTTCTATATAGGATTTCATGAAAGTACTACTAGAGAACTACTAGTATAACTTATGAGACGTTTTTAATATGTTGGCGAAAACATGTTGAAATCAATTATTCTTGTAAAAATGTGCTAAACAGAATTAAACGAAATGATTGAGTGTATTACAGGTAGGCTTTAATATTTTATTTTGTTTCACGTGTTGTTAAAAAAAACTAAATGCAACACCTACAAATCTTACAAAGTAAAACTGGCTTAGAGCTAGACTAGACACTTCAATAACGTGTAAATCCAAACTTCGCATTGTTTATGGAAACTGTTAGGGCGGAAACATTCTTAAAGTATGAAGTAAAAGAAAGTTATGTACTGCTTCCACAAGGTACTTAATTTCCATCACCTTCACAGGTTTGCATAAGAAAAAAGTAAAATCACGGATTGCATTTGTGTTTTGGGCCTACAAATACAAAAACACGGTCACAGCAATTAGCCTCGTGGCAGAGTGCCTACTATTTAACTAGAAACAAAGCCAGGAATATGCTTTACGACAACAATTACAACAAGCGTTAAATGGTGTGCTCTTGCTAACCCTAGTGTACAATGCTTCAGTACGCACGAAGATGCTGATTAATGATTATTAATCGTCATTCTACAGTTTAACATATGCAATAACAGTAATATTGTATTTTATGATTTATTGAATAAAAAACTGTAAACTATGATAGTACCACTTATTATTTCTACAAGCATCGTTAAATTATTATAGATATTAACAAGAAGGTCCATGATTTGTTATTCTGCAACGTGTGTTCTTTGAACACTACTTGACTACTTGAACACTGGTTTTACATGTCTGTAGGAAGAGGGATGTTTAGTGGGACTAATAGAAATTGGAAGAACATATGCTTAAGATAACGCATCTTTATTTAGTAAACTTTTGCAAATAATTACAAATCAATTTTGAAATATACAATATATATAAAGAAGTATGTTAGGTTTAGTGGATGACATAGACATTCTTTTTCAAGTTATTCAGCCTTTACAGTCTGATAATTTATGACATTGGCCCTCCCACAGGCTCATGACGGAAAGTCATTTATAGAATCTAAACACTTTAAATCAATCTAGATAAACGTCACTCGATATTGTTTCAATTATGGCTATATGGTCATGCTAGGTACAAAGATCAATACATGTATCGTGATCTCAGCATGTCACCGGAAATGCAAGGTACTGTTCACCTGACTCTTGTTAAATCTGTCAGAGAAAGCAAAAGAAAGCAAAAGAAGGCAGAAGAATATAAAAGCACACCTTTTAAACCGTCTTATCTCTATAAAACAATAATGTTGGTACAAAACAAATCAAAACTAAAAAAATATAGTGGCTGGCTAAAGCGATAGTCTCCGACCCTTCAATGGACCCGAGTTTTACCAAAATGAAATGATAATCTTTGAAAAATATATAACATAATTTATGTTAAAGTTTGAAGGAATAATTGTACCGGTCTCAGTGTACAATTCCATAAAATATGTATGTGCCAAGATGTATATGGGATGTCATCTGAGCACAAGACTGCCTTACAAAAGGTTCAGGGCTAGAATCCTATGAAACCAAGCATTGTCAAAGGCCGTATCCTTCTAAGTAATGACGGTTTTGAACACTAGCAATATTATTCGACAATACACATGCAAAAACAATCGCTCTAAATGTTCGTTCTTTCCAATATCTATTAATAGTCACGATAGTGATCTTTGCTACAGATAGATATCGACATTCGGATAGACTACCCGGGTGACGATTTAACGTGACATCAAAAGTAAGATGTCATGGGGGTTTCGTGGCTTCAATAGGATATTCCTATTTGCAATGGCAAGTGGGGATTTATATTTCACTATTCACACAGGTCTAGGACATCAATGAGCAGTATTCTGTAGGAATTATTCAGATAGCAATATCCTATTAAATATCACAGAACAAATTCTTTGGTTCAAATTTTCGGTTGTCCCCTTTAGTATATAACATGGGCACTCGTTATTGTTATAATTGAATTCAGTGGTCTATTATTTTATATCTCTTAGGAGAATAAAAAGGCACATTAGATGCAACAATACAAATTAAAATGAGTATATACATTAAATGCAGTCGTTTAAATCAAGACAAAGCTATAATTAATACTATCTAAATGCAGCATCAAGAAAGAAAAACAGATTTTGTATTTCTTAACCTTTGTTCATATTTATTTTGTTTTATACTTGAAATATTTGTTCGCAATATTTTCCACACATTTTTAAATCAGTTTTTGCCAGAACACCAGACAGGAAATGCCTCTAACATATCTTACCCCTTCTCCGCCCTTATTCCAGCTTGAACAACCCCACCGTAAATGATATACTGTTATCAGTACATCTAGGAAACGTGCACAGGAACTTGGCTGGGGCAAAGCTAAGGTACACGACAAACGTCGTGGATACGTGTTTAGAACAGGTGATTATAGATACTGGAGAATTGTAACTGTTTGTCAAATTAGCCAGAGTTACTTATACAACTACCAGAAGTTTGGTTAAATCTCTATTCTTATGGACGGAAATACGTGAATGCGTATGAGGTATGTTTATTTTTATTTTTTCATAATCACAAGTCAAAATGTTGTAAAACAATGTTGAAAAGGGTAAGCTAGTTAAGTGGGCCCTACGTTTAAGGATTACGATAGCAACAAGAGTTATTATTTGGTTTATCTTCCCGACAACAGTATCGCAGTTTTCTGAAGACGGTGTCCACTTGAAGCAGATATTGTACTGCCTTCACCGTGTATAGCCTGTCATTATACCACACCCAGTCACATTATTCTGACACCGGGCCAACAGTGTGGAACTAGCATAATATTTGCTTGAGCGCTAGCAAGAGAGCTATACCTACTACCATTTTAACGAATTTGGTATGTCGCGGCCCGGGATCGAACTCGGGGCATATCGTTCCTGGAGCCGACGCTCTACCGATTGCGCTACCAGGTCCGGTGCCCAGAGCTTTTAAATTGAAATTCAAAGATTCCATTATGAAATATATTTTATCAATAAATGCAATGTTCCTCGTGGTTTACTTATACGATTCAAACAATTATACAATTATTCATGCATTTATAAATATACTAAATATGTGACAAAAATACACCAAAAAGCTTTCTAGAGATGTACTAGAGGTTTTGGAAATAACTTGTTACTATATGAATCATCTTAATAATGCGATTCTGATAGTGTGGTTTTATTAGCATGTTTTGAACAACGATCAAAATCATCATTTACCAGTTTAACATAATGACATTACATAAAACTAAAATTGATAAAATAAATTCAATTCGTATTCACTCTTTCTTCAGACAAACATTACCAAGTATATGAACAGTGTCAATCTTGCGTCCGCAAAATATATATTGCAAAGAAAAATGTAAATAAACATGTCTTATTACTCTGGTCCAAAATAAGTTAACTTTAAAGTTCAGTTTAACATTTTATTCACCACACAATTAAATGAAAAAGAAAGGGAACATTACACTTTCCCTCAAACTATAAATAAAATCAAATAGTTGTTTTTTAATATTTACTTCGGTTTCTGCAACTAGCATGTCGATATGAGATTACTGATGATAGACACGGACCGTCTGACATATCTCAAATTTTGTGTTTAGTAGACCTGTCTAAATGATTTCCAACGTTGTTTAAATTATATAATGTTGTTTAATATTTGCCACTCGGGCTTGTACATTTGCGAAGTTATGTATAGCTGTAGAATACATCCAGTTCCCTCATGCCGTATCGCCCTGACATATTTTTCTATTATATTTTGGTAAACTAATTTCCCTTAGTATTTTTCTTTATCATTGTCTCTCTAAAGCACCTTCTTACCAGCTTTATGCAGGCCGCGCGTATCGATGTCTTACGGCAAGGTGTGATTTATCTGCTGCCTGGTTTTACTTTTCTGTGAACTTTATATTACCCCACTTCTCCATATATAAGATAAATACATTTTGAAATACATTTCTTCTTCCATTTACAGGTCGAATTCATGTAAATTTCAAATGCCTCACATTGGAAAGAAGATTTTATAGTATTTTTCTCATTCATGTTTTGGTATAAAACAGTTAGTAATATATGTCTTCGGAGAGGCAACGGAACTTCCATAAAAAATAATGCTATTTAAGCTATTTATCCCTAGCTCACCTCACTCCGCTACAACTTTCTAACCAGAAAAAGGTAATGTCGTTATCATTATATGAAAAAGGTGTGAACACAGACACGGCCAGTACAAACACTTACGTGTATGGCGTACAGTATGGATGCAGAATTAAAAGTGCTTATCTGCATGAATGATGGAATCTGTGACTGTGAATCAACTCCTAAGTTGTTGGTATGCATATGTGTAAACTAAAATTGTGTTGACTACATAAAGAAATTACAACATAAAGTATCGACAACATAGAAAAAGAAAATACAACAATATTTACAAAATGAAGCTAAACCTAAGATTTGTTTCGAGCGAAACTAAAACGTATTTCGATATAATGTTAAATCTATAGAGGTATCTCTGACAGCATAAAACCTGTTGCATTGTTTACTCAACGTCGTTGTTGTTTTATTTGAATCTAACAGCATTAATAAGTCCATAACAATGATGGTTTTGTGTTCGTAGCTCATTATTTTTATAACGTCTATAATGCCTTATGCTCCTCTACGATGATTCGTGCATTAAGAATATCATACATTACTATATCACAAATGAGAAGAAGAAAAGCAAATTAGATATACAATCTGATAAAAGTAGCATTATATATTTGGAGTAAACATGTGGTTCGGGTTTATTTTTTCGAAAAGATTTTTGTTAACATATAGATCTGGACATAAGTGATACTTAGAATATGTACTGTGTTTTTGAAGCATAAAGTCCTACCATCTTGTGTGGCTCTTTTTCAACATTTTTCTATGTATGATAATAAGGAAAAGCAATATCATAACTTTTTTCAAAATCATTATTTACTATTTGCACCTGACAAAAAGTGAAAAAGTGAAAACAACTTTAACCTTAAATACACACACATACACATCTCTCTCTCTCTCTCTCTCTCTCTCTCTCTCTCTCTCTCTCTCTCTCTCTCTCTCTCTCTCTCCCTTCTCTCTCTCTCTCTCTCTCTCTCTCTCTCTCTCTCTCTCTGTCTCTCCCTCTCTGTCTCTCTCGCTCTCTCTATCTCTCCTGCATCTGCATACATTTTTTTTATCTGGACGAGCTTGATAGAACGGTTTTGTTTAATACCAGTTATATCCGACTAACTGGAATGTGCTGGTGTGAATGCGTCTGCAAATGGTGTTGACAGTATGTCTACCCTGGCACCAATGTGTCGTACTGCTTATGACATGTACACAACTTTATGTATGCATTATTTATTGTTTACACCAGACAGCTTTATCATTACTTTTCTTGCTCAAATATATTTGTTAAGCTTTCTAAGACTAAACTGAAATTATGCTTTTTTTAAACAGATTGTCTTAGATGGTGTGTGCCTTTTGCCATAAAGTTAATACCGTCAAGATTGTTTTCAGTTCTCTCCACCATTTTCCTAACAATGTTCTCACCATAAATCTAGTTGTGCCAGTACTTAACTATGACTGTCTTTCTGAAATAATATTTTTACTGAGACGCTTGTTTATAATAGTTGTTGTTGACATATATGCCTTGATTGTTTTAACTGTTTAACACGTGCATTTGGTCTATTTGCTTTGGACGAATAAAAAAACTTGTTATTTAGTATCCCAGTTACTTCATTGCCCTTACTGTTTACATATACAAATATTCTCTGGCTACATTTATTTGCATCGGAAGATGCTAATGTATTTCCGTTATGATTTTGGCAGTTATGATAATGACCTTGTTGCCATAATAATAAACTATTGCTGTTGTTCAATTTGACGTGGTTCAGTTGTTTTTTTACGGTTCAATCTTTTTATTTATCAACGTTAAGTGCACAAAAATCATGACGACAAGCAAGATATCATTCTTTGACGTGAGCAATACTCAAAACGAAGATAAAGACAAGAAACGATATGGAACATCGTGTTAATATTTTGTTTCAAATGATTATAGCCTTGCACAAATCGTCTAGGCAAAATGCCAGCTAGTATAATAATACAGGAAAAGAGAAGAAACCAGCTGCAATATAAACCTTATATAGACAAAGAACACCAATGTTTCTTGACAAATGTGTGTATGTTAGTGCAATAAATCATCGTGTTGTTGGTGCTACTGTCAAGGTTATTGAACATTCAATTTTGGAAATAATCGACAAAGATGCATCTCACTTTTTGATATTCACTGTTTATATAAGGCAAAGAGGGTATATACTAAATATAATCATGTTTGACATTTGTTTATATTCTGTATGCTTAATACACTTCTACATAAATGATATGTTTAACAACATTTTATTTTACCTAAGTTTCGAGATTCAACAAAAAGCTGAAGCTCGATAGTCGTGTAAAAGTACACCTTTTGCTACAAATACCCCAAGGTCCGTCTTTATCCTGATCCAGAAGTAATTAAAAACGTGCTAAAGCGTATATGTTCAACGTCTTCTTAAATAATTAAATGGGAGAAGCTGAAATACAATTAAGCCTGTAAAATTAAGCTGTAAAATATTTAATTAAAGCAAGCGAGACTTTATTACATGTATTACGACCACTTATACAGCTACACTCTTTTTCATTTATCCGCAACTGTTTGCACGAGCGCACAACCCCGTTCAACATTATGTTATGGTTTAATAATAAAAAAACTGGTTTCATTGCATTGCGAATATGTTCGTTTAATATTTAAATGTAAGATTAATACCTTTTTCTCCTTAGTTTGCGCTTCCTACAATACATTTTTTGGACTTTGGCAAAAATCTAAATGACTCAATAATGAATTTTGCATGTATGCATAAACTCCACACTTAACATTAAAAAATAATCCAAGACATAATAAGGATGTTCACCTCGTTGTTCAGACACTTTTTAGTCATTATCAAATAATTTTTATTACCATTATGATTCCTAAAACAAAGAATAACATCAGGAAATTCATTCCCACACAGTCACTGCAATGGTAGGTTCTAAATTTTAAGTCAGAAAGCAGTTAAGTTGCTGACGCCTTTACTCACAGTTTATATCAACATCGTATGAACTCATAAGGCTACGTCAAAACCGTAAAATAAACAAAAATGCATTCTTAAGACATAACAAAAATGACGGGAAAATCAGCCATTCCACGCAAAACATTTTCCAGCTCAGACATACGTTGTATCGTGAATACACACTGATAATACATCAAAATGCAAATTTCATATAATCATAACTACAATAATCGCATTAAAATTACCACTCTTGGTGGGGAGGGGCTTCTAAACACAAATACAGGCAAGCTAACTTTTAGCCTCGCAAAAGACCTACATGGGCAGATAACATACGCTCACCCTAACAATTCTCACCCTGACCTTTCGTACCTTTGAATAAATTGACCCTAACAGTCAAAAGTGTGAAACATACAAAAGACAATTTAAAAAAATAATGACAAAAATAGTATGTGTTTCATTTAGTATGTAAACGGAACGACGTTGTAATTTTACAGATGAGATAAAATGTCAGTGATATTTTTCTTTTTACGTTATTTTGTAAAACATTTTTTTTAGAATTTTTTTTCTCAATGAATTTAACGGTCAGGTTAATTTAAAACATGTATTTTTGATAATTAAAGGTATCCAATACCTGTTTTTTTAGAACAACAATAATAACTGAAGGTCGATATACCCTTGCATTGAGATGTATGCATAATGTGCCAAATCTCATTGCATATTAAATTACCATAAACCGTCAAGATAGTAAATCGATTAAAATGTGTTTGTGTTGTCACTTCTATTCTGTCCTATGCCATTATCGTAATATCATGTAGAAAGCAATGATTAATCCGGTGTCATATATTTTTAATTCACGGTTGTATATCATAACTCTATAATGTAAAATTTCGTCGGCAAAGTGCTGTCAATTGAACTTAAGGTAAGGGATGAGATGTCACTTTGAATTACTATTTAATTGCTGTAAATTATAAAAAATAGTTCAATGGTAAATGCCATCATCAAAAAGGCTTATTAAGACTAACTCTATTGAAGACACTGTTCTTGTCTGTGTTGTTGTGGTTTATTTTTTTCAAAACATAACTATTTTACTACTTAAAGTGCCGCTGACCTTTTGCAAAAAAAAACTTTAAATATAATACATAATATATTACAATACAAATAAAAAAGGAGAGGCTACTAACTTTAAAGTTAAAACATGAACATTTATATGCATAAATAATCTTTCTAATGTAAGAATGCAAATCTGTTTAAAAATCACTTCTCACCACTTTGTAATACACAAAGGCTTCGCTTTGTTTAAGTTCATACCACAGGCGAAGAATTTTGTATTCACACAATAATTACACATGTAACTGATGTTACTTTAGTTAGTCATGGAAAATTCATTTTGATATTATTTTAAGGATACAGGTTACTAATGTCAAATCACGCAATAGCAATTGAGAATTTTGAACTTTGAACACCAATAATAGTCTTCTAAATAATGATTTATAGAAGCATCCGCATTTGAGATACACACCCTGATGAGTTTTCAGTGATTGATCCTACTTTCATAGGCATTTAAAACAGCTGACATTATGTCCACCACGATGCATTTCATGGAACTTTAAGGCACTATATAGTGATGATATTTTCATATTTGATATAGCACCTTGCTTTAACATTTCAAATCTGCAAGCTTGCTAATGACCTTGTTTGTTATTTAATATACGAGTTTTCTGTTGAACGTTTTATTTTGTTGATGGATTAGTGTTGTTGGTTTGTTGTATTTATGGGGGTTTTTATTGTAAATTCTCCAATGTTTATTTGAAGCTAAAAAGTATAAACATAGCAAGCCTAACCATATTTTTATTTAAAATGGTTTGTTGAATTTTCATTAAAATTGATAATGTTCAATTTCTTGACTTTATGTGTTTGCTTCTGATAAATCAGTTGAACATCAGGACACTATTTTACAAGGATTTAACAAGGTTCCTAACTGTCATTTCATTTATTGGTCATGTATTACTTTTTTGATGCAGTTTCAAAAATTGTATATATGTTGTAATACTTACAAGTCCTTGCAATATTTCGTATTCATGATCACACTAACGTTACATTTGCAGTGTTGCAGCAATGGAAAAGAATGTCCGGTTATGTTTCCTTCAGTTCACCCTTCACACCAACGTTATATTTGCAGTGTTTCGGCAATGGAAAAGAATGTCCGGTTATGTTTCCTTCAATTCATCCTTCACACCAACGTTACATTTGCAGTGTTTCGGCAATGGAAAAGAATGTCCGGTTATGTTTCCTTCAATTCATCCTTCACACCAACGTTATATTTGCAGTGTTTCGGCAATGGACAAGAATGCTTGACTATGTTCTATCAATCCTTCTTATCATAATTGTTATATCTGACGTACATTGGACATTGGTACTTCAGTTACATATAGCCATGGATTGGCTACTTCAACCCAGTACACGCCCTTTCTGATTTTTTTTCGCCAGTTTCGGGTGGGTTGTTATCTTAAAGAATCTAGTGTTTCGCGAAGTTTTTAATAATACTCTTCTAAACGAAAACAGTGTTAACACTATTGTTTTGAAAGACGTCACTACTTTGTTCTTGTTTTTTTAACTTGATGAGGTTAATACTTGCATCGTAGTATCGTTTGGATTGTTCTGTTTCACATTTCTGTTCGTTGTTAAAAGAAAAATTACAAAGAAGATCGACATAAGAGCTCTTCAAAACCGTCTTCGCACCCCAGTGGTTTCCTCGGTCGACTCGCTATTCTAAGGCGATAACGGTTGGGTTTAGTTACATGCATGGCACATCTCATTACATTTGTCACTTTTACATTAAACTGAAACGTGTACTTAATGTACTTTTGCCCTACTTCCGTGAATCGTGACCTTAAAGTAGATGGAAGATATATATATCATAAATGTTTTGGGGGTTTTGTTGTTGTTGCAGGCAATAATAAAATTCCTTTTAGTGGTACTTTCAATTCGTAATGGACCTACGCCTACGCAAAGTCCCAGTTACTTCATTACCAAGTCAACGGCTAAACAGAAACAATCAATGTTTTATGAATAATATCCAAAAGCTTTTAACATCTCGTCTTTATTTACAAACTGTTTGACACTTTGAATGCGTTTTGCTCGCTGTAAGTGCAAATCGTATTAGTAGGGCTATTGAAAATGTAAAATACGAGGAATTGAAAATGACGGAAATAAAACTGTATTGTAACTGTTTCAGTTATTTATGGAGGACATATTCACGTCAAAGAACTATTTTGTAGTTTATAGTCTAAGCTTTTTTTATGAAGTTTTTTTTCCCCAGCAAAACGTTTCACTAAAAAATAATAAACCTTCAACGTTTAACTTCAATAGAGTAACAGTTTTTGTTTCACAAATTGATTTTTGCTAATGTTGTCAGTCACTGTGTAATACTCATATATTGTTCATAACATTTAGGTCATTAAAACTTAGTTCGGCTGTCAGAGAAGTACAACAACTTCAATTTTAAAACTCACTTTGAACGTCAAAAAATAAAATTCGGTTTGGGAGAATCTGCACAAAATAACAACAGTTCCACTCTTTACTCGACCATTTTCAAAAAAAAAAAAGGAACAGATTCGTTTAAAACATGACTAAAACATTGTTGTTGTTTTTTCTTTTTATCAATTAAAAGTAAATGTCCAACAAAATGCATAACAAAATGCATAAAACGGCGGCAACAAAGTGATCAGGAAATGGCATATACACGACACATACTTAATGACGACACTCAATAATCACGCCACACTACGATAACTAACTAGTGTTAGCAAAATAACGCATGCGTGTTACCTCACGCTCGCGCGGTAGGTTATGTGATAAATACACACAAAAATGTTCCTTTCCCAAACATTAATTTTCAAAAATAACAATTGGAATAAAAGTTTTATATAAAAGTGTTGTGTTGGCTTTAAATACAATATTACATCGAACCAGCATATCACTTCTATAAGCGTCGAACTCTTTGGCGTCTTATTAAAGGCACTGAAGACTTATACAACCTAGAAATGTTCAAATGTTCTTATCAGTCACCGTGTTAAGGTAAACGAAAACAGATTAAAGTATAAGCGACTTAACTTTCAACTTTTCTGGTTACTTCAATATTTCATTAAACTATTTCATCTCAAGTAAAAAAGTCCAAGAGAGTTCTTTATTGTTAATTGAAGTCATAAAATGGTAAATGGCAAGCGCATTTATGACTTGATTGTTCATGTTTAGATTTGGCAAAAACGTTATAGGCGGGCGTTGATAAGTATAAAATGCTTAGCTTATCAGTTTACTGGAAAACAACAGGTGTTGAAGAAATGCATTCCAAACGAGGAATAATTCTAACTAATGCGTTAAAAAAGAAATCGACGAAGAGTATCGTGACAAGAATGAACAGGCAATAAATTGTTATTTTGGCTTTGACATACAACTCGGATTTACGTGAATGAACAACATATTCACGGATTTCCTGACAAAATAACACTTGCATGACAGAAGAACATATCTAGGTGTGTATATTTAGTTATTTTTTCCGCATAATTTAATTTGAATATAAAAGAAATTCCATTGATTAATTTTATTTATAAAGCCATATCTGAAAGCATGGGTAAAACGTGCAATACTTTCTGATTATTTGAATGTTTGACGCAATAGTCTTGACAACAATATGGAATAAATAAAGAAACAGGAAATGAAAATATTCAAGAAACTAAATAAATATTATATCACACTTAAATTCAATTTACGTTGGTCAAAGTGTACATCGTTAACCAACAAAATTTTTTTTAACAGTCGTGATTATCGACAGAAAATGCCATGACAGATAACTAAATAGAGTTATGACATTATGCAGTATCTTCTAATTGGGGTATTTCATAAAAATGTTATCTCAAGCAGGATACACAATGGTACTACAATCAAAAGAAATACTTTTGCAACACAAGAATAGAAAATAATCTTATTTTACAAACATAATTTATTTTGTCATGACATTGTCCGTGACAATACTTGTATGTTACATACATGCGTGCGTGTAGAAGATAATGTGTTACAGTAATTACTTTTGCGTATTTGTATCGTGAGACATATTTTTTTTTGTAAATGAGAAAATTAGCCTTTGTATAGAAGTGGTATTTTCCGGTCTCATCGTAGATCAGAAATTGTGAGGATGGTAATGATAAACATGTAATATAATAATGGCCTGACATTTGATCAAAGCAACTAAGCGCAATCATCACATTTTGTCAAGAGGCGCCCGTGGAGTAGTGGTATAGTCGCAGATTTGTAACTCCTCTTACTGCTTAGCCTTTCACCTTGTGGATTCGTGTTCCTTTCAGGGCGAAAAACATAATGTGAAAGAAAAAAGTATTCTAGCTAACCTGCGGTGATTTCTTCCCAGTCTGCTGTCTGGGGTCTTATTCTTCTACAATAGTTGGACTTCGATAAAATGATAGTATTAAGTTGTTGTGATATATTTGAAAATGAAAATAAAATATCTGCCACATATAGTCACTATTCCATTTAATCTTTTTCTCTCCCGAAAATCGAAGCCTCAGACTTGATTAGACATGGTCAGTCTTACTCCTTTTTACAATTATGTACCTGATTTTTAGGTGTTAGGTCATCTTTTGACACATCTTTCGATGTACATATAATAACAGATTGATAAACATGTGAGTATTTTATTAATGTTATACTATTTTATATAATCTTAATTATATTATATAATCTTATATAATCATTGTTCTACGACTCTTGACTGATACAGTATATAATAGATTCCGGCACACTGTCGTTAGTATGTAATTTGAATTAATTATATACTACTTACACAGTATAAACACTATATCTCAAACAAATGAACAACTGACATTAGCGTCTCATTGGGAAGGAAGACAACACGGAAGGTATATTTATCTACTTGCAGAGATACAGACAGAGAAGTTGAAGTCATGGCAGAGTGCCTTTTCTGTTACAAACAACAAAAAACAAAAGTGCACAACGACAGAAATGCAATTCGAACGAGCGATTGTTCAGGAGTTTCTTTATGTCAGAAGTTTTTATACTATGCTTCAACATACAATTATTCAACATATAACTGCCTTAACATGTTTTCTACATGCTTTATTGTGAAAGCAGGAAATGGTGACATATAATGTAGTGATAAAGAAAAGAAAACGAGCGATCGATTTATCCTTGATGAAAAGTTAATACCTAAGAGAATATAATAGAGTAAATTTTGACCTGAGAAGTCTAAGTGCTATAAGATTGCTAAAATGTTAAACTTTTTAAGGGTCTTCTGCAGATAACAATCTGTTTTCATATTAATCTAACGCCTGTAATCAATTATTATAAAGGCTCGCATTATACGCTACAAAGGTTTTACAAACACGCCATCGCTTCGATAGTTGTTTGTTTGTTAGTGGTGTTTTAAAATTGCTTCATAAAAGCATTTAAAGCTGTTCAGTTGCCGAGGCATTCATTACTGGTATACAGAATACTTTTTTATGATGCTTTAATGATTGTATGTTCCATATATGCTGTTATTGTAAAAGGACATTGTCAGATTTTCCTAATAATTCAGTTCAAATATGTCTAATTATGTCAAACTAGCCTTTTGTGAAACACACACATAAACTGGAAGGCACCGCTTTTATAATCTCTTACCCCTATTCCATGCCCATCAATCGTCTTGAATAAAATCTCCAACTGTTAGTATGTAAACCTGTTCTCAGTACTAGTTTCTCAAAATAATGCGAAAAGTAGCTTGACCAGAGTAGGACTTAGGTACAAGCTAGGCATCAGGTATACGGAACTGGTGTCAAAGGATAATGGAATAAAAGTGTATGTGTGTGAGTTAAAGACTCAGTAGCCTATGTAAGTATTGCCAAAACCGATACAATTTAATTAATCTTCTCAAGCGAGTGCGTCTGTACATTTAAGCTAAGTGTTGTGTATTTTCATGTTTACCTTAAAAATGTTAAAATTGATGTTTGATTTTTAAATAATGGGATACGGTATGATATCTTTGTTAGAATTATAATGCCCGGAAAATGCATTTTGCAGACTGGTACACTTGTAATGAATATACATTCAAATTTAAGCAATAACCAAGACAAATTGACGTGCATGGTAAATCATGCACAAAACATTCACACACAAATTCAAAGCAGTATAGTATTACACTCATACAAAAACCGGTATTAACACACAACAATCTACCATATAACCACGTACAAACATTCACGTGCATTCCATAAACATATATACATCTTATTTAGCAAGCGTACACATATACATGTATCACATACATGCCACTGCAGTCTTACGGCTTTGCATTTATACAAACGACGTAAAATGTAGTTTTTGGACATTATGCACCGTTCTCCTCATTGTGCATTAACTGAATAAACTTGATAAATTGTTATAACAAATATATGTATTTCTAAATAAAGACGAGCCGCCGTTATACCAATTAGACGAACCTAAGAAAATATGTTTTTTCTGTCTAGTTACGTGCATCAGAGATTTATATGATTCCTTTATTTTTATTTTATACGCATTGAAATGTCTGGTGGTGATCTTTAAAAAACTGATGGTTTTTAATAGAAGATTAACACCTATACCTACACTACATTCAATTCACCATTAAGGATATCTAAAGTAGAGGTCTAAATAAGATATATTAATTTATCCCGTACCTTAGATATCTTTACTTGCAGATATCAGTAATAGTTTTACAATAAAATTAAAGCTAATTGATCTTATTGCATAACTGTCTCATTTTAAAACAAAAATATGTGTTAGGTTGTGCATGATTTTCAGTAATTTTATTGCATCGCGGCTATTCAAAAACTTCTCAATCCAAGCAAAGTAGGACCTAATAAAAATCTAATACATTATATAAAATACCGATACATTTTTTTCTAACTCCATCGTAATAAATGGTCTCATTTCCATCATAAAAGTTGTGATCGACAAATACTACATATATTTTACATAAGCTGTAAACCTTTAAACGAGAAGTAATTTTGTTACTTTTATTTTAAATCGATAGGTGTACTTCATGTGAATTTGTGAATGTTAGTACGCGTGAAATTATATTATTTTTTTTATTTTTTAAAGACAAAGGCAGGTGATAGCCATACATTTACAGAAAATTTAAATTAGCTGTGTTTATGAGGCAAATCCTTCTACCAATATTAGCTTACTGTATTTGCTTCATAAGAAGCTTGTGAATGTCAAAGTCAAATTTGAATTTTACGTTAAAGTCACGTTTACTATTAAGTTCTTCGTTACAATACGAATAGAGATTTAGAAAGGAAAGTACACTTTTTCTTCACCAAAAATATTAAAATTACATCATAGGGCGTTTTGCATTCAAAATATTTACTTTGGCTTCAGTGAATAAACACCAGATCCCGCTGACATGTAGGAATGAGATTTTAAATGATAACCACGGACCGTCTGATCTATCTCTGTTTGCTTCTTGTTAAAATAGCATGCGTGATTTATCAGATGATGTCGACATGTTATGTATGTATATATATATATATATACATGTATATATATATATATGTGTATGGGTCTTAGTCTTTGGGGTGTTTTCTTAATGGCGTTTCAAAATATAATTACTTAGGTTTTTGACATTTGAAACTCATTGGCTAGCAAGGTAAATATATATGTAGAATTCA
This sequence comes from Sinonovacula constricta, assembly GCA_007844125.1. Taxonomy (NCBI): domain Eukaryota; kingdom Metazoa; phylum Mollusca; class Bivalvia; order Cardiida; family Solecurtidae; genus Sinonovacula; species Sinonovacula constricta. The sequence goes on along the minus strand of CM017568.1, from coordinate 26,450,218 downwards.
GTATTAAATTTGCTTAGGTTTACGGTATAAAAGCTACTAACCTGGACTTTATCCGGCGCCTTGGATGTTTCACATCCGACATCTTTCGTGTTGTATTGTGGAACGGGTGAGGGCTTCCTGCTGACCTGCGGTGTGACAGTGCTAACCAGACATTTGTCTACTAGCCTGTTCTTCCGCCCCAAAAAACTTGCTAAAATAACTATCATGCCAAAATAAAAACAAACGAACAAAAACAAACAAAAACTAACAAAAGCAAACAGAAACAAACACAAATAGTATTAAAACCAACAACACAATTAGTCTCATAAAAAAGGACTTCCGCATCACACTGCTTTGTTCCAGTTTTCGGTAAAATAATATTTGCTCTAGAATCAGAAAATTCATAATACATTATATGAAGTGTTAACCTAGAATGGCTACCTTTTCCATACTGTAAATGCCGTTAGTAATAAGATGTTTTGCAGTTATTAAGGTTTCTTTAAATGACCTAAAATTAGTAACAAACATGCTTTTTTTCTGAAAGAAGATTTAAGTCTGCTCAGTATTTTGAAGTTAGACAGTGTTGTAATTTATTTTGAGGAGATGTGATGCGTAGATTGTTTAAACTTCAGTAAGCAACGTATTGATAGAGTTACTGCAATAGTATTGCAGTACGTTGATTAGTTTCCTGTAATATTCTAATATATGATTACTCTGATACTGACAATCTGAACAAAGATACATGCAAAAACTGGTATTTAGTCCATAAGATAACTATTTCCTTGTACACATCTATACCATCATCTATATCAGCTATATCTACAACGTTTGTAAAACGGTTCCAATATGATCAAGCTGGTTCATTTACGACAGACATCTTCAAGGCATAAATGTGTTGACGTTACCTTAGGATTATCATAATAATAATATTAGAGAGAGAGAAAAGAGAGAGAGAGAGAGAGAGAGAGAGAGAGAGAGACAGAGAGAGACAGACAGACAGACAGAGAGAGAGAGAGAGAGAGAGAGAGATGAGGGGGGGGGGGGGGGTATTCAACCTTATCTGCGTCGCATTGGTGGTCCTCACTCGGTTTTGACTAGGATCTTTATTTGTTTTTTTGCATAATGGCCATCTATTACCATTTATAGTAACGGCATGATATAGTTAAAATCTTATCGGGTGGTTTGAATTAAACTCAACTTTTTCTCACTGCATAAACTTCCTACATGTAACCTTATTATGAAACATTTTCTTCTTCTTCTTCTTCTTCTTCTTCTTTCTTTCTTTTTCTTCTTCTTCTTCTTCTTCTTCTTCTTCTTCTTCCAAATAAGAACATATGACAAAGTCCTATGAGTATTGCAACATATACCAAACTCCGAAAAGGTACAGAACAAAGGTATTTCACATGCAAGCCAAGCGAAAAGTAAGAACAAATTTGTGATGAGTCATTTAAGGAAAAGAGCAAAGTCGACAGTTACCGCCTTGGAACGGTCAGTCGGCAATATGGACCGACTGGGGTGCTTAAACCGGTTTTACAGAGCTCTAACCTCGCACTTCCTGACGAGTTTCTTAAATGCAAGTAACGAAAAGAAAAACGATCTATTTAAAAACAAAATGTCCATGCGCTGATATTTTCTATACGTTATGACGAAAGTAGTGACGTCATCGAAAAATAATGTCCACATAGTGTTTAGAAAAGGAATATGGTATCATTTCGATTTGAAAAACAACACAAAAATGGTTGACCACAAATAAAATTAACTTTCTGAATCATGAACAAACATGACCAGAGACGAATAAATGATTGTAGCATCCTGTTCATGTGAAGATGGAATTTAAAAACCAAACTTCAGTGTCCATCAAAGGATATATACGTAACTATCCTTATAGGATGAATTAAATGACAACATAGATTACAAAGACCCTCACAAAATGAAATCAGTTGCAGCAGTCATAAAATATCTTAATAGTTATTTCTTGGTTAAATAAATGTTGTTGTTTTTTCAAATTTATACATGTATGGACCTACTAAAATAACAACTTCCGGTTAATTCGTAATTCGATCTTTAATTTCAGTATTGACGCAGCTGCTAGTTGTAAGGCGGTTATGTTTATTATATCTGTGGAACTGTAAGATTTGCAGACGTAACGTAACACGGAGACCATGAAAGAGATAATCCTTTATGGCATTTGTATTTGTTTTGTTTGTGCATGTGTTCATCGCAACGCCACTACAGTGATCACAAATGGTATTCCCACAACACAAGGATCTTTATAAAAATACCAACGTATCGAATGCTTTAGGACTTTAAATGTCTCTACTTTGAAGTAGGAAATCTTTTGCCGAAAGACTAAAACTGTTTAGCTACAGTTGCTCCGACAGATATGTTTCTCGGTCGAGTTTCAGCTGCTTTATAAACCCGAGGCTTTAAAGCGGTCTGTCAACATCACCATGACGCAAGGTAAACACGAAAACCTGAGAAAAAGATACAATATCCAGATGTCTAAATGACACAATTGAGATTGAATTATATAAAGGTGTGAATGTACGGGAACTAGAACGTGGGATGGACAACGGAGCGTATTTAATTGTTACGTATAACACTATGGTTTTGACATCTGTCGGTTTGAACTTTTTGTTAAATGACTCATCACAGATTTGTTCTTGTATTTACATTTGGCTTGCATATGAATACCTTCGTCCTGTGCCTTTCCGAATGTTGGTATATGTTGCAATACCCATAGGACTTTGTCATATATTCTTATTCTTATAATGCCTAAATTGCTTATGAGATGTTTTGTTCAAAAAGAGCTAACTTCAATATGTAGATATAAATATGACAATCTATTTCTGCTTCAATAATTATCACTACAGATAAAATAGATTATTCTATTGAGAAAATATACACAGTTCTTATCATTCATATTTGTTCAGAATTTATCAACGTTTTTCAGAGAAGCCGTTGCAGTTATTTAAAGCGAAATCAGGATGGGATTGAAAATAGCATTGTACGTATATGTGCATCGCATTTGATAAAAAAATATTAGATTTAAAAATCTAAATTAAGGAATGCCAGAGTCTCGATTTTGGTTTCAAATGACGTTTTGACCTTTTTGGGCTTCTTGGAATTAAAAGTACAAATCAATTGCCATGTCAAAATTAGAATTGCACATAATACATAAAATAAAGGTTATATCACTGGTGCTTTTTTATGAATATACTAATATTTTGCATTGCTATTCGAGCGAGTGTGTATATTCAAATTCGATGTGCTGCATATATATATATATATATATACACACAAACGCTTTTAAATTGTTAGGGGAAACAATGTTAGATTTGTATTCGTGCGATGTCATTTATACAATTGGTTGCTAATTGCTAATATTACGCAAAACAATGATGTATGCATGGCAGTACTGGTCATGATGATAATAATTTCACATTAACAAAGATGACGTCACAAAACAAAGCATTGACTTCAGGATATTAACTCAAGACTTTGAATTCCAACAATAGTCGATGACAAGTCTGAAAAATGGTATAGTGTTTAATTAGGACAAAGCTTTGTGCTTCTTTTTACATACTGCCAATGCCGTTAAGATTTCAGTGATGTGTTGTTGGCCTGAACTTAATGGAATAAAATATTATTTATAATACATGTAACCAAATTCCTCGAAAATTTTAACTCTGATACTGGAGTGTTTTATCATGAGGCATGTAACTATGTGTTTATATTGTTATTCGCAATGAGAATGAATATGCGATCGATACAAGCAATTCATCATGTGTTTGTTTCTTCCTTTCAACATTTTTTGGTGTGTATAGTAATTAGGGTAGAGAAGATAAGTGCAAACAGTTCTTTAAGCTCTATGTTTACACTAAAGTCGAAAGCGATTTTTTTCTTCTATCATTGTTTTTTTACGAGAGCGAAAATGCACGTGACTTTTATATCAAGAGATACATTTAAAATATTTATTCGTGGTTTTCCAGAAGCTGGCTTGGATCGTGGCCTCGAATATGCCACTGATCCAGGTTCCCCCGAGGGTAACAGATTGACTTGAAGTATTTTCGGATATATAAGCTGATACCTTATATCAGATAACATAACATGCTTTCATACACACACCTAACACTCAGTATTACAATTACCAAAGATTTAAAGACGACGAGATTTTTTTATTTAATAGCAGTTTATACATGTAATGATAGGGTTGTTGTTTTTCTTTAATTAGTTCTGTCACAGCGATCAACGTCATGGCACGGTGCCTGCACATTAACAGGAAGCAAAAGCAAAAACGAGAATGTAATTAAATACAGACACACATATTGCACATACGCTTAAAAGCGACATGTATCCGAACATAAATGGTAATGTGTATTACCTTAATGATTTTTAACATGTTTAGAAAACAAACAGAACCTCAACGGTAATTAAAAGCACAGGCAAACACATTTAATGGCTTAGAGAGACTCGTGATGGTATCATGGCATGCTAGAATTACAAATCCAAAACTAATTTGCTTAACTCCTATAATTAGTATGTCGAATGTTTTCAATAATGGAGAATCTTGATTCTTTGTCCTTCTTAACAGCTTAATCACCATGTACAGACAAGTCAAGCGACTATTAACTAGATTGCCTCTTTTCCTTTACGACAGACACAAAGCCTTCCTGAACACACCGTACAATTTGTAAGTGTTCTCTCGTTATCAGTATATAATGAAAATAACATAACACACTTAATCCAAGGCAAAACGATTGAACACGACACATGCCCATGATACTCGTTTAAAAGTACTAGTGTTTTTTCTCTTTAACTTCTACGCGGTTCAAAAGCGTATCTTTTATTGTAAAATCATTTTTATCGTATTTATACAAAATCTCCATGGCAGTAAGGCAATATTTAAAATAATGTCTTCCTCATTATAGCACCATGTACACGTATATATCATTTACTTTGTTAACTTAGTTTTTTTTTTGTTGTTGTTGTTGTTGTTGTTTTTTGTTTTTGTTTTTTTTAATCACGCATAGCTAACAGATAATTGACTTATCACATTTCTAATAAGGGTAATATTAGCTTGACCTTTACACCTTACACATCTCAAGATTAAGTATCATAGCTAATGTGCTTGGGATAATTTGTCTCGATTATTTTTGTACGCAATAATTGTTTTCTCTTTACATATTTACAGTTCTGCCACATTTCTAGTAACTTATCTGCACGCTTGTGTACGCTTATCTTTATGTTTCAAATTGGACGTGTAGCTGTGATTGGCTAAATGCTTGAATATCTGAATGTTTCTTTCTTGCTGTATGCATTTTGAAGGTATATCCTTTTTATGTTTCTATAATATGCAAATAAATTAGCACCAATATAGTTTACATATGTTAGCAGCTTGTGAACAGTAATGTTGCTATCAGAATTAATTTGCAGCAAAAACAAAACAATTGGCCATTTAGAAAGAAAAGTATACACCTAACAGAAAATTACAATCTGTTCAAAGGGTGTTGTATGCATTGTATTTGCTTTGGCTTCTTAACATAAACAATCCGATTCAATAAGCTTGCAGCAAGGAGATAAGAACGGAAGAACACGGACCGCATCATCTGTCCGTCTATGCTTAATTAGAATCTGTGATATCAGATGCTGTTTAGAATGTTGTATTCTATCCAGTGTGCATAGATGTATGTTAGTTTTAATTTGTTATGAAATAATAATGAAATAATAATATGTTGCGAAAGTGGCATTGTGCCGAGCGTCCTATATCAGATACACGGCATTTTGTATTCATTTGGTATCTGATTGCATAAAACAACACAGTTTCAATAATACAATATTGACAAACCCTAAACAGTGTATTATAAAAAGAACAAATACAAACAGTTTGTTATAATATGTAGAGAACAAAGAACTTTACACATTTTTTGTAGGTACTTCAGCACTAGAGTGTTTCTTTTATACTCCACATTGCAATTATTTGTTTGCTTAGCAATCTGATATTGCAATTATGTGTGTGTTTTACTGCAACCCTTCTATGTTCAATAACCTTAATTTCAATGTGTATATATATTAAAGATCCATAATGCTGAACAGGACATTTGTAATTCCTAGTCACCGTACACAAGTCCTTGGTCACAATTTTCTTCCCAACAGACGATACATTGTTTCACTAGAGCATGAAAATTGATTATAGTTTTGTTCAATTTGAGTCACATATACATGAACAAAAACCTAGTGGGAAGCGTAAAGAAATGTATGTGTTTTCAAATCCTTTCAAATCAAATTCTGTTATTGTGTTTCTTTTAAAATAAGACTAGCCACAGATTGTTGGTTGTTAATTTTGTATTTGATCATTTTGATTGTGACTATTTAGCTCTAGCAGTAACACGAGCCCTTGAAGTCTATTAAAATACCAGAAATGCTAATACAAATGGTTTCTAAACAAAGTGTTTTGTGTAAACCCCTTCGGATAGTATGGACCAATCTAACACAATTTCTCAGTGCACTAACTTCGTAACCGAATACCCGAGCCTGTTACAGCCTTTCGACTTTGTTCATTCAGGTATGAAATAAACTTTGATTCGCTAAATGGAATCTGTGTTTATAAGCGCGGAAAAATTTCGGAGTCAAGTCCCATGAACAGACAGGAATGAGTTTATGATAAGGTTAGACTAAATTCAGAAGGTTAAGTACCATTTAGAAAAAGAAATGTTTCCCCAAGTTTGTTTAGACATCCGAATTAAAAACAAATTTCAGTTAATTCGGTTTTGATTTTTTAATATACTTGTAATTAAAATGTATTCGTACAAAATGTTCCATTTTGCTGCTATTGCTCATATTGGTTAACGGGCAGATTGGATTTACGAAAGGATGAACATTGAGCTATACATCAGAAGTTTGCTAGCTGGTTCTTTAAACACATTAATTACACACATACATGCTACTTAGTTTAAATTATTTATTGTCTTATTCTAGTTGTTTATACATGATCTCTCTTGCATTCATTGTTAAGGCTCAAAAACAACATTAAGTTTTTACAATTCAGCGTTAACATTGATGTAGTTATCTTTCACCACAAACAAAGAACATTTCCCAAGGTAGTTTATACATTTTAAACATCAAAGGACTTTTTTGTTTTTATTTGGTAATTTAGTTTCTGCAATAAACACCCAGATCCAATTAGCATGAATGAACACTCATTAGTTTGAACACAGACCAATGATATATTTCACTTTGTTCATTGCGTGATAACAATGTTTGATTTCTGACGACATTTTTTGTTAGACTGGTATAGGATATTGTGTGTTTGTTTGATCGTTTGTTTAGTTCCTCGATTTGACGTCTAACTAACAGTATAAGGTCAATTAACTGTAGACCGATTTCACTTTCAGCAGGTACGATGCTGCCTTCACTGTATATAGCATGATTAAAAGGTAGTTTTCAATGTGCCTATGTGTCCTGTTTTATACGGTAGGTGTACCGCGTTTTTATATAATTAGTTTTATAAATGTTCAAAGATCAAAGAAGTAATTCTCGTAAAAAAATGATAACATACAATCATATCCGTACGTTAAATGCCAAGAACAATAAGTATTGCTAATAATAGAGTTCCATTGATTTGTTTTTCAGCTTATGTGTATAAATTCTCCCTTACACAATCAAATTCATTGGACAACGCCTTTCCATCTTTATTGACTTAACAACAGAATATATGGGTAGCATATTTATTAGGCTCTTAATGGTCACTGACTTGGTTGAAAGGTGTGTAGCCGAACGTAAAAGAATACTTCGTACAACGTAAACTAAATCGGAACTCCTAGGGTAATTCCGTCCTAGGGACAATCATCCCTCGGATGTTTCTGGTGCAATGATACCTACAGAAATCACGATCGTTTTTTTCGCCGGAAGTCGGTAGAAGAATATGCCTAAAATGTAGTTCGCACCAAAAAACATGAACAACGGCATCGTTCAACAGCTGCATGTCTGCTGCGCTGCGTAAATTAAACTTGGATGATTTAAAATTGAAGCCGCCACAATTTTCTGAAGTTTTACAGGCTTCATATTGTAGTGAGCTGTCATCCAAGCCGCAATCTTTGTTTTGACGTCTGTCACAAAAGCAGTCCCGTTTAGGGAAATGGCCGCGTTGATCCGACATCCGAGAGATGATTCGTGAATTATCCGAGGTGTTCCGATTGAACGCAAACTTTGTAAGCGAGTACTTTTCGTTTGTTGTTTCTCACGAGGTTCCATTTCTTAGGCAAGGAAACCGAGTTATATACATGTAATGTGACATAAAGCGACACATCATCATTTATATGACGTCATTACGATGCAGTTAAACAGAAACAAAATGAAACAATACCATAATCTACATTCAAGGACTTTGCTTTCTTAATCATAATAAATATATAAAAATATATTTAAAAAATTTCGAAATTTATTTATTTTGAGTATTCGCTAATGGAATCTAAAATATGTTTCACTGAGAGTGAGTTGTTAATGCAGATATACCCTGTAACGTCCAGGATTTTTTAAGATCATTTACAAGTAAATTGATTCATTCAAGTATATTTCAATTATATACCCCTTTACCGAAACGTTGTGAATTTAGCATTTGCACACACACACACACACACACACACACACACACACACACACACACACACACACACACACACACACACACACACACACACACACACACACACACACACACACACACACACACACACACACAAACACACACACACACACACACTCTTTCTCACACACACACACATACGCACACACATAAATATTCGGTCATTCTAGAAAACTCGAAATATCACACTCAGCACTAAGTTGTACGTGTTACGTGTAGATAGATAAAAGTAAAGGGATGAACTTACATGCTTAGATAGAAGGTATGATAAATGAAAACATGAAGAATTGGTGCATATACAAATGTACATCTTACAAATCAAATGCTTCACAATGATCACAATTTTGTCCAACATTTTGGACATTGGATATTGATTTGGCTGGTTAAAATTAACTTCTTTCAATTCAATAAGCATGGACCAGCTTGAACAATAACAAGTAATTCTTTTCGCTAATATAGTATTGTTTGCTGCATATATGTTTCTTTTGCTTTCTTTAAATATATATATATATATATTATTTTACCTATTTCAATTTACCAAATTAGAATATATATGCACATTACTGTTTCAGCTGACATGTGGTTGGTCAATATTTTTTCTGCTATGGCAACAAGTTGTTGCCGAAGTTGATTATTTGAAACGACTATAGATATATAAGTTTTGGTAGCATTAACGGTAAGTTGGTATCCCGTAAATATTATAATGGAGCGACACATGACAAAATTAAAACGTTCACAGTGAATATCATTGACAAGTTTTGAGAGACTTCAATGTAAGCCATTATTACAAAACCTAATGACTTATATTTTCAAGATTCTTTCGGTCTATTGCCATTTACATTGTACCCCTTAAGATTTGATTTCGTTTCAGCCAAGTACTGAAACATGTCACTAACCATTTCATTTCCGAGGTTTATGTAACAAATGGCTTTAGTTGCATATAAAACGTACACTGCACAATTTGTTTTGTTTTGATATCTATAGACATACACATGTAAACAATGTGTGCATACTGATATGTATCATATACGATTGTCGGCACATTGGAAAACAAGAAAAAATGCAAAATGTTTTATTTTGATCCATTACAGCATAGAATCCTTCACTTTAATACGCGTTGTGGCGATATGTTTACAAGAAACACAATCACAGAATTTTGTTTGAAAGGATAAAATAACAAAAAGTCCTACGATATTGACCACAGATATTAAAAGTTGGACTTCCACTAGACAATGCATAGAGAGTAATAGTAAAAATGACAAAAACACAGAAACAAGACATTACACACAAAAAGAAAAAGACAACAGTTACAGCTTTGGAAGGGTGAATCGGCATAATGACCAACTTGATTTCTAAAACCTGGTTTGTGAAGCGATGCTACCTCGCGGCTCCTGAAGGTTTTCCTCACAAACAAACAGTGTAAATGAAAATATCCAATCAATATAATACACCTAAAAGCAAGCACCTGTCTCAGGCGTAAAACGACTGCTTACACTAGAATTATCTTGCCCTGTTTTCTGCGGTTTGAATCTGTCTTAAATAACTGTTCTAGAGTGAATGTACGTGTAATCAGTATATTAAGAAAACCTGTGTACGATCTTGGCAAATGCAAAACCTAGATGCATGCCATACAGCGTGAATACTTTTGGATCCGGTAGCATTGAATAGCGAAACGTAAACCAGTAGTCTCTGTGTCAAATACGTCGGAATTTATTAGATTTTGTTTAAAAGTAGTACAATTTTGGTTATGTTATTTTTCGTGGATGAATTTACGAGCGTACGTATGTGTGAGTATTCTGGGTTTTTTTATAAATTATCCATAATGAAAGATAATGTCTGCATTGCATTCTGAAAAATGGAAAACTTTGCACAGTTGAACAGTATTTGGATGTCGCATGATCTGTAGGCCTGTTAAATGTCACGGAAAACATGCAAACAAATAAAAAACAGACCATACATACAAAACGTCATACACAGATGCAAGGATTAAGATACATACATATCTATATAGCCACCGTTTAATAAAATTAAATGCTAACATATACCTGTACAAAACATTTATACAAACTCATAAAAATATACACCCATATAAACAACAGTGTACGTTTTATGTATATTAGTACTAACACGAAAACCTATGCACACTATAAAAAACAATTCTATATGAATCATCATTTTTTTTATTGTTTTTCTTCATCATATCGCATCAAGACATACTTACAGTTAGTTTCTGTCAAGAAATAATAATAATAATAATAATAATTTTTATTATTATTATCATTATTATTATTATTATTATTATTATTATTGTTTTTATTATTATTATTATTATTATTATTATTATTATTATTATTATTATATCATCATCATCATCATCATCATCATCATCATCATCATCATTTATTATTATAATTATTATTATTATTATCATTATTATCATTATTATTATTATTATTATTATTATTATTATTATTATTATTATTACTATTATTATTATTATCACTATTATAATACTTTGATCGAAATCATCTGTAATCCATCTTTCGATATGAAGTGTATAATTTCCAATATACTAGTCTTGTTTAGCATGTAACTAAGAAAACCACACATATTTATCGTTATAAAATCTATGGGTACGCGATATCTAGGTAGAGCTTACTGACAGTATTCACATAGCTCTTAATGTGCTAGCTCAGTTTTCATTCCTGGAATAATAATGCATATTGACAGATAACCGTCTTATCGTATTCATTCCAATGTGTATATATCGATTACGGTGACATTTTCACGACTTGAACAATCAGAATATAGACGTGCATCCTATTATTTAGTCTCAACTTTCCCGAACTCTCAAATTACAGGACCGATTCTTGTGCTGAAGCGTAATTCCATAAATGAGAATTAGATGAGCATATACGTTATTTGTCTTTGAGAAACAACCTAGGAAATTTCAGGTTAGAGGTATGTCAAGACATTTAAGCACACAGTGTATAATTCGTTATTCGATCCATTTTATCGTGTCAGTGATATACCTTGCACCTAATCTCAGTGAATTTTAATACTATTACTTTTTGCCTGTGTATAATTTTGTGCTTTTAAATCTCCTGGGTATACACATAGTTCTCATAATATTTTTGTGTTTTATTATTATTATTATTATTATTATTATTATTATTATTATTATTATTATTATTATTATTATTATTATTATTATCATTATTATTATTATTATTATTATTATTATTATTATTATTATTATTATTTTTATTATTATTATTATTATTATTATTATTATTATTATTATATTTATTATTATTATTATTATTATTATTATTATTATAATTATTATTATTATTTTTATTATTATTATTCTATTATAATTATTATTATTATTATTATTATTATTATTATTATTATTATTATTATTATTATTATTATTATTATTATTATTATTATATTATTATTATTATTATTATTATCATTATCATTATTATAATTACAATACTTTGATCAAAATCATCTGAAATCCATCTTTCGATTCGAGGTGTATAATTTACAATATACTAGTCTTGTTTAGCATGTAACTAAGAAAACCACACATATTTATCGTAATTAAATCTATGGGTACGTGATAACTGTCTCGGAAAGCCTACTGACAGTATTCATATAGCTTCTCCTGTGCTAGCTCAGTTTTCATTCCTGGATTAATAATGTATATTGACAGATAACCGTCTTATCGTATTCATTCTTATGTGTATATATCGATTACGGTGACATTTTCACGACTTGAACAATCAGAATATAGACGTGCATCCTATTATTTAGTCTCAACTTTCCCGAACTATCAAATTACAGGACCGGTTATTGTGCTGAAGCGTAATTCCATAAATGAGAATTAGATGAGCATATACGTTATTTGTCTTTGAGAAACAACCTAGGAAATTTCAGGTTAGAGGTATGTCAAGACATTTAAGCACACAGTGTATAATTCGTTATTCGATCCATTTTATCGTGTCAGTGATATACCTTGCACCTAATCTCAGTGAAAGCTTACTGTTTAAGTAAATATAGATGAGTGGAGCTGTTCACCCGTGGGGCGTTGTTGTTTCTTCAGACTCGAATCTCCCAATAACTTAATATTATCATTTTATCGAAGTCCAACTGCGTAATTTCATAAATGAGAATAAGATGAGCATCTACGTTATTTGTCTTTGAGAAACAACCTAGGAAAATTCAAGTTAGAGGTATGTCCACTACTTTTAAGCACACAATGTATAATTCGTTATTCGGTCCATTTCATCGTGTCAGTAACTTCTTTTCACAGGTTACTGCTGCATGTAAAGTCCTCACTGCTAATTCAGTACGGACTGGTCCTAATGAGCATGATCTCATCTTGGCGATGAACTCCTGGAGACCGCAAATGACAAGCGTCATCAGGTGGACTTCAACCGTCATCAGGCGTTTCGACCCCTTTTCCACTACGCCCTCAGGTTGACGGGTTCGGCAGTGACTGTTCACTACCCGCTATTGTCAGGTCTCCAGGATGGCTCTTCCCTTCTAAACCAGAGCCAACACGATGCCCTCTCTGCAGCATCAGCAAGGAGTTTGATAGCTGCCTTCCTCTTGGTTCCTGTCATGCCAATCTTTTGGTACATTCTCCAGATAGACTGTGCTGGAAAACCTCTGGCCCCCACCTCGACTGGAAGAACCCAAGCACTCCATCCTTTCTGTCTGCAGGAGTCTGCCAACTCTGCATATTTGGCACTCTTTCTGTCATGGGCCTTCTCGCAAGCATCTTCCCAGGGTACAGTCAGTTCGATCATGATGATCTTCCTGCTGACCTCCGACCATAGCACGATGTCGGGTCTAAGGCTGGTCTGAACCACGAGCTTCTTCCTCAGATCTGCCTTCATCTCCCATGATGCTGCTTGGTGGAGAAGTCCCAGCTGCCCTCCCTGTGTAGCCGTATTTGTTTTTCCGGCCTTCACAAACTGTATAGAGTGCTGCTTCCCCCCAACTGCTCTCTTCTGCTTCCTCTCTTTCTCAAGGCTGTCTGCCAAGACTGCTAGAGCCTGGTCATGTTGCCAGCGGTACCTCCCCTGCTGAAGAGCTGTCTTACACCCTGACAGTATGTGTTCCATGGTGGCGCGGCCTCCACATAAGTGGCATGATGGGTCTTCTATCAGACCCCAGGAGTGCAGGTTTGCAGGCGATGGAAGTGTATCATACACTGACCGGAGCAAGAAGGACATCCTTGATGGTTCTAGTTTCCACAGCTCTGGCCAGGACACCTGACGTTCTGGTGGGTTCCATCTAGTCCATGCCCCTTGTTTGCCTAACTCAACAGCCTTGCTTCTTCTTTTCTGTTCATCCTCCTTTCTCACTTCTCCAAGAACCATATCTCTCTTCGCTTTACCCTGAGTCTTGTTCCATTACTTTAACTGAGACATCCCAATTCCTTGGCGGCCAATGCAAGTATTCCCGATGACATCCTTGAGCTGAAGTGAGCTCTCTGCTTCAGTTACAGCTGAAGATGCTGCCCACTTTCTTCCGGATCGGGTGACTACTCCAGCGTCTGCAGACTCTCTCAGTGTCAAAACAAGCCTGCATTTAGCGACCTTGAACACCTCAACCACTGATGACAGAGGTAGTTGTAGCTGGCATGATCTGCTGTACAGGCCTATTAAACAAAAGCTTTGTGGAACTCCAAGCCATCTCCTGAGTTTCTGGTTGACTTTCTTCTCTAGTGCCTCAACCATGGACATGGGTATCTCGTAAAGTGTGAGATGCCAAGATAATCGTGGAAGAATACCATGCTGATATATCCACGCCTTGTACTTTCCTGGGAGGCCAGACTTGTCTACCTTTGTAAGCAATGTAGATGCTAGAGTCTTGATGTTGTCCTAGTCTGGAGTTCCTTCCCTTTTCACTACGTTATCGGGTCAGGCACAGGCTGAAAATGGCGACCGCCAATGTAAGTTTACAGACACATTTAGCGAAGCACGAGTTATAATTTATCGCTGTGCCATTCGAAAGATGTTTTTATTATGATCATAACTTTGTTCATATAAGCGATTACAATAAGTAATTTTAAATGGTACATAATCTGTTTCTAGAAATTTGTTAGTAGAATAGTGTCGATGTTTTTAAAATAATGTCTTTACAATACTTAATTATAGAGTCTTAACTTCTTGGCACACTTGCAAAGGTTATAACACCAAACATTACCGTGTTATTTTCCAATACAGCGGAGGCCGCCATTGTTAGCATCAGCCAGACGTACTATTGCGTAGGATCACCGAAAGAGTCATCATACCACTTTCCCAGTGCTTTCACAGGATTATCCACAAGTTGCGATATCTCTCCCCCCTGTATCCTCATGGTGACAATTCTGATAAAGCAACCTTTCTTTATGACCGCAAATCTGGATTTCTTCGGCTAGAATTTTATTCGCGCCCGGGTCACAGAATCATCCAGTGCGTTAAGGACCCAACGTGCCGGTACAATGGAGGTGGTCGTGACTGTAAGGTCATCCATGAACCCTCTCAAGACTGGCTGGTAGGAACCAGACTTCATTCTTGGCCCACGGGTCTCTCTCTCCCCTGCCTTCATGATAATGTTTATCCCCATGATGAACAGGATGGGGAATACAGTGCATCCTGTCACGATCCCTTTCTCTAGGTCTGGCCAAGCTGTAATAGTGTTTCCAGCTGTGAAGCGGATTTTCATGCCACCGAAGTACTGGCTTAACATTGACTGGACATGTTCTGGGACATGTTAGTGGTGAAGTGCCTCTTCAATCAGCTTGTGTGGAATGCTTCCATAAGCGTTGGTTAGGTCCAGCCATACCACGGAAAGGTCCCCCTTTTCAGTCTTTGCCTCGTGCATCATCTGGCTCAGGACGCTGGTGTGCTCAATGCATCCTGAAATGGCACCTTTCTGAGATGATGTAACCACATACTTGTTGTCAGTCAGGTAAGCAGTCAACTTCTTGGCCATAACAGCGAAGAAGATCTTGCACTCCACACTCAGCAGGAAATAGTTCTAAACTGTTCTACAGTCCTGGATTCCTTCTCCTTTGGGATGAAACAACCCTCCGCTCTCTTCCGGGACTCTGGGATCAAACCTTTCTTCCAGAGTATCCTGATGAGCCCCCATAAACGCCTAAGCAACCCTGGGCATTGCTTATAGACGGAATAGGTTATCCCACTTGGTCCAGGTGCCGAACCAGCTCTAGCCTTGTGGACAACCTCCTTGACTTCCTTTCAGGATGGCTCCTTCATATCAAAGGGGACACTTGGGGACTTTCAGGATCACTGTGCATCCTATGAAGGTGCTGCTGGATCTCTTCCTGGGTACTTTCCATTCTCCCAGAACACTCATCACTTAAGAGTGTGCGGGTGAACTTGAAAGGATCTTTGACAAATTGGGCCCTTTTCTTGGCTCTGGATTTCCTCCCAGTTCGCAAACGCTCAGCCTTCCTGAGTCGCTTCAGCTTCCCCCTTAGGTCCTCTCTCAACTGTTGAAGACCTATCCTCTCTGTTTCAGGTGCCTTCCGGAACCTCCGTTTCAAACTGTTCAACTCTTTCCTGGTATTCTTGATTTCCCTCTCTCGTCTGTTCTATCTTGGTGGCTGACTACTACCTTTCTTCTGCTGAATGCCAAATCGCTCTTTCCCAATATTGTACACCATTGTTGTAAGTGTGTTGATTCTTCTCTCCGCTGGTCCTTGGAGAACTGAATTCAAGATGACCTCCAAATCTTCGTCAAACTTCCTCCATACTGCTCTCTCATGTCGTTTGGGCCATAAAACTCTGTCTTTGTGTTGTGGATCTGTAGCATTCTGTTGAGTTCCCCGACTCTCTTGCGCCATCGATGACCTATCCTGCTGATTGTCATCAACAAAGACGTTGCTAGTATTGTGGGTTTGGTCCTGACTAGCAACCTCTACCGTCTTACCAGAAGAAAATTCTGTGCGTCGAATCTGATTCCCAGCAGAGCAACTCTTAGATCGCGCAAGGTGAATGCGAAGTCCCCTGACATTCTTGCATACCTTTCCACATACACAAACTGATGTTGCCACTTCTCCTGTCAATGTCATCTGAACAGTGCATCCTTGTGATCTCGTTTGTATTCGTTCGGAGTCCGTTTCCAATGTATCAGTCCTGGTGAGCCTCTCATCCCCCCCACCTCTCGGGAGACTTTGGGGATATTGATCATTTAGGTTTTCTGTAGCAAGTGATGGTGTCTTCTCACGAAGACAGCATGGTGGATTGCTAGTCCAACATACCCAAATACCAGTCTATTCCTGGTTGTCATCTGTCTTTCGAGAGTCACAGATCTTCCTCTGTTGCCAGCCAGACTTTCCTAGCGGTCACTGGTTGCCCAGATGTAGTAACTTATTTTCACAGGTTACTGCTGCATGTAAAGTCCTCACTGCTAATTCAGTATGGACTGGTCCTAATGAGCATGATCTCATCTTGGCGATGAACTCCTGGAGACCGCAAATGACAAGCGTCATCAGGTGGACTTCAGTGATATAACTTGCACCTATTCTCAGTGAATTTTAATACTATAACTTTTTGCCTGTGTATAACTTTGTGTTTTTACATCTCCCAGGTTGTATACACATAGTTCTGCATAATATTTTTTTTATTTTATTATTATCATTAATATTATTATTATTATCATTATTATTGTAATTATTATTATTATTATTATTATTGTTATTATTATTATTATTATTATTATTATTATTATTATTATTATTATTATTATTAATTATTAATTATTTACTTTTATTATTATTATTTTTATTATTATTACTATTATTTTTTTATTAATAATAATAATTATTATTATTAATTATTATTATTATTATTATTATTATTATTATTATTATTATTATTATTATTATTATTATTATTATTATTATTGACATATTACGTATTTTCTTAAGTCGACTTTCCTCTTAATGTTGGCTTTAAAATTTAAGTTAAAGATACACAAAATATTTTAACTGTGTGGACACAAAGGTTAGCAAGCAAAATTAATCACGTTAATGTATCTTTTCGTTTATTTGGCATCTGTCAGGTACACAAGATTCTGACTTTGGCTTCTTATAAACAAGAGTAAGCAAACCAAAAATCATATTTCTAATATAAACTATCTATTTGATTTCGTTTGATTTAGTTTCATTTAGTTCCAAGGCGTTAACTAATGGTTCTTCTTTTTGTGACTCGACTCTGTGTTTTGTCACATTTACATTACTGTTTGCCTTTGTCTAGAGGTAGATTAAACTTAAATACCTGTTGAAATTTTGATAGAGCCTTTCTTATTTACCTATTATTTAGTTTTATTTAGTTTAATTTGGTTTGATATCTTTTTATTTAGTTTGATTTAGTTTAAGTTAGTTTAATTTAGTTTGATTACTATGATTTAGTTTAATTTAGTTGGATTTTGTTTGATTTAGATTCATTTAGTTTAATTTAATTGGATTTTGTTTTATTTAGTTTGATTTAGTTTAATTTTGATGGATTTTGTTTGATTGTGTTGATTTAATTTGATTTAGTTTAATTTAGAATTGTCGTGTGGGTTTTGGTATGCTTCGTTGCGAAATCAACGTTTGGTTTCAACACATTTTGCAGTAAAGCAATCTGACTACATGGTTGTATACATGGGCTGTTATATATATATAGTATGCCTTATAGCAGCGTATACACGGTAAAATTGTTACATCTACAATAATAGGCTTATTAGGATACTTTTTCGCATTCTTTTGGACATAATGGCACATCTTTCTTGTATTTCTAAATATATCAAAACCAAAGAAGAAATTTGATTACATAAAATCAAACAAAAGATATGATAACTTAATGGTACACTATAAAAAATTCGTTACATGAAATCTCTGAGAACATTGAGCGTTCGAAAAACAAACTGTTACTTCCGCGCCAGACATCTTTACACAGTTTTACTGCGAGGTATATTTGCTAAGCAATAAGAATTTAGAAAACTGTTTATTTAGGTTAAAGCTCTTAAACTCAAACGAGTTTATTTCCACATACTGTCAATACTGTTACGGATAAGTTTTGCAATTATAGACTTCTGTATAAGAAATTACCAAAATGTCAAAAAGAAGATCTTTTCATAAATGCCAACTAATGCAAGTACTTCACAGCAATTATCTGCCCGTAGTTATACTTAACTACGACATCAAAGAAAAGATATTGTCGTTTTCGACAGGTACACGTAAACTGCCGAAGACAACGAGGTGTAGTTGGTACCGAAAGATTGAAGCATTTCCTGTAAGCGATTTGCTTGTGACGAGTAGAGAAATGAGTTCCTAGTGAACAAATCTTTCAAAAATCACTTATTATTTTAAAGGTGTGCAGCTCCATTTAATTGCATGGTAATATTTCAAAACAAGATAGTTTTCATTGAATTTCTATTTCCTGAATGATAATGAGTATTTGATGCATTTCTGACAAATCCTGTTATCGGTGTGGCCGAATTTATTTATTGATTGGCGTTACACAGGATGACAGAAGTTCACGGTTTAATTGTTGCAGCATTAAAAGTTTATTTGCGAAAATGTCAACATTGAAAAAAGCGGAGTTTGCTGATCTTATAATGTCTCATATTAAAATATTAGGAAATAAATAATTTTAAATTATAACATTTCGAGACATAAGAGCGGTTGAAATTTACAAATTCTCGAGAAGCGGATCAATTTAACATGATTCTTAAGAAATTACTTAAATTCATTAACAAGTTCATTAAATTTCAAACATGTATGTCTTATGAACTGAAATTACCTGACTTGGTAGCGCGATCGGTAGAGCGTCGGGTCGCGACATACCAAAGTCGTAAAAAGGTAGTGGTATAGCTCCCTTGCTAACGCTCAAGCAAATATAAGGTTAGTTCCACGACATGTTGGCCTGGTGGCAGGATAATGTGACAGCATGCTATACACATTGAAAGCAGCACTATATCTGCTTCAAGTAGACACTGTCTCCAGATAACTGAAAAAACTGCTGAAAAACCCAATAAACAAACTTTATAAATTCGAAACAATGACATCTTGTTTCAAAAGTAAACGTCAGGTGCATTCCCTTGCTTTGATATCTGAATAACTACCCTATACATATACACAAAATCAAAATAACATTAATAATATATTGGTATTAATAATGTTTTTTTAAAGAATAAATATTTATAAAACTTAAACGGAACTTAGAAATTTCAGATTTCCGTAAATAAGTCAATTTAAAATTAATTGCTACACTTAATTTAGATTAAAAAAGAGCACAAACATTTCTACATCATTCCAGAGAAGAATACGACTAATTAATACAACCTTATAAAACGTGTTTTTTATATTTTATCAAAAGAATTGGACTGATTGGGACAACACCTGCTGCCAATCACATATTTTAATTGAATCGGAAATTTTAGAAGCAATTTGCATTGATGTAGTAACATGTTTTATACACTGGGTCAGCCAGCTCCGGGAACAATAATAATAAATCGAGCGTACGCCTTAAGAGATATAAATTACAGCAATCTATTGTAACGATATAAAATAATGTGTCATGTTCAAGGCTTATAATTTATGCAAAACAAATACGAATCCCTCTATAAGTAAACGTTAAACAATAATAACATGTTAAGATTTGTAAACGCATTTTTTTTCCGTTTCTGTCAGCAGTAAATAAAAGTGTATTGTTTTGTTTGTTTAATTTTGTTTTTGTTTCGTTGTTTGTTTTGTTTTTGTGTGTTTTTGTTGTTGTTGTTTATTGTTTGCTTGTTTTTGCTTGCTTTTTGTTTGCTTTTTGTTGTTGTTTTTATCAAAAGTTGCACGGTGATGATAAGTCCACTGTCTCAGTCATGTCAATAAGGCCCACAAATGGCTACAAGAGCATTATCAACCTAAACAATTATATTATCTTGTACTTGGTCATGATCATTAACAGTACCATGTCAGATAACCCATGTTAGATTATTCATGTCAGATGACTCATATTAGATGGCCCATATTAGATTACCCATTTCAGATGGCTCATGTCATATGACTCATGTCAGATAACAAATGTCACATGGCCGATGTTAAATTACCCATATCAAATTACCCATGTTAGATTTCCCATATCAGATGACCCATGTCAGATTACCAATGTCAGATTACCAATGTTAGATTTCCCATATCAGATGACCTATGTCAGATGACCTATGTCAGATTAACCATGTTAGTTGACCTATGTCAGATGACCTATGCCAGATGCCTCATGTCAGATAACTCATGTCAGATGACCCATTTGAGATGACTCATGAGAGATGACTCATGTCAGATGAACCATGTCGGATGAGGGATGACTCATGTCAGATGAACCATGTCGGATGAGACATGACTCATGTCAGATGAACCATGTTTGATTACCAATGTGAGATGACTCATGTCCGATGGCCCATTTTAGATTACCCATGTGAAATGACCCATGTGAGATGACCCATGTTAGATAACCCATGTGAGATGACTCATGTCTGATGATCCGTGTTAGATGACCAATGTCAGTTGACCCGTGTTAGATGGCCGATGTAAGATGACCCGTGTTAGATGACCCATGTCAGTTGACCCGTGTTAGATGGCCGATGTCAGATTACCTATGTCAGATAACCCATGTCAGATGACCCATGTCCGATGGCCCATCTAAGAGTACTCATGTGAAATGACCCATGTGAGACCGATGTGAGATGACCCGTTTGAGATGACCCGTGTGAGATGACCCATGTCAGATGAACCATGTTAGATGACCCTTGTTAGCTGAACCTAGTCAGATGACCCTTGTTAGTTGACCCTTGTTAGATGACCCATGCCAGATGACCCATGTCATATGACCCGAGTTAGATGGCCCGTGATCTTTTTTCACCAAGGCAATAGAAGGAACATTTGGAACTGCTCTATGTTGTCTTTGTAGAAAAAAACTACGCAATCCAATCACAATGTATGTTAACATTTTTTATTTTCTCGTCATCTCTGGTAGAATTCATTTGTATACAAGGTAATGACAAATAATGGTGGACGATATACAAGAAAAACCTTTGTAGATATCAGAATATATGACAAAGTCCTATGAACCTTGCATATATACCAACATTTGAAAAGGCACAGGACAAAGGAATTCACATTCAAGCCAAACGTAAATGTAAGAACATATCTGTGATGAGTCATTTAACAAAAAGAGCCAACCCGACAGTAACCGCCTTGGAACGGTCAGTCGGCAATATATCCGACTGGGGCACTTAAAACGGTTTTACAGCGCTCTAACCTCGCTCTCCCTGGTGGTTTTCTCAAATGCATGCAAGGAAGAAAACCGATCTATTTGAATAAAAAAAATGTCAAAGCGCTGATCTTTTCTTTGATAACATGACAAAAGTAGTGTCGTCATTGAGAATGCCCACATAGTTTTTTATAGGGAGAGAGATATTATCTACACAAAAAATGTTGATTATAAATGAAAATAACTCGTTGAATCAAGAAAAAATGTCTTGTATATCGTCTTTTATTATTTGTAATACATTCCCGCCTATTTCTGTTTATACATATGTCTTGATCTATACCTTAGCTTTGTTCAGGCTTTTTTTCATATCTGCATCTCTCTCAAATACTTTCTCTTCCTTCTACACACCATTTTAGATACGTTTAATCTCCTGTTTAAAAATGTAAAAATTATTTTAATAAAAAAAATAGTTAAAAGTATCGTATTTCGATGAAAATGTTAAATGCAATAGATTTATGCACATTTAATTTGCTTTAAACTCCCATGATCGTTTAACTGAGTCAAAAAGCAACCAAAAACAGTTGTCCTCTAAACACCCTTGACATGCGCAAGTTCTTTTTTTTCCGGTGATACTAGATATCTCTAGTTGAATGTTGTATTTCCATCTCTGCCAGACACTGTAATTATCGCAGCTATAAAATAGTGTCTAAATTATATTGAATTAAATTAAATCAAGTAAGTTCAGTTTTGAAGTTATGCAAGCAGATTTTTAATTGAATATGGTTGAAGCAAGTTCAAGTTATTTTTTAATTCTCTTACGGTAAAAGGAGCCTCAACCAAATGAAATATTCAATGTCCTTCAAACGTCCTCGTCATACACAAACCGGTCGCCTTCTAAATCAGATATTCAACATTTCAATAATTTGACCCCTTTTTTCGCGTCTTCAGTCAGAAACAAGAACGCTCAGGAACTAGTGTCGCGTTTCAGAATATCGTTAAGACATGATTGATTCATTTGCCTTTGTTTTCTTGTTTGTATTTTTCTATGCAATGGATAAAGATGGGTTTTTTCTGCTTTTTTCTCCCTCGTCCTATTTTCTCTCATTGTTATCATGACCATATGACTCGAGTTTGTTCACATGTGACATTGTGTCATTTCGCTGCGAGTTTATATTTATTGTTGCAAAGTGATCAATGCGCGTATAAAATGTCTATAAAGTTTCGAAACAAACGTTTCTCAGTAACTAGACTAAATACTTCCAAATTCTACTAAAATAAAAATAGTGAAACTATTTTCTCACAAGGGTAAAAAAGTGTTGTAGAAATCAAAGGTTGAAACAGCGATCATTTAAATGTTATAACTTCTTATAACTTGTATATCTGTTAAAGACCAAACAGATCAAGTCACTTTAAACGTTATTCATATTTTGTATCAGGAAGGCATTGAAGGCATTTTATATTAATATAAACCTAGCCACACATCTGGATCGAGCAGTTCGTTTGTAGGCAGTCGTACTCTTCCATCGATAAAGAAGCGATCTGAACCGAGAGGCACATCTCGAGAGAGCAGTTCATTTGTAGGCAGTAGTACTCTTCCAACGATAAAGAAGCGATCTAAACCGAGAAGTACATCTGGATTGAGCAGTTCATTTGTAGACAGTCGTTCTCTTCCAGCGATAAAGAAGCGATCTGAACCGAGAGGCACATCTCGAGAGAGCAGTTCATTTGTAGGCAGTAGTACTCTTCCAACGATAAAGAAGCGATCTAAACCGAGAAGCACATCTGGATCGAAAAGTTCATCTGTAATCAGCAGTTTACATCTTCCAGCGATAAAGAAATGATCTGGACCTACCAGCTTATCTAAACCCAGTAGCACATCTGGACCGAGTTGCTCATTTGTAGAAGGTAGTGTACGTCTTCCAGCGATAAGGAACTGATCTGGAACTATCCTCACATACGGACCTTAGAGTTCATTTGTAGCCAGCAGTTTACATCTTTTAATGATAAAGAAGTGATCTGAACCAAGCAGCACATTTGGCAGCACAACTGAACCGAGCAGCACATCTGAACCCAGCAACACAACTAGAGCGAGCTGCTCATTTGTAGCCAGTACTTGAACCTCTACCTGCGAGGAAGAAGCGATCTGGACCGAGCAGCGCATCTAGACTGAGCTGTACATCTGGACCTTACAGTTTATTTGTAGAATCCTCGGCGTACTTGCTAGAAGACGTCAGATTAAGACTTTCAATCCGAAAAGGACGCGGAGAGAGGCTGAGCAGTCAGAGGAGTTGCAAGTCGGCGACTCTACCACTCGACCAGGGACGCCGCACCGCATTCGCTATATAAATAAAGAATTGTCTAATTTTCTTACTTTTGGTCCATTTGTAGTTTTCATAAGGGTTTTAAAAGGCGTGAATATTTTAAGTATCTTAGCAAAACAACAATTAACCACGATATTAAAGGAAAAAGAAAATCTACTTTAACGCATTAAAACAAATATTCAAAGCAATATGCCATATGTATTGCGTCAAATGATGTTTTACAACGCAGGACCAATTGTATACAGAATGTTTCAATGGTTAAATTATTCCAGTCTGGGTATATTATTATACTTCTATATATATAGCAACACTATGTATGCACATTTTTTTCATGTCCTTCCTCTATCACGCATTTTTTTTCGTTCTCATCTGTGTGTCATCAATTAGAGAAAATCAACTCACTAACTGCACAGACGGTAAAAGCATGTTTTTCATCCGCACAACAATGATATAAATTAAGGAAATTTAAGCTATTCGAAAAGTGTGTATCGCTATGTCGCAGCAAGGACGAAGCAATTTTCACTGTTCTCCAAATGCCGATGATACACGCAACACTATTACAGCTCACCGAGATACCCATATATATGTAATTTAAGACTTTATTGCGCTTTCCAGCCAGAAACTGTCATTATCGCTGTCATAAACTAGCGACGCCAATTGAAGCATTGTTAAGTGCAGACAAGCAGGAAATAGAGCATGATAGCACTAAATATGGTTTGTTCAATACATGCAAGGGTCAATTATGGGTAATCTTATGTATTTCTTTCCTTGATCTTTCGTGTTTGTTTATGCCTGTTGATGCCTGTCTTTAAGATTTTTTTTCTGTTTTATATTGAGACAGTTTTTTTTATCAACCTTCGTTGTTTTGTTTTTTTGTTGTTTTGTGTGTGTGTGTTGTTGTTGTTGTTGTTGTTGTTTTGTGGGTTTTTTTTTTTTTTTTTTTTTTTTTTTTTTTTTTTTTTTTTTTTTTTGTAATACGTCTAGTTCGTATCGAAAAGTGCTGTTTTGTTGTAGAGAAGCATTTAATGAACATAAATTGGCCTCTCATTTATGTAGCTTTTAGTTTGATATATAAGTAACAATGACTCGCGGATGGTCATTAAGACATTGACCAGTCAAATTATATTTTGTCATGATTTGCGTGCTGTTAACCAACTACTTCAAATACCATAAACTACTAGAGCAACATTCTACTAGACAATCGATCATTTAGATATTTTTATTTTTTTATAATTTTATTCATGAGGCAGATACCGAAGGGGCATGCTGTTATAGAAAATTAGTTCTTTAATTTGGCATTCCTTATTCTACATCAATGCCCCTTGAACAATACTTCTTATTGCAAATTTGTGATAGTCACGCACTTTGTAATGAAAAACAAAGTCACTTTTTCATGACAACTTCTTTGTCGTCATTCAACTTGTTCAAGTTACAATTCATTAATGTCACAAAGTGTATTTGTTTGGTATTATCCATCATCTAAAAATAATATATATGGTGTTTGGAAATATTGCAAGCAAACGGCGTCAAGATACCTCGATGCATATAAGCCAACACGCCTTAACAACAAAGATTTGGGTTGTTCTCAGAAATATATCCAATAAGGGTAAAGTATTTGTGGACGTCCGTGGTCTAGTGGTTAAGACGTTGGACTCCGGATCGGCTGGTACCGGGTTCGAACCCGAAACTGACTACGTGATGTTAGCCCCTGAGCAAGATTATTCACTGCACATTTCTCCAGGTAGTACTCAGTACCTGAGTACTGGTATTTAGTACCTGAGTACTGGTTCTACCCAGGAAGTGGCAGTCAAGAGGGATTGATATAAGGTGAAAAAAACGTGTTTCCCAATCGACTATAAATAAATAGATTGAAACAACAAAGGTAAAGAATTTAATGCTACAGGGAAATATTACGGACTGGCTTGAGATGTGTTCACGGGAATATAAAATAGGCAAATCATGTGATGTATAGTAGAATAATGAATTTCACGAAAAACGACTATAGCTTTCTGTCACTGAGTTTTACGACAATCATTTACGTCTGTAATATCGGTAACTAGATGCCACTTAAATATCGTTGGCGCCGCTTTTGAAAGCGGTACCTCTGACGGAATACATTGCTTATGAGGACAATAGTGTAGCAGGCAAGAATAGAAAATCGCAGCTGTTCTGTCTGACCGTTTCCATAGAACAGAATCGAGTACTCCAAATTAACAGTGTAGCCTGCAACAATAAAATGTAGCTTGCAGTTATAAAAAGTAGCAAACACAAATAGGAATTGCAACTTGTTTGCGAGGTCTTTTTTTCACAAAAAAATTCATAAATTCAAAATGCAGCTAGTTGTTACAAAAAGATGTTGCAGAAAACATGGAAGACAGCAAGGTACTAGATAGGTACCCAGCTTTTATCGTAGTGTATTACAGCAGCATAGATATGCTCTGTCTGTTGCAATTAAGTAACTTCAGACTGACAAATATATACTTCCAAGATCACATCTACTCGATCTATTGTAAAACACTAAGAAGAAATCATTTAACAGTTATTGATCAGTCATAATAAGAAATAGAACTTCCCTGTTAATTGTTACGTGTTTACCTCAAAGACCATACTAATTGCGGCGCCTTTGATGTCACACATCCCTGCTTTTTCTAGCAATTACAATCCTCGCATGAACATTTAACCAATTACATAAAAAATCGTGTAGATTGATTTAAGATGTTTCTATACAAATCAGTTTGTTGAGTCGAGTAATTAATGTACATTAATGCCATATTTCGTGTAAAAGCTAAATGCAATAAAATACCCATTTTTAAACTCTATTAAGTCACAAAGCTTTCAGTAAATGTTGCTTATCAACTACAAGCAACTACAAGCAATTTATGGTAAGTATACTTCTATTTGTGTGGACAGTGTAATGGGTCTGCTTTTGTGTTGTGACGTTTTGTGTTGTGACGTTTGTCTTTTTACATATTGCATTGTGAGTATTCCATAAGTAAAACAATAAATCCAAAAGAATTTTAGCAAGGTGTAATTCTAATTCCTGCATCATTTTTAGAAACATGGTGTCAGTAGAATGAATGCAACATTTATCATAAAATGTACAAAAACAACAAAAATTCTGCCATAATTACGTCAGTCTATGTAAAGGCAATTTGTATGGTATAAAATTCACAAAAGCCACTTTGAACAAATCAGGACAACCAAAAATTATTTCAATTAATACTTTTGATATGTGTATTCGCTAATCTGTGTTACTTTTTTGAAAAAAATATGTCCAGACCAATCGATCAGTTTTATTGGGGTTTGAATTCTATCAATGTCAATCTATATCAGGATCAAATATCACAATTTAATGAATATTACATTACTGGGTAATTGTATATACTTTATATCCAATTAATAATAAATAATAATTGAAAGGCATAAAGGGCCAAATTACAAAAGTATAATCATTGGTTACAAGGCGTTATGAATGCCCATTATTTTCTATAAATATTAATTTATTTATTGGATAAACAATTTTGCTTTGTGAGGTAAACATTTTGAAAAAAGTAGGACAACTACATACTATTTGTGTCTTCGCATTCGGAAAAGAGGATGCAATTAGAGTCACCTTTCCAATTAGTCAACCAGAATCATGTTTTTATTCCGTCACTGTACAGACTACTACACGTGTGTATCACCGGTTCTTTTCATGTACCTTAACCTCTAAGACTACCTTAACGTGTGTCCGACCGTTTCTTTTCATGTACCTTAACCTCTAAGACTACCTTAACGTGTGTCCGACCGTTTCTTTTTATGTATTTTAACCGTTAAGACTACCTTAATGTGTGTCCGACCGTTTCTTTTCATGTACCTTAACCTCTAAGACTACCTTAACGTGTGTCCGACCGTTTCTTTTTATGTATTTTAACCGTTAAGACTACCTTAACGTGTGTCCGACCGTTTCTTTTCATGTACCTTAACCTCTAAGACTACCTTAACGTGTGTCCGACCGTTTCTTTTTATGTATTTTAACCGTTAAGACTACCTTAATGTGTGTCCGACCGTTTCTTTTTGTGTATTTTAACCGTTAAGACTACCTTAATGTGTGTCCGACCGTTTCTTTTCATGTATTTTAACCGTTAAGACTACCTTAACGTGTGTCCGACCGTTTCTTTTTATGTATTTTAACCGTTAAGACTACCTCAATGTGTGTCCGACCGTTTCTTTTCATGTATTTTAACCGTTAAGACTACCTTAATGTGTGTCCGACCGTTTCTTTTCATGTATTTTAACCGTTAAGACTACCTTAATGTGTGTCCGACCGTTTCTTTTCATGTATTTTAACCGTTAAGACTACCTTAATGTGTGTCCGACCGTTTCTTTTCATGTATTTTAACCGTTAAGACTACCTTAATGTGTGTCCGACCGTTTCTTTTCATGTATTTTAACCGTTCAGCCTGCCTCAAACGTGTTTTTCGACTGTGTTTCTTTTCGTATATCGTAACTGTTCAGACTGACTTAAACCTGTGTCCGACCGATACCTTGTCAAAATATTATTTATAAAATCACGCAGATCGGACGGAATTAGCAGGCATAATTAAAATCACATAGAAGGCGAGTTGATGCAACCATTTTTAACATCTAGAATTTGTCTGTGGGTTTCTATTTATATAAAATTTTACCATCCTTTAGTGTGTTTTTTTAAAAAATAAGGATGACATTTTTTCTTGTTTTGTTGCAATTATTTGAGAACATGACCATACTACATGTACAATAATTAAAAATAGACATAAAAGTTAGCTGACAGGAATTTCAGACAAAGCATTTGATTTATTTGCGGCATTGTGCACTTAAAGTTGATGTTTGCCCAACCAATGGGAAAAGCCATAATTATGGCACGGAAGCTTATTATATATACGGACAGCAATGTCTGGTCAAATAGAAAAGTGAACCACGAATGTTAACAGGCTATTTTAAGATGATTAAAATGATCATAAATTTTAGAAAAGAAAACTATTTTAATACATTTGTATTTTCATACGTCTAAAGAACAACGTGAGTACGAAATATATATTGTGATAATCAAGGAATTGCAGCTAAAAACATCTATTCTTTTTTTTTTTTATTCATTTGGCAAGGCCTAATTCCTATAGAAATGAATTGTTTTAACTTTATTATTCAGGACGTTTAAAGTTTTATGTTGCATATGTAGATCAATACATTACAATATTTTAGTATCCGCTTTATAAAATCATATAGGTTATTGAACTTTACTTTAAATTAATTCCCTTTTTCGTAATTTATATTACGAATAGTACCATTTTATTAATGCTGGTAAAAGCGCGTTCCGAAGTGACAAAAATGTTTACATATTCCGTTTGTCGTATAAAGTTGAATTTATGTATGCATCGAGTATGCTTTTTATAAAAAATACATTTAATTAAAGTTCTATAAGGAGGGGAATTTATATATAATATAAAAAGAAAATCTGTTAATATTTTTTAATATTATCTCTAACAAGTCTGCAAAAATATGTAATAAGATGTGTAAGGTCCTATAGCAATGCACAGACATGGAAGATATTAAATGATTTCCATCGAATCCCGAAATATTTCGATTGCATACCAAAGCATTTTACAAGACGTGTTACATAAGAAATATGACAAAGTCCTATGAGCATTGCAATATATACCAAAATTTGAAAAGGCACATGACAAAGGTATTCACATGAAAACCAAATGTAAAAGTAAGAACAAATCTGTGATGAGTGATTTTAACCAAAGAAAAGAGCAAACCCGACAGTTACCGCCTTGGAACGGTCAGTCCCTATTACTTTGAGTTTATAACGTAATACGCCACTGACGCACACAAAATGCTTTCGACGTTAAGACAATTGTGCATATATTGTACCATTATTTACTTATTAGCTGGGAAATATGCTTTGATATTGACCAAAAAATCATTATCGCCGAGCCGAGGTCAATTACGATTTTTTGCGGTCAATATCAACAGCATATTTCCGAGCTTATAAGTAAATAACTGTTTTATTACATGAACTATAAATAGTTTTTATTTCTTAAATTATTATGTAAACTTAAATGCAAGAAAATGGTTCTCATAAAAATTGTTGCAAAACGCGACATTGTTTACTTCGTGAATATTGTTCGTCTGGGACGAGTATCCCACAATGCGTACAATTCTAAGGAAGTTTTGTAGATGCGCACGCATAATATTGATTGAAATTTCGCATTCTATCAATAGACCGGTTAATATCAGCGAAAGCGGGTCAATATCTATATTTATTGACTCGACTATTTTTTTATTTAATTTTTTTAGGGGAGGGGGGAGGGAGTGACCAAACGTGTTGCGTCTATTTATAGTTCATGTAATAATCACAATTATAACCAGAGTTATACCGCCATCGTGGTGTTAAGTGAAGAATATTAAATGAAAACGACTAGTTGCAATAATAGCAAAACGTTTGTTTGCCATTTCAGGAAAGTCAAGAACATCAGCTTGTTACCCACAACATTAGATGGTTACCCATTTTTTCTGTAAAGTTCAGATATGAACGTTATTTTATGTTAAGTCCTGATTTGTCATATTCATGTACTTCTATATAATGGACATTTAACTAAATAACGGTGTTGCTGTGTACACATAAGGAAATAAAAGTTCGCATGATGTTTTCTTATTTTCTTTTAAAATTTTGACCAAATTGTAACGGGCAATGCCGAAATTATAATTCTGTTACAATTTTCAAATAACAATTATCGTAGATGAAAAAAAATGTCAAATTGAAAACTAAATTGTACATCAAAACACGTTGTCACCATTTTTACCGGTTGTGACTGACATATATTTTCCTGTTTCATAAGTCATAAGTATAGAAACATATCTTGACAGCTTATGTTACGTGCATTTTGATATAATACCATATAATTAAGGGCACTCTTTGTGAATTGAAATGTATGAAATTCGATGTATTGCATAACCTCTATTGGAAACCGTTTTGCACTTGATGGCGTGTTATAAAATAAAGTTTTAAACGTTTATTTTCATCTTGTGACTTCATTGTATTTTATAGATTAAAACGTTCCTTAAGGAAACACAATTTTCAACAAAAATTTCTAAAGTTAGAAATTAAAAAAAGACACAACTTGTTTAACAAAAACTTTTGCAATTAGAAATCATCTAAGCAAATTCCATATATCAACATTTGAAAAATAAGCTAAAAGTCGGATTATTACTGACCATTATTCTAACAATTTGTTTTATCTTAACAAAATACAAAGATTTTCGATTATAAAATGAATTTTATTGAGGATGAGAATTATAAAATACATATTTACATAAAGCAAAAACTTTTATCAAATATTTGGAACATGACCTTGGAAACCATTGCATGATGTTGCACGTGATTGTGCGCATGAAAAGGCATCGATTATGAATGAAGGAGTCTGTTGGCTAACAATCTTTGCATGTATGCCTCGCTTGATAACCATGTCTATAAATATTATTCTGCTGTCGTCAAATCATATATGTTTCAGGACTAGGCTTATCTAAACACATATCTAAATATAACTCATGTTTTGCTTTGCGGTATTTTATTCAAGAATGTTCATTTCTGGTATTGATGAAAAGGGCTTATACACGACCTGGATTGAAATGCGGGTATACCTCTATTTTAATAGTGAACACCTATCTCGTTGATATGAAACAAAATCGGGGACACCCATTGCCGAACAAAAAGAAGTCGCCTTCTTGTAAACTCACCAGTCATGGACTTGTGGTTCAAGTGGTTTTGTGGCTGAAATTGTCACATTCTGTAGTCGCCAGGCTAAGGTGCGATGGAAAGACCGATAAACCCGAATGTTTGTCTGAGAGGTTGTCTACAAAATAGCTATACCACATATATATTACAATCAACGTGTATCTACTATATATCTATGAACTTCCAAACCTTATAGTTAATCAAGTACAATATTGTGACGCATAGGGTCGTTACATTTTTATCAAACTGTAACATTAAACAAGCCCATGTATGTATATTGATGTCTTCATAGTGGGTCATAGTGCTATCGGAAACAGCGCTTTTCTGACTGAAATAGAGAGTATATATAAAATCCAATCACAGAAAATGGATAAAGGCTGCGAACCGAACGTATTTACTATAATAAGGGGTTTGTCTTGCGATTTATTATTGAACACTTTCGCGGTTGACGGTCACGAGTCATCAACACAACAAAACAGTCGTTAATTAAAACTCCTAGGCTTTTCCCTAGCAACTTTGTTCAATTAAGAGGCTTTATGTGGAAGTAATCACTTTTGATTTTCTCATAAACAGCTACATATTGGTAGCTTGTCCAACCGGTTAATGTTCAGAAATACTATTAGGAACAGTCTTATATGGAAAACTAATTGCTTCCCGATTACTATTGTCTTTTAATCTAACATGCTTTTAGTAACAATTGTGTTAACTGTAGCAAAATCCTGGCAAATTCTTATAATTATTATTGTGCTTTATTTACCAACCACTGCAAAACCCAGAATAACTTGACCTTTTGTTTTATCATTATGTAACATACACGTACGCCATCATTTTGACGTTTTTGTGTATTTCTGCTATTGATAAGGGGATTGGTTAAATATGCTTTTTTATTCTTTTTATAACACCAAAACGGCAATTAACGTAAGTACGTTTCTTTAAAATTGCTATGCAAAAAACTTTCTAAATATTGGAATACATAATTAAAGATTCGAAAAAAAGAAAATGCATATTTAACAGCTCACAAATGTTAACTCACTGCAAAGTCGAGTTTGCTGGAGTAATAAAAATACTACCAACAAAACTTATCACCTGTGGCATTTAACATTGTAGTAAAAGTACGTTTCTTTAAAATTGGTTAGATTCCATAGCAGAAACAAATTCATGTTTGAACCTTCTTAATATTAAACATACATATTTAAAACGGTTAAAAAATACACATTTTACAGCTCACAAATGTTAAAACACGCAAAATCGACTTTGCTTGAGTTATAAAAATATTACAAAACAATCAGCACAAAATAAAACACATACTCATCCACACGGATCAACAGGATTAGATTACTCATTCTATGACAATGCGAAATCAGTATCAGACCTCTGTCACACAGTTTCACGCTAATCAATAAATCATGCAACATCCTAGATAGGGCTGAAACAAAACAAAAAAATCCACAAATGGAAATTTGACCAACGACTGATTCGATATTTTAGATGCAAAAGAATTAAGTAGGGTATCTTTGGACATGTACACTAAACTACGAGATCTGCTGTTTTTGCGTTGTTGTCTTTTTGTAAAAGGAAAGGGCAACTATGTTGATGCTAGTCGTCAGCTCTTGACAAACACAATTCTCAACATGAATTTGTCATTTTAGCTCCGGAATATTTGAAGTCAATATGATTTAATGCGTTCAACAGCTCAAACAGCTCAGAAGTACGACGATTGTTCCAGTGATCCATGCCTGCACCGTTCATCACACCCAGCTATCCTTCCATTCACTTACTCGATCATCCACTAATTTCCGAATCTGTGATCTTTCTGTACACTGATCTGTTCATGCTTTGTTATGACTGGCTGACCCGTTGTCAGGATATTGTGAATTGATGTGGTGGCATTCCAATTGTTCACAGCATGATATACACTGTGAAAGCAGCACTGTATCTGTTTCAAGTAAACATCGTCTCCAGATTACTTAAATAGTAAATACTGCTGGTGGGACGATAAACCCAATAAACATAAACATAAACTGATCCTTCAATCCACTAATCTCTCCATTTATTTATCCAGTCATCCACTGATCTTTCCATCCACTCATTCTTCCATCCACTGATCTATCCATCAACCGATCCTTCCAGCCACCGATTCTTCCAGCCACTGACCCTTCCATCCACCGATCCTTCCGTCCACTGACCCTTCCATCCACTGAGCCTTCCATCCACCGATCCTTCCATCCACTAACCATTTCATCCACTGACCCTTTCTTCCACTGATCTTTCCATCCACCAATCCTTCCATCCACTGATCCTTCCATCCACCCATCTTTTCATCCACTGACCCTTCCATCCACTGACTCTTCCTTCCACTGATCTTTCCATCCACCAATCTTTCCATCCACTGACCCTTCCTTCCACTGATCTTTTCATCCACCAATCCTTCCATCCACTGACCCTTCCTTCCTCTGATCTTTTTATCCACCAATTCTTCCATCCACCAGTCCTTCCATCCCCCATTCCTTCCATCTAATGACCCCTCCACCAACTGACCCTTCCACAAACTGACCCTGCCATCCACTGACCCTTCCCTCCACCAACCCTTCCATCCAATGACCCCTCCATCCACTGACTCTTCCTTCCACTGATCTTTCCATCCACCAATCCTTCAATCCACTGACTCTTCCTTCCACTGATCTTTCCAACCACCAATCCTTCCATCCACTGACCCTTCCATCCACTGACTCTTCCTTCCACTGACACTTTCATCCATTGACCCTTCCATCCACTGACCCTTCCATCCAATGACCCTTCCTTCCAATGATCTTTCCATCCACCAATCATTCCGTCCACTGACTCTTCCTTTCACTAATCTTTCCATCCACCAATCCTTCCATCCACTGACCTTTCCTTCCACTGACCCTTCCATCCAATGACCCTTCCATCCACTGATCTTTCCATCCACCAATCCTTCCATCCACTGACTCTTCCTTCCACTGATCTTTCCATCCAGCGATCCTTCCATCCACTGACCCTTCCATCCACCGACCCTTCCGTCCACTGATCCTTCCATCCACCGATCTCTCCATCCAATGACCCTTCCATCCACTGATAAACCCAATAAACATAAACATCAACTGATCCTTCAATCCACTAATCTCTCCATTCATTAATCCAGTCATCCACTGATCTTTCTATCCACTCATTCTTCCATCCACTGATCTATCCATCAACCGATCCTTCCAGCCACAGACCATTCCATCCATCGATCCTTCACTCCACTGACCCTTCCATCCACTGAGCCTTCCATCCACCGATCCTTCCATCCATTGACCCTTCCATCCACTGACCCATTCTTCCACTGATCTTTCCATCCACCAATCCTTCCATTCACTGATCCTTCCATCCACCGATCTTTCCATCCACTGACCCTTCCATCCACTGACCCTTCCTTCCACTGATCTTTTCATCCAAAAATCCTTCCATCCACCAATTCTTTCATCCACCAATCCTTCCGTGCACTGACCCCTCCATCCACTGACCCTTCCTTCCACTGATTATTCCATCCACCAATCCTTCCATCCACCAACTCTTCCACCCACCAATCCTTCCATCCACTGACCCCTCCATCCACTGACCCTTCCTTCCACTGATTATTCCATCCACCAATCCTTCCATCCACCAATTCTTCCATCCACCAATCCTTCCATGCAATGACCTCTCCATCCACTGACCCTTCCTTCCACTGATTATTCCATCCACAAATCCTTCCATCCACTGACGCCTCCATTCACTGACCCTTCCATCCACTGACCCCTCCATCCACTAACCCTTCCTTCCACTGATCCTTCCATCCACCAATCCTTCCATCCACTGACCCTTCCATCCACTGACCCCTCCATCCACTGACCCTTCCATCCACTGACCCTTCCTTCCACTGATCTTTCCATCCACCGATCCTTCCATCCACTGACCCCTCCATCCACTGACCCCTCCATCCACTGATCCCTCCATCCAATGACCCCTCCGTCCACTGACCCCTCCATCCACTGATCCCTTCATCCACTGACTCCTCCATCCACTGACCCTTCCTTCCACTGACCATTCCTTCCACTGATCTTTCCATCCACTGACGCCTCCATCCACTGACCCTTCCATCCACTGACCCCTCCATCCACTGACCCTTCCTTCCACTGATCCTTCCATCCACCAATCCTTCCATCCACTGACCCTTCCTTCCACTGACCCTTCCATCCACTGACCCCTCCATCCACTGACCCTTCCTTCCACTGATCTTTCCATCCATCGATCCTTCCATCCACTGACTCTTCCTTCCACTGATCTTTCCATCAACCAATCCTTCCATCCACTGACCCTTCCATCCAATGACTCTTCCTTCCAATGATCTTTCCATCCACCGACCCTTCCATCCACTGACCCTTCCTTCCACTGATCTTTCCATCCACCAATTCTTCCTTCCACCAATCTTTCCATCCACCAATCTTTCCATCCACTGACCCTTCCATCCAATGACTCTTCCTTCCACTGACCCTTCCATCCACTGACCCTTCCATCCACTGCCCCTTCCGTCCACAGATCCTTCCATCTACCGATCTTTCCATCCAATGACCCTTCCGTCCTGATCATTTCGTTCAATGACCACTGCCACATTTGCACGGATTAACTTATGCACTGATTCCTCCAGTTACTGATCCTGTTATTAACTGATCCATATAAGCACTAATCCACTAAATCAACATATCCTTCCATCAGCTGATTATTCTGATCCACCATCTACCAACCCCACCCCCTTGCCATCGATCCATCCATGCAGTGATTCATTAATGCACCAATCCACCCATCCGCTTATCCTTCGTTAAATTCTTTTATCCGTTTATTTTTCACTAATCCACTAAACATTTTATCCACCGACTCACCAACTTCTTATCGACCCATGAGCAGATATACAAATCCACTTATTCTTCTAACTACTGATCCGATCGATCCAACTATCCGCTGAACGGAAACACCTATTGACGGATGCGCCCTTCTAATGATCCAAACAGTTTTTAAAAGAATATCAAACATTTCTTATAATGATCAAGCCGTGTAACTCGTGTTATGAATTGAACTTATCTGTTAATGAGTGTTTATACAAGTATCCCAAACAGAATTTAATGCACTTTTTTGTATTTAAAAAGACACACTACAATTTATTTTTGATAAAGAATATTTCAGTTTAGTGGTTAAAATATTTTACCTTTTGGGCGAAGCACTTAAATCCGAAATTGCTGCTGGCATTTATATATGTGTAATAAATTGTGCTGAATAATTATTTTCCCTGTGTTGATAATTGCGATTGTTAATAGACAGAGACCGAGAAAGACAGAGGACTGAGGTATACAAAAAAGAAACATTGTAAATTTACATAGGTAACATTAGAAACAGGTGGATATATTATTTCCCTGTGCAGATAATTGCGATTGTTTAAATTAGTTTAATGTAAAGGCTTTTGTTTAAATTAACCGGTTTCCAAGTTACACGGATTGTGGTTAATTATCAGGAAATGTGGAATTGATTGTAAACAAGTCCCTTTGAATTCACAAGTTAACCTCACACGACGTGTTAACAGTAGAAAAATATTTTAACAAAAATACAAATTAAACGACTTAACAGTCGAATTACGTACCAATTACCACATTATTGTGGAGACCTGGCAGGACAGAAACAGGCAGACAAAAGTTTGAGACAGAAAGACAGACCTACATGGACCAGATATCCAAAGTAGGATGGACAGTTCCAGAGACAGACAGAGGCCGAGATATCGAGAAAGAGTCAGAGAGACAGACAGACAGACAGACAGACCGATTTGGAGTCTTACAGTCACAGAGACAGAGAGACAGAGATACAGAGAGACAAACAAAGGCCGAGATTTGGAGTCTTGCAGTCACAGAGACAGAGAGACAGAGATACAGAGAGACAGACAGGCCGATATTTGGAGAAAGAGTAAGAGAGACAGAGAGACAGACGGAGGCCGAGATTTGGAGTCTTGCAGTCACAGAGACAGAGAGACAGAGATACAGAGAGACAGACAGGCCGAGATTTGGAGAAAGAGTAAGAGAGACAGAGAGACAGACGGAGGCCGAGATTTGGAGTCTTGCAGTCACAGAGACAGAGAGACAGAGATACAGAGAGACAGACAGGCCGAGATTTGGAGAAAGAGTAAGAGAGACAGAGAGACAGACAGAGGCCGAGATTCGGAGAAAGAGTCAGAGAGACAGAGAGACAGAGAGAGACAGAGGCCGAGATTTGGCGAAAGAATAAGAGAGACAGAGACACAGACAGACAGACAGACAGACAGAGGCCGAGATTTGGAGTCTTACAGACACAGAGACAGAGAGACAGAGATAAAGAGAGACAGACAGAGGCCTAGATTTGGAGAAAGAGTCAGAGAGTCAGACAGACAGAGAGACAGACAGACAGACAGACAGACAGAGGCCGAGATTTGGAGTCTTACAGTCACAGAGACAGAGAGACAGAGATACAGAGAGACAGACAAAGGCCGAGATTTGGAGAAAGAGTAAGAGAGACAGAGAGACAGACAGAGGCCGAGATTTGGAGAAAGAGTCAGAGAGACAGAGAGAGAGAGAGAGACAGAGGCCGAGATTTGGAGAAAGAGTAAGAGAGACAGAGAGACAGAGAGACAGAGACAGAGAGACAGACAGAGGCCGAGATTTGGAGTCTTACAGTCACAGATACAGAGAGACAGAGATAAAGAGAGATAGACAGAGGCCGAGATTTGGAGAAAAAGTCAGAGAGTCAGACAGACAGAGGGACAGACAGAGACAGAGTATATATATATATATATATATATATATATATATATATATATATATATATATATATATATATATATATATATATATATATATATATATATATATATATATATATATATATATATTATATAAAGAGAGAAAGAAAGAGATAGAGAAAAAAGAGCGAGAGAGAGCGGGGACGGTGGTACAAAAAGTAAAGGAAACAGTGCCGATTTACAGAGGTACTACTATTATTAGAGTATTAGAAACAGGTGGGGATATTCTCAATACATGTTGTTTTTTCCAAAATGAAGGGCTCCCAAAACAAGTCTTCTAATCTGATTTCATTAACCGGTTTATCCAATCAGTCCAAATGTATTATAAATTGCGAGATTCTTGATGAACCTACTTTACACAAAGGAACGTGTGCGCATTGTTAGTGATACTGTTTGCCACCATTTGAGAAAGAAGAAAATACAAGCCTTCAACATAACGATAGATGACAAAGGTACATACACATTGAGAAAAAGTCCATTGTGCATATACGAGGATTATCAATTATCCAAAATTTAAACAACTTCTAAAATTAGAAGTTTCAGTCA
This sequence comes from Sinonovacula constricta, assembly GCA_007844125.1. Classification (NCBI taxonomy): domain Eukaryota; kingdom Metazoa; phylum Mollusca; class Bivalvia; order Cardiida; family Solecurtidae; genus Sinonovacula; species Sinonovacula constricta. Next base: position 26,410,830 of record CM017568.1, on the reverse strand, counting down.
CAAGCTAAGGAATATATTGCAAGCGGTCCGTGTTCGTCCATAATAACCTTACTGCTGGTTAAATTGGAAAATTAATTTCAGGATCTCAACATTTTCAATACTTAAATACGAAATCGGCACAAAATCTAATGATATTCAAAGGACAATGATCTGAAAGATCCAGTGTTGACAATGTAATTTAAAGTGTTATTTCATTCTTACAAAGGACTTAATCTCTAGCCTTAAAGGTGGTTCCCGAAGATTTGGACCAAAGAATTATCTCATCTAAACAAATAAGTAATTGTTATTTGTAAAGGTTCTGAAGCAAATGTTGCTCATTCGTGCCCCAGATTTGTATGAACATCGAAACATAAATCCCACTTGCTGTTGTAAAACCGATATTTCCTATCTAAGCCACGCTGCCAAGATAGCAATTTTTAAACTAAAAACACCACGTGACTTTTGAAGATCACGTTATACTGTCATCCGGCTAGTCCGGTGTTTTAGCAGCGATGACAAAATAGACATTTAGATCGATCTCTTTCGCAATCTGTACTTCTAACAATATAGGTAGTGTTCAAATCGTCCTTAGATCTTCTTCGACTAAATTATGCGTTTATGCAAAAACTATGCTTCCACACACACAAAATCAGTGGAAAGATATTGTTACATGCATTTGCTATAGGGAAACCATCAGATATCACCTTGAATATTATTATTGCCCCATAGGCATTTTGGAACACATTTATTTTGGATCTTTGGATATTAAATTTGCGGAGTATAAGTATAAGGCGATAAAAACCTTGTTCCTTAAATGAGTTTGTTATATTATAAATAAGTATTTGTCTGCTTATGTTGTAGTTGAAACATTGAGTCAGAATGATATATTCCTGGATAAAGGCTTTCTGTTGTCTAATATCATCTTTCTTAAAAATTATTTTGATTAATCATCTTAATTTCACTCTGTGGGAAGTCTGTGAACAGTACATCCCTTTTTATTTTATCCGGTTTTACATTCAAAAGAAAGTAAAAACGAAAAAAATGTTCAATTTTTCCAAAGTTGAATACAATGTTGTAGCGAGGACACCGTTAGAAAAAGTAAAACATTGATACAAAGCATCAAAGACGACGCAAAAGTGTGTATTTTGCTAGTAAGAGAAATTTGGCAAACACAAGTTTGCAATAACAGTATTCTCCCTTGCTTGACAAATCAAATTCTTAAACAAAACAATATAATAATAATAATAAAATAAATAATCGAAAATTAAACATATTTTTGACTATCATTATCTTTTGATATTTGAACCGTGTGAAATGGTTTCCATTACAACGTTACAAAAATGTTTCCAAAATAGTTTGTCATCTCCACAAAAATCATTCATCATCTGACGGACTTGGCCTTGTGCTGTTTAGAAATAGCTCATCTTTAGCAAATTGAAGTTTAGTTTGTATCATTTTATAGCTAATGGTTTTGATACAGATAGAGAGAGGATTTCTTTAGTAGAGTGTGTTTATTTTAATTTCCAATATCACCAACCCTTAAAGACCTTATCAAACGAAATTTGTAAATTTGTCAAACAGAGGTAGATTCTGCAATCAGGACAAATTCTCGTATTTCAAAACCGTAATAACAACGTGTTACTTTAGGAAAAATTCAAATATTCTTTTCTTTTGTGTATTTTTCTTAAACTTTCTTAGATTGTATCCTTTTTTTTGTCTGTCTAGCCGTCGATTGCATCACAATCTGTTATAGTTTCTAGTAAGGTACTACCTGCAGTTACTTTTATTGTATAAACATAACGAAAATGAAAATAAAACAGGCTTCATGACAACGTTACAATCTCTTTCAGTAATACATAGGTAATGAAGGTGTATATCGTATTTGTAAGCAGTTGGTAGAATTCAGGTTTAACGTAGTTTAGTCTATATATATAAATAAGAGTATGTGGCTTGTTAATTTTTTTTCTCCATTCCAAACAAGCACGTAACTATGAGTGTCAATTAAATTGACTGCAGCTTCAAATCTATTTTTTTGTTAATAAAGATGCAATTCATCTCGCTCTGCTTCTATAAATCTTAAAACTTTTCTAAACAAGTTCCGTGTAAATATTATTTTAATCATCATCAGTTAAGAAAGGAGCAAATGTCTTGGAGAAAATAAAGAGAAACATTGTTTTCTGTTTCAAATAGACAAAACATTACTTCCGTATTTAGTGTTTTTATACCCCTTACCTTAAATGGCAAGAAAATACCAAATTCAAAACAAAGATTTCAATGGACATATGAATAAGCTTGTCAGAAATATGTTCGTAACATAAGGATAGGTAAATAAGAAAAGGTCCTATAAAAACACATATATTTCAACTACCTCTAGACCAATGAAAACAGGGTCACGGTTGCTTTATTTCAAGTTAAGATGAACCAAAGTCCAATGTATGTCAAAAGAAAATATACGTAACAATCCTGATAGGGTGAATTCAGTGACAACATATAAGGAGTAATATATTGAATCTCCCAGAAATACTAAATGGCTGACAGTTTAATTTACGATATTAAGTCATCTAGACCTCAATAACCGTGTAAAACAGAAAAAAAAAACACTTATAAAATGGATAAGGTATGAACACTCAATTTAAAGTTACTAGTTATTGTGTCTATACATGTATATTAGTTCATTTTATCTGTTTTAACTCCCGATGCAGGTGCTTACTGTTAGTTGTCTCACTTTGATGGGATATTTTATTTACACTATTTGTTTGATAGAAAAATCTTCAGGAAGTGCGAGGTTGGAGCGTTCTACAAACCAGATTTAAGCACCCCAGTCGGTCCTTTTGCCGATTGATCGTCCCAGGGCGATAACTGCTGAGTTTTGGTATGTTATGTCTTGTCTCTGTGTTTTTGTCACATTTGCATTTACCCCGTTTGCCTTTTTCTAGAGGTAGTTTACATTTAAATATATGTGGTTATTCTTATTGGGCCTTTTCTTATTTGCCTATTGAATAGTAAAACTACTTTATTAAAGGATGTATGTAGACCCCTTTGGTCCAGTCAGTAGAATTCAGTGTACAGGAATGTCATTCGAGAGGAGAAATGCATAAACATAGTCATAGGGTTAGTTACATGTTTGAACTTATAATTTCCTATACAGTATGACAACAAAGCTAGGTAAAGCTGAAAGTTTGCAGAATCTTAACTAATAACAGTGTTATACGTACATGTAACACTATTTTATAGAACCTTCAATAGCTGTCTCTAGCTGAAACAGCCAGCAGTGAATACTCAAATTTCAGTTATTGGGGACAACATAAATTCATTGAAGAAATAATTAGATCTCGTGCAACAAGGACATTGAGAGAACAACTGTTTCGTCCTTGTTTGTTTTTTTTACTCAAATGCATTTGTTCGTAGCATTAATTTTATATGCATATTAGATCATTCGAAATTAGATAATAGAGTAGCATGTTAAAAGCTATTGCGAATGCATTATGTGTTTCATTAGTTCGGAAATATTAGAAGTGAGTCGATCGAGTAACAAAAAGGACTATTAAGCAATTTAAAAAACAACAACATTTTATGTCATTTTGGCGGGATTGCATAATTATAAACATGTGTAGTAACATAAGGGTGCTGGAAGTTAACATTACTTCTCTTTTTGATTATTAAGCTATTGGTTATGATGTACTGTTTACAGACGAAGTATCAAATTAATCAAATTGGCAAGAGAAACATTTTTTTCTTTTTTTACATTTAGTTATCTTGTCATCGTTTACATACGTATATGGACATTGTATATAGGTACATATATTGTTCAGATTTTAAAATAAACATACCAACACAATTTAATCCCAATTTTTAAGGGGGATATTGAAACATAGGACGCACAACCACTTTTTGCCATAAACCAGTCTACAACAACTACAACATACCGGTTCTATATACAGATAGACCTTCTTGTGTGTTCTTCTCGCTCAAAGCAAAGGCTTTCCAGAACTATTAAATAAACATTTCATTCAGCGTAGCAAAGCTGATTTTAAGTGGAACACAATTACTGGATCGAATAAATAAATTCTAGCTAATTAGATCATCGGATTTTGCCCGTGTGCAAATAATATAAGAGAGAACCAGCCTATATATAAATTTTTCGACGGAAAACTAAGGGGTTATTTTTCTATTAAAAATAAAATATTTATAAAAGAATGAAACACCTTCACCCAATATTATTTTTTAAATAATAAAACATATAAATAAAAGTAAACAAACAATGTTAATAACTTTTTTAAAGCTTAATTATTTTGTTTTATAGTTTGCATATATTTGAAACAATTTACAAAGCAGCAATGTTAATAATAATAAACAAACTATAACAATTATATACTTAATTTAGAAGTAAGCGACAAACAAAATAATAAAACATGCTCACAGCTAAAAATTGTCCATACCTTCTGCATTATTCAATTTTATATTATCAACTTCTTAAACAAAATATTTAATTATGAGTTCAAAAGAATTCTAGGCCTTGTTAATTCCTGGTAAAATAGTTGTTACTATTGCCTAAACTGTTTATTTGACAGCGACAAACAAAACAAAAATAAAACATAATCTCACGCTTCAAAGAAATTTCACTCCATCGCCTCGCAAAATCGGTCACAGACTTCAGTCGCTGATTTCCATGTTAATCAATAAATCCTTCAACATCTGTAATACGATATAAGAAGGATGGAATAAATTTATGTCTTTTCCGGACAATAGGGAAATTATCCATTACATAGAAAAATAAATGTTTACTGATTTAAGATGTCTGGATGCAAATATAGCCGGATGTTTCATGAACTGTGTATGTTTTCATGAAAAATTCAAATGTAATACTACGTAAGTGCATGTTTGCATTACTAAACAAATGCAATGCTCATAATAAAACGCGTTTATTCACTACTAGCATTAGTAAAAATGTGTGCAACATTTTCATTATTGGCTTTTACAGAGTAAACCCGGCTTTTACATTGAAAGTTAATCAATTACATAAAAGGTGCGCGTTTACACTTATTACATGTGTTTATATGCAAACTTCGCTGGATATTTCTTTGTATTTTCGTGAAAGGATGTGAATGCAAGAGAAAGTAAATTAACTTTTTTACATCCCGTGACAGAAGCAATGCTCACAAAAACTGGTTTATTCACTACCAAACAGTAATAGACATGATCTAAAACATTCCCGAGCTTGCTTATTGCTGTTATACTTATAAACATATAATGCACAATGTCACTGCCAAACATTGTGCATACATGCGGTATTTTCTATTTTATTACGGATTATTTAATCAACTTTTTAAGCAAAATGTTGAGCTTAAAACAGTATTGGCTGTGGCAATTCCTGCTAAATAGTGGCAATTATTGCACAAACTGTTTATTTGTAAGCGACAAACAAAATAATACAAAAAGCTCACTGCTAAAAATTGTTTATATCTACGGCATTTTTCAATTTTATATTATCTCATTAACTTTTTAAACAAAATATTTAATTTTGAGTTCAAAAGAATTTTCGGCCCTGTTAATTCCTGGTTAAAAAGTTGTGACTATTGCCTAAACTGTTTATTTGACAGCGACAAACAAAACAAAAATAAAACATAATCTCACGCTTCAAAGAAATTCCACTCCATCGCCTCGCAAAATCGGTCACAGACTTCAGTCGCTGATTTCTATGTTAATCGATAAACCCTTCAACATCTGTAATACGATATAAGAAGGATAGAATACATTTAAGTCTTTTCCGGACAAAAGGGAAATTATCCATTACATAGAAAAGTATCTGTGTACTGATTTAAGATTTCTGGATGCAAATATAGCCGGATATTTCATGAACTGTGTATGCTTCCATGTAAAATTTAAATGTAATACTAGGTGAGGGCAAGTTACTTACACTTACTTAACAAATGCAATGCTCATAATAAAATGCGTTTATTCACTACTAGCATTAATAAAAATGTGTCCAACATTTTCATTAATGGCTTATACATGTACAGAGCAAACCAAGCTTTTACATGGAAAGTTAATCAATTACACAATAGATGCGTGTTTACTTATTAAGGGTGTTTATATGCAAACTTGCCGAATAGTTCTTGTATAATATATGCTTTCGTGTAAGGAAGTGAATGCAAAAGAAAGTAAACGAACTTTTTACATTCCGTGACAAATGCAATGCTCATAATAAACCGGTTTATTCACTACCAACAATTATAAAAGTAATAAATTGTATATAGAATATGCAGGGTCTGAGGCTCTGCCGAGTTTCGTATCGTTTCAGACAACGAGTTGAATATTTTCAGTACATAATGACCACGAATATTAGATTCTATTAATCACATAACCAAAACACAACAACAACTACAACATACCGGTTCTATATACAGATAGACCTTCTTGTGTGTTCTTCTCGCTCAAAGCAAAGGCTTTCCAGAACTATTAAATAAACATTTCATTCAGCGTAGCAAAGCTGATTTTAAGTGGAACACAATTACTGGATCGAATAAATAAATTCTAGCTAATTAGATCATCGGATTTTGCCCGTGTGCAAATAATATAAGAGAGAACCAGCCTATATATAAATTTTTCGACGGAAAACTAAGGGGTTATTTTTCTATTAAAAATAAAATATTTATAAAAGAATGAAACACCTTCACCCAATATTATTTTTTAAATAATAAAACATATAAATAAAAGTAAACAAACAATGTTAATAACTTTTTTAAAGCTTAATTATTTTGTTTTATAGTTTGCATATATTTGAAACAATTTACAAAGCAGCAATGTTAATAATAATAAACAAACTATAACAATTATATACTTAATTTAGAAGTAAGCGACAAACAAAATAATAAAACATGCTCACAGCTAAAAATTGTCCATACCTTCTGCATTATTCAATTTTATATTATCAACTTCTTAAACAAAATATTTAATTATGAGTTCAAAAGAATTCTAGGCCTTGTTAATTCCTGGTTAAAAAGTTGTGACTATTGCCTAAACTGTTTATTTGACAGCGACAAACAAAACAAAAATAAAGCATAATCTCACGCTTCAAAGAAATCTCACTCCATCACCTCGCAAAATCGGTCACAGACTTCAGTCGCTGATTTCCATGTTAATCAATAAATCCTTCAACATCTGTAATACGATATAAGAAGGATGGAATAAATTTATGTCTTTTCCGGAAAATAGGGAAATCATCCATTACATAGAAAAATAAATGTTTACTGATTTAAGATGTCTAGATGCAAATATAGCCGGATGTTTCATGAACTGTGTATGTTTTCATGAAAAATTCAAATGTAATACTACGTAAGTGCATGTTTGCATTACTAAACAAATGCAATGCTCATAATAAAACGCGTTTATTCACTACTAGCATTAGTAAAAATGTGTGCAACATTTTCATTATTGGCTTTTACAGAGTAAACCCGGCTTTTACATTGAAAGTTAATCAATTACATAAAAGGTGCGCGTTTACACTTATTACATGTGTTTATATGCAAACTTCGCTGGATATTTCTTTGTATTTTCGTGAAAGGATGTGAATGCAAGAGAAAGTAAATTAACTTTTTTACATCCCGTGACAGAAGCAATGCTCACAAAAACTGGTTTATTCACTACCAAACAGTAATAGACATGATCTAAAACATTCCCGAGCTTGCTTATTGCTGTTATACTTATAAACATATAATGCACAATGTCACTGCCAAACATTGTGCATACATGCGGTATTTTCTATTTTATTACGGATTATTTAATCAACTTTTTAAGCAAAATGTTGAGCTTAAAACAGTATTGGCTGTGGCAATTCCTGCTAAATAGTGGCAATTATTGCACAAACTGTTTATTTGTAAGCGACAAACAAAATAATACAAAAAGCTCACTGCTAAAAATTGTTTATATCTACGGCATTTTTCAATTTTATATTATCTCATTAACTTTTTAAACAAAATATTTAATTTTGAGTTCAAAAGAATTTTCGGCCCTGTTAATTCCTGGTTAAAAAGTTGTGACTATTGCCTAAACTGTTTATTTGACAGCGACAAACAAAACAAAAATAAAACATAATCTCACGCTTCAAAGAAATTCCACTCCATCGCCTCGCAAAATCGGTCACAGACTTCAGTCGCTGATTTCTATGTTAATCGATAAACCCTTCAACATCTGTAATACGATATAAGAAGGATAGAATACATTTAAGTCTTTTCCGGACAAAAGGGAAATTATCCATTACATAGAAAAGTATCTGTGTACTGATTTAAGATTTCTGGATGCAAATATAGCCGGATATTTCATGAACTGTGTATGCTTCCATGTAAAATTTAAATGTAATACTAGGTGAGGGCAAGTTACTTACACTTACTTAACAAATGCAATGCTCATAATAAAATGCGTTTATTCACTACTAGCATTAATAAAAATGTGTCCAACATTTTCATTAATGGCTTATACATGTACAGAGCAAACCAAGCTTTTACATGGAAAGTTAATCAATTACACAATAGATGCGTGTTTACTTATTAAGGGTGTTTATATGCAAACTTGCCGAATAGTTCTTGTATAATATATGCTTTCGTGTAAGGAAGTGAATGCAAAAGAAAGTAAACGAACTTTTTACATTCCGTGACAAATGCAATGCTCATAATAAACCGGTTTATTCACTACCAACAATTATAAAAGTAATAAATTGTATATAGAATATGCAGGGTCTGAGGCTCTGCCGAGTTTCGTATCGTTTCAGACAACGAGTTGAATATTTTCAGTACATAATGACCACGAATATTAGATTCTATTAATCACATAACCAAAACACCAGCTGTTTTCGTTTACAATGCATAATCTTTTTAAAGTATGAACAGTTGGCCTTGACATGTGTAATTCGGTTTGGAAGAATCCGCACAAATGATAGTTCCAGTCTTTACTCGACCATTTTCCACACAAAGGGAACAGATTCGTTTATAACATGACTAAAATGTTATCTATTTATTAATTAAAATGAAATTGTCCAACAAAATGCATAAAACGGCGACAATAAAGTGATCGGGAAATGGGATATACACCACACATACTTAATGACGTCACACTACGATAACTAACTAGTGAGTTACCAAAAATAACGCATGAGTGTTACCTCACGTTCGCGCGGTAGGTTATGTGATAAAATGCATTTCAAGCATTTGAGTAAGACTAATATTAGGCCAAAGTCTATAACTGTTTAAGCAATGTATGCACCCATTCATAACGAACAAAACTTTTCATTCGTTGTCGTTTTAAAGTGAATGCATATATTGACTTGTAGCTAATGATTCCAAATGTATCCTAAATGCTTCATCAGGGTTATGAAAACTTAACATTAGCAGAACTCTTAAATTCTAAAGATATTGAGCGTATTGGAAAAATAAAACTCTCCAAGTTTTAAGGGAATTGTTTCTAAATAAACATTAAGCCGGTTTGTGATTGGTATAACATGACATTATTCAATATGAAGTATGGACTTGACATTTTAATGCGGAAGTGATTGTTCGGTCTTGAGAAGCGGCCATTAATATGAGAGTATATATTAAATCATTTGCTGGAACTAAGAAGCGGTTCTATTATTGACTCTTTTAACATACAGTACGACGGTGAAAAATAGTTTTTACATTTATATTCGGCTGAGTCTGTACCAGCGCTGATAAGTGGCCAGCTGGACCTGAAGGTTAGTGTTTGATTTAATGCCAGGTGTCATCGTTAATTTCAGCTTCACCGTATATTATCGTTTATAATACAGATTGTGTCAATGAGGTACATTGGTGAAATGGAAATTGTTTTTCTTGTTAGATAAAATCCGAGGTATTCCAAACAGTAGGTAGGTAATAATTGAAATTCTTGGACTTCATCGCCTGTTCTTTTGTAGATATTGCAATTAAAGCAGTGAAATTTCTTACTTTTGCATACATATAAGCTTCAAATCCATTTAAATACTTGTAGAGATCTGTTATTTGAAACAGAACATGGATGCGTTTGTTGATGATGGTTAAACTTGGTATCACAAGAAAGGCAGGTAAGTCAACATACACCCCATAGAGCACAAGCATACAAAACAGAGTAAAACAGATGAAAGGACCTACTTGCATTTAGTGATTATTCAGGGGAAACTATCCATAAATGTCTCTCATTCCATGTTCCCCTTGCTGTTAGAAAACAGTATTTTATTATAAACCATGTCAAACTTAACTAATTTGAATAGAATCGATGACTGAAAAGCGCTGGATATTTAACATTCAACATCAATTTAAGTGCAATACGATCGATTGCAACTATGAAAATATTTAATAATTCAATTTGCCTTGGCACAGCATTATAATCAATCATATGACTGCTTATGCGTTACAACGTGTCACAGAAAAGCTTTAATCACAAGGTAAATAACAATAAATACAAATTTGTTTTAGAAACGCAAAGATAAATATTTACAACGATAAAGACATTGAATAATACTATCAGTTATTGTGAAGGAAATAGACCGACTAAAATAGGATAAGTGTAAACTAATTAATCTTTACTTATACCCTATCGTAGTCGCTGACTAAACGTCATATTTAGCTTTACGTCGCGAGCTGTCGTTCCCTACCGACTAACGTTATTCACTACTGGGCCAGAAAAAAAGTACACGTGCAGCTACAAGTAAGTCAACCCGTAATCCCGGGCGTGATACTTTGATATCAACAATGTTTATTATTGCGTTATAATAATATATTATGAATTAATTAACCAATTAGGCGATTTTATAATAACTTAATTATTTCGCGAGAATAGTTACAAAGGCCCTAGCTCGTAGGGATGAAACAGTTTATTAAGGTATTTGAAGCACGGTTAAAACACTTAAAATTACAAAAAGCAAAAGTAAAGCTATTCTGCAATCCAGTATGACAATATTATACGTCAAATAAACATCCCAGATAACTTGCAGTACATCTATTATGTAAATACTTTATTGACATGCCAAGCTACTGAAGAATTCATTTTACATGTGCATTATTAAGGGGACCCCAAGTTATGCCCTTATTTATGTGTACCGACATAGAGCTGTCCTTATTACGGCGTGATTATATTGAAAGTGTCATTACGTGCAAAACGCTTACTAGTCAATGCACTTCACGAGAAAAAAAACTGTTGACCCATTGCTTTACATGAGCGCCCTTCGTAATTTTAGATCATATCATATGGCACTTGGTATAATCATTACAGATTGTGATCCAAACATTAGTTAGAATACGGGAGAATTATAAGCATGGTACCGCCGATGAAATAGTGGCGAGACCTTATCTAATGCGCAATGCGGTTTATAAATTAATAAAAAATGGTAACAAAAAGGATTCCAAAAAGGATACATGGTAGAAAGTCTATGTTAAATGAAAATATACATATGCAACATGCAAAAGAAAGAGGGGGAAAGACAAGTCAATAAGGACAGATAGAGAGACAGAGAGACAGACAGAGAGACAGACAGACAGACAGACAGACAGACAGACAGACAAACAGACAGACTGACAGACAGTAAGACGGACGGACGGACGGACGGACGGACGGACGGACATACATACATACATACAAACATACATACATACATACGGACGGACGGACGGACAGAGGAGAGAAAGAGAGAGACAGAGATTGTGAATGAACGAAAGAGAGACAGAAACGGAAAGGACAATTACAGTAAAAAACAGGCAAAGTCAAATAGGTAAATAGAATGACGGGCAAAGGACGAATAAGCAACCGACCTGCACGAACTAATATAGATAAACACGAAAACAAATGCAAAGATATAGTAGTAATAAAGGTTGACAAATAAAAATATGTTTCCAAGATGTTTCTATATACGATTTTAATAAATCCGCACGCAGGCATTTGAACATTGGCCTATTCTAAATAAGCAACAATAATTATGATGCCCTATACTTTATATGAGTGTGACAATTCCTGGCAATTTATGGAATAACGAATCGATTTAATTGGCATGGGCGTACAAGTGGCGTTTAGAGGATATCTGTTTTCGTCCTTGCTTTGAAGCGAACGTTTTGTCTGCGGGATTGAGGAAAATACAATTAACATGATCTAGATTGCTTTTCGGAATTTCTTGCAAACGGTAATTATTTGTCAGCTTAATGCCATATACATGTAACAGTCCTTCATATTTTTCTGAACTGCATGCTTCAGAACATGTATGGCTTTTTTTACAAATTCAGATTCACAAAAAAATTATGACTGCAACAATTTTATTTTTCTTGTTGACAGCTCTTATAACGGTTTAAATTACATATATATGCGATTACATGGAAACATTAAATTGGACTGATTGTGTTCAGGACATATACTTATAGCTTTGTCTCATACTACACAACAGTTATAATATAAATACAATACAAAATACACATTTTAGTAAAACCCACGGGCCTCAACAAGTGTTTACATTCTAAAACAGCTACTTTCTGTTACTCAACACTTCGACAATGCTTTTTTTTCTGGCAGGTCAAGAAGAAATTAGAAGACTATCAAATTAAGGAGATTTAATTTGCTTGCGTGTCAAAGACTTTTAGGGGACAACTGCTTCACTCTTTCTTTTAAATGGGATTACTTTGTCCGAGTAATTAGGCAGAAATCAAGGTTCCTCATTTATTATTCCTTTTAGAATTTGTTAATGCTTTATTTGTAGATGTATTAACTTGACGTTATTTTCATGAAGTTATTAAGTAGATTGGCTGGGTTCCAATTAAACGGGAAACGTTGTTGGCTAGGATGAAAGAGAGGAAAGAGGGAGGCATGTGAAATATGAGCAGTTACTGTTGGAATTCGCTGCATCATCTCTCCAGTTTAGCCGTATATAGATTAAGCAACTTGAGCAGACTCTTCTACTTTTTGGGAGACTGCACAGTAGTTACATGTATAACCCGGATATGGTCTGCCTTTATTATTTGACATGTTATTTGCAGATAAATCCGACATTACTATTTTGGGATCTAGTTTCCTATAATCGCTACATGTTTTAACATTAGTATATGGTTCTACTAAAATGGAGTTCTACTATTATTTTATGATTATCTTTGTGTAAGAAAAGTTTACATCTTTGTTTTAAATGACGTCACTATTTTTATCATTTGACGTCATTTGCTAGTGTTTATTATATGCCACTGCATGGACTGTTGTTGTTTTTTTCAAATCGACGCTTTCAAAACTGTTGATTGTTTAGGCATCTAACTCATGTACAATTTGCATTTATTAAGGCTTGCATTTGTTGTTATTTTAATTATAAAGTATATATTATAATTATTAATTATACTTTTTGATAAGACTATTATCCAGAGCCGGACCTGGTAGCGCAATCTGTAGAGCGTCGGCTCCAGGTACGGGAGACCCAGGGTTCGATGCAGGGACGCGACATACCAAAGTCGTAAAATTGTAGTGGTATAGCTCTTTTGATAACGCTCAAGCAAATATAAGAGTTGATCCACGACTGATTGGCCCGGTGTCAGAATAATGTGTACTGGGTGTGGTATCATGCAAGGTGTTCACGGCATGCTATACACAGTGACGACAGCACTATAACTGTTTCAAGTGAACACCGTCTCCAGATAACTGAAATACAGTTGGTGGGACGATAAACACGATAAACCCAATAAACATCTCACCCCGATGTAGATACTTGCTGTTAATTGTCTTTCCTTCATGTAATATTGTAAATATACTGTTTGTTTGTGGGGGTTTATTCGAAAATGCGAAAAGGATATGTTTATTAATAGAGTGACCAATTCGTCATCTTAATCACATTGTATTACATTTATTTTTATTAATTATTTAAAACTTAATCAACTGTTGTACTATATTTCATTTATTTGTTTATTTACGATATTCTGAGTGTAATCCTTTACCATGACGGAGACAATTACTTCCCCGACTGAAAACTTCAGTACAGAGCTCGAACAAATGTCCGTTCGCCTGTGAAACGAATTTTATTTTAATTTTATTTTTAATTTTATTTTATTAAAACAACAAAGAAATTTGCAAAATTCTTGTAGACATGAAGTTTACCGAACGGCAAAATTCCGAGCGTTTTTTTATACTTAGAAATGAGCAAGGGGTAGTTACAACTGGCACATTATGTTTGCCTGTTGCAGCATTTGGTCATGTCATGTTAAATTCAGAATAATCTAATCTTATAAACGACACAATAAAAATATTTATGCAATAGAACAAGAACTGATTTGTCTTATTGTTTCTTATGATGTGTTGAGTCCGCTAAAATACCAGTTGACCAACCAAAACGCCGGATTATGACACAATTGCAGACCTGACAAAATGAATTTTCCCCATTTGTTTGTCTTAACCGTAATAACTGTTGACATACCACTTTGAACGCTGGAATTATTTGACCTTTATTATGTGAATCCCCATCATTTACTATTGCTTTGCTAATGATGATATGGATAACGTCAAAGTTGTCGAAGTAGCAACTAGCCATAACTCAGACTTGTGATTTTCCGTTTGTTTCATGATTGTCCAAATTTTTAATCAGCTTAAATTCATGATACTGATACACATAAAAGAATAAATAAATACATGAAGGTCACATAAATGCGAATAAATACGTGCGTGCGTGCGTATGTTTGTGTGTAAAGGGTGTGCTTAAATGGTAAACAAGCATTAATATGATGAATATTCATTATTGAAATATAATGAATGTTTGAACATATTTAACAACCAAAGGTAATAAGTTTTATGCTATCTTATTACACAAAAGCATAAAAACTGTTTCGAAAATCCGGTTTATCAATAACTTATGTCCTTACAACTACGTACAAATTATCGAATTGTGCTTTAATTAATATAGATAGACTAAATGAAAATAAGCTTTTTCAGATGCGTCATTTTCTTTTATGTAAGCTTTAACATTTGATGTAAGTAATTGTATGTATGTTAAAGGTACAGAACGAACACAAAGACTAGCTGCATAAACAGGAAGAGAAAACCCATCACAAAACAATGTGAAATTGGCCATATCCTTGTTCACCCAGTTTCACTCGGATCAATAAATCCTGCTACACCGGTAACTTGATAAGACCTGAACGGGATCAATATGTAGGTTTATTCGGGACAATGACATTCAACCAACCTCGAAATGACTGATGAAGTTAAGATACACGTCCTTTTTCATATATTTCTTAAACTTGTAAATAAAACGTCATGGCCTGACTTTGTGCGAAAGTTAAATGCAAATTAGGAAAGATGATGCAATATTGTCACGTTTCACTTACAAAATACTCAAAGTGAAAGTTCCCTATTCACTACAAGTTATGGATATGCAATAAACCTTTTTTTGCGAATGTGTGTTATATGGAATAAAAACTACTTTTTATCCCTGAATGTCTAGTTTGAATAAAATAGTTCTTAATGAAACTAACAACACTTTGTCGTTAAGCAATTGCTTGTTGGGAATTTGTAAGATAGATTGCATATATTTGAATTTGTGTATATACAATTTTCAGGCAAAAACTCAACGGCTTAAGCACTTTAAAAGGCTCATGACAAATCAGTCATATTCGACATTTTTCGTTCTACTTTTGACATGTTTCCTGCTGTAAAAGTTTTGTCCTTTTAAATGCGGTCATATATTGACTTATAGTTTAAAATCCATATTTGCCAGTTAGGTTAAAAAAATAGAAAAAGATAGAGTCTTGAATCTTAAAAGTACTTACAGTGCGGGAAAAGAATCAATCGAAGTTTGAAGAGTATTAAATTAAACAAATACCGGATTTGGGCTGGCATGACAATACATTGAATGATGAAGATGAGAAGGGAGCACTTCAAAGGGGAAGATGTCGTTTGATTTTGTGAAGCGATCATTGACTTGCTTGCTCATAACATATAAATGTATGCATACAAATATTAAAATTCGATCATTTTTCTGTGAAATGTTTAAAAGGAAGTCGTATATAAAGAGCATCGCGTAAACATTATTCGATTTTGCTTCGTATTCAAATGTAATAGCAAAATAGTCGTATTTTGATGATTTAGGATTGATATTTGGTATTAAGACTAGGTGTGCATATCGATGTCACGTCATGGTCGGTTTATTTAAAAAAAATAATTGCCAAATGTTGTATCTATTTAAAAAACGTTTCCGCGCCAAGTATTCAACCACAATGTACCGGATTTTTTTATTTAACTTCGCAGCATTTATAAGTACCAAACCTATTTTCGTAGATGCGCCATGTCTGCTTTGATTTAACAGTTATGGCCCTTTGACAAATTTATTTGAATACACGCTTTTTTGCAACACCATTTTCTTTTCATTTATTTTCTTCACACGACCTTCAAGTACGAATGCTTGTTGAATTAAGTCTTGTCTCGCCTATTTCGGGTAATTTTAACTGGGTAATGGTATTGGTATTTATAAAAAAATTCTGCATGTATTCTTCAGAACTATTTGTCTGACCTAAGCAAGACAAGACCTAAACATGGACAGGCGGAACACCTCGGATAAATCACGAATCATCTTTCGGAAGTATTACGGAAAAAAAAAAACGCGAAAATAAACATGTGGTTGACGCAATCGGAACACCTCGGATAATCCACGAATCATCTATCGGATGTATGTAGGTAGTCGGATTACCTCGGCCATTTCCCTAAATGGGACTTCTTTTTTGACAGACGTCAAAACAAAGATGGCAGCTCGGATGACGTGTTACTTAAGTAAGATGCCTGTAAAACTTCACTTTGTGGCTGTATCAAATTTAAATCATCCAAGTTTAATTAAACCCGGCGCAGCAAAGACACATCTCTCAAACGACGCCATTGTTTATGTTTTGTGCGAACTACATTTTAAGCATATTCTTCCGATTTCTGGCGAACAAAACGATCGTGATTTCTGTAAATATCATTGCACATCCGAGATACATAGATACATGTACATAGATAGGGATGATTATCCCGAGGACGGAATTACCCGAGGAGTTCCGATTGGTGGGTTACTATGACGTCATCAAAACAACACAGATAAATGTTTCGTTATCTCTACTGAAAATGCAGTAAGCTTTGTATATCTAACGAGATGTGAACAGTTACATTGATAAATGAAAGTTTATAGAAATAATCCTATACACCACACATACCGCTTTTTGAAGAACTTTGTTATGGCGTATTCTTCTTCCGGCAAACAAAACAATATCGATTCTGTAAGTATCAATGCGCCCGATACATCCGAGGGATGATTGTCCCGAGGACGGAATAACCCGAGGAGGTCCGATTGCTACATGAATTATCAAAAAAATAATCAGACACGACAAAACAGAAACTCGGAATATTCATTATCTTTTCCTTAATGGTACATTTTGTTAAATTCGAAACGTGGCCGATTCATTAATAATTTGCAATTGTCAAATAATGATTTTATTCTATTATTTGTTAACGTCATTTGCTATTGTTTGTGTCATTGTGATGTAAGCAGTGTGTAGTTCAACGCAATATCATTTTTGTTTTCCAGTTTAACAGCGGTGCGCCGGTGGTTCTATCCAGACTTAAGTCTGAGGTCTTCTTCCACCAATAATAAGCTAGATGTCGCCAATATGATCATACATGTATCGGTGCGATGTATCAAAATCATTTCGTATATTTAAATGCTTGTTTCTCCCTTTTTATAGGTAAATAAGAAAAGATCCTATCAAAATTTTCACAGATATTTAAATTTTATCTACCTGTAGACAAAGGCAAGCAAGATAAATGTCAATGTGATAAAAACACAGAGACGAGACATAACACACAAAAAGAAAAACAATCAGTTACCGCCTTGGAACGGTCAGCCGGCAAAAGGGCCAACTGGGGTGCTTATACCTGGTTTGTGGAGCGCTCCAACCTCGCACTTCCTGAAGGTTTTTCTATCAAACAAACAGTGTAAATAAAAATATCCCGTCAAAGTGACACAACTAACAGTAAGCACCTGCATCGGGAGTTAAAACAGATATAATGAACTTATGTACATACATAATAACTAGTAATAAAACAACATATGTACAGTATGTACAGTAGATAAAAGCCTCGGCAATCAAAAAATTTCAAATGAGAGAGTAGTTTCAAATAAAATAAAGCAGTACAAGCGCTGATATATTATAAGAACCATATAATGACGTCATAAATGCCATGACGTCATATGCCAAAAGTGTCAAAAAGTGAAATGTAAATAATACGGAAGAAATAATAAAATTTTAGAAAATGAACAAAATAAAACGTAGTGTTGTTTAGAGTTATAGTTATGTTTATTTTATTTAGTTCAAGGAGAATCCTTTCTACAAATTAACCGAGATCTGAATGGGTCGGAAGTGGTAAATAAACCAGAAAGTTGGAATTCATTGTACACACGGTCCTCTGATGCACTAACACGATAATGACACATTTTCATTAGCTTAATTAGCCAGATGAATTCAATTGAAAGATGGTATCATGTTTGACAAAGGTTTGAAATTTAACAGATATCACGTTCAAAATTGGCACAATCGAGAAAAAACAACAACTCGTTACATAAAGTTTCAATGATAACGAAAAGGGAGAGAGGGAAATGCAGAACGACTGAAAGATAAATGCCTTTGATACCCAATGGAAAACAATGGCAAAATCAGATTATAGGTAGACTAAATGTCTGATATAATGAAATTAATCAAACATTAAGCACTTTGTGCTTATCCTCGTTTATACTATTCGACATGTTAATTGCACCTTGACGTGTGTTTACCAGGAGTTGGATTAAACACAGTCAACATCAAATGTCATTGTTTTTGTTTTTTTGTTAATTAGGTTTATCGTCCCACCAATAGTATTTCAGTTATATAGAAACGGTGTCCACTTGAAGCAGATATAGTGCTGCCTTCTCTGTGTATAGCATGCCGTGAACACCTGGCATGATACCACACCCAGTCAAATTATCCTGACACCGGGCCAACCACTCATGAAACTACCTTAATACTTGCCGGAGCGTTAGCCAAGTTACTATAACACTACCATTTTAACGACTTTATGTTGCAGCCCAGGATCGAACCCAGGGCCTCCCGTACCTGGTCATTGTTAGTCATACGTTTGGAAATACTTATTTCATTAAAGGTCAGTCTTATATGTAAAACAATAGGCTTACACAGAATTATCGATAGTGATAGTTTTATTGACTGAAATTTCGACGTATTTGTGGTTGGTGATCTATGTCTTTTTGCCGTTGGTATTAAAAGGACCACAGAAATGTCACTAAAATTCTCATTAATTTTTGTCCTTTTATTTTTTGCAAAATGTATGCGAGAATTAATTAACACAAATCATACGTAGTATTTATTTTATGCCAAATATAATAAATCAAGATCAATTTTCCCATTAAGGATAATTGTAATGTACGGTGTTAGCTACAGACTTATACCCATAATTTAAGCACTGTCCGAGTGGCCATTGATTTTTGTGTTTTATTTACTTATGTAGCGGATGTATAATTAAACAAAGCGAGTATTCGAATCGATAAAAACGACTCCCGCAAGCTTAATTTATTATGTTCCCAATTACGGCACTATGGACTTAATCCCGCGCAACCACCAATTATATTTTGTTATACAGTAATACTTGAAAATACTAAATCATATTTTGCAGATTACCACTTTGACAGCTCTTAAAATGTGTATGACTTTTAAGACAAATGTGACAAGCGGAACCCATGGTCTATTGAGGATTCCATGGCCTCTTTACCGCGTGGGTCCGTGCTAAAACCTTCATGGCGCTATGTTTTCCAGCTCACCTGTGGTGCGACAGTGGTTCTACCGAGCGACTTGGCTCCTTCATTAATAACAGTCGCTATGGTTTCCCTAGTTGTGTTGCTGTGATGTGATTTTAAATCAAATACAAGCAAAACAAAGTGCCTTAACTGAGAGAGAGAGAGAGAGAGAGAGAGAGAGAGAGAGAGAGAGACAGAGAGACAGAGAGACAGAGAGAGACAGAGACAGCGAGAGAGACAGAGAGAGAGACAGAGAGAGAGAGACAGACAGACAGAGAGAGACACAGAGAGAGACAGAGAGAGAGACAGAGAGAGCAACACAAAAACAAAGGTCAAAAGTAAATCTGGAGACGGTTTCCACTTGAAGCAGACATGGCGTTGCCATCACTGTGTATAGCATGCCGTGACTTCCTGGCTTGATAAAATAACTATCATGTGGTAATTTATATGTATAGAATGGCATATAAGTAAAACATACATCAGCAACAGAATCGACCCTACCAGTGGATGTGTTTGTTTGTGTGTGTGTGTGTTTTTGTTTCAGTTTTTGTGTGTTGTTGTTTGTTGTTGTTTTTTGGTATTGCTTTGGTTGTCATTTCTTTTGGGATGGTGTTATTGTCGTTGCTGTTGTTGTTGTTTTGCTATATTGCACCGACACAGTTATAGTCATATCAGCGAAATCCGGCTTACTATTGGTGGAGGAAGGCCCCGGACGTATGCCTTGGTAAAACCACTGGACTGCTGCAGGTTAGCTGGAAAACCTCCACACAAAACTTTCTCGCCCTGATCGAGACTCGAACCCCGCCCCGGCCCCCGCCAAATTGAATGTGATACATATTAAAGGTGGTATCCGGCAGTTTGGATCAAAATATTTTGTCTCAAAAAATCAAATAAGTCATTGTTTCCTGAAAAAGATCTTGTACAATGCCGCTCATTAATGCCCTAGATCAGTGTGAACAGTGAAACATAAAACCCTCATTCCGAATTTCAAACAGGTATTTCTTATCTGAGCCACGCTGCAGAGAAAGCTATTTTAACTAAGTAAACCACGTGGCATTTTGCTTTTGTGATTACTTAATATCGTCATTAGGGTAATCCGCTAAGAAGTCAATATCTATTTTAAGCAGAGATCACTATCGTGCTAATTTATAGATTAGAAATGATTGGATATTAGAGTGTTTTATCGCGATTTGTATAGTCTAACACTAGAGGCAGTGTTCAAAACTGTCTTTATTCATACCATAGTATGAGTTTATACAGCAGGTATTATCCAAAGCAGTGGTAAGATATTGTAACATGAATTAGATATAGGCAAACTGTCAGATACCACCTTTAATTAACAAAAAAGAAAAAGGTAGTTGCATGCAAATGAAACATAAATGCAAGCATATTATATAGCAGCTTAATAAAGTAACATACAACTTAACATTCGCCATACATTCATTCAGCACGGCAGACACCATGTCTAAGTTAGATAAGTTAGATAATCTGATAGCCATTATTAATTGACTACTTCGACAAAGTAGTGTGTTGATGGAATCACTAATAAATACAAAAATTACGGCTAAATTAAATTACCGGAGGAGATTAAATTGACTTGACTATTATTCAGGAACGTTAGAAGTTTCGTCCTATATTGAGTTACAGAGTTGACTTTGTTTTGAACAAATCGAACGGAAATAACCCGATTCTAGTTTATCTTCGTTTACTAATATGCATTAGACTGAACCCTTTGTTGAGATACATCTAATTGACGAAATAAAACTGTGTTAATGCATGCCCTAATTAATGGGAGAATGTTTTGTTTAGAATGAAGTTATTTGAGAAATAATGGAAGGAAGAAGACAGAATTACATAGACAACATGATGGATGGGAAAAAATGGGTTTTTGTTCTGACGTAAAGAAAGAATCACTTAATACAGATGAGCGTAAGGTCATGCTATAAAAGGAAAAAAGTAGGTCTAAACTTGACAATCATGAACAGACAAACATAATGTGCATAAAAATGTACAATTAGATAAAAATAATTAACAAACTGGAAAACATGTGCATAAAAAATGTATAAATACAGTCATAATCTACTAACATAAAAAGCATGTGCATTACATATACATGTACAGACAATCATAAAATAAATGACACTGCCAATATTCAATATATGCAACACTATTCAATGACAATGGCCGGTTCCAATACGCATTTGAATTACAGATAAAGGATTTTGAATTACAAGTATAGGATTACGGATGGAGATTTAATTGAATTTAAATTAATTTAATGACATGTTTCGTGTGGTCTTTCGTCCTTGCTTTTGACTTGCTTTGAGTAGTAAGGGGAAATCGAACTTGCAGAAACAGTAATTCATTTAGATTTGGTTTCGAAATGGCACATTTAAAAATGTGCAATTGCGTATATTTGTGATCATTGTCATATCTGTTGTTATGACATATTAAAAGTATGTAAATATGTACGTATAAAAGTAAATAATACACTTTTAACATCAGCATTTTAATGCCACAACTTAACATTGGTATTGATTCATTAAAATATTGCAATTTTAATATTTACATATATAACAATACTGTTAAGCAGGCTTGCAGGATATTTCTTACCAATATAGCTTGACACCGATTCTTTTTGCATTTGCGATTGCAAATTCGTATTTTATTTTATATCCATATTCACATTTTAATCGCGGAGAAGGGTCAATGACTTTGATCTTTCATCAAAAGTAACAACTGGTCGTTAAGCAATCACCGTTATAAATAATCTGACACGAGTTGCCATTTAAAACAAACATTTACTAAACGAGTTCAAGATAAGCAATAGTAAGCGAGTCTATGGCGAGCTTACTGTCATTTTTTCCTGGACGTGTTTTATAAAATGTATTAAATAACAACGAGTGTCAGACTCTTTTTATCATACGATTTAAGTCGCCAATATACCGTTTAAGTAAATTGTAACAACAATACTTGATCTGCATTATGATGACGTCGGTGACGTCATCAATCAAAAAAGCTGTAATGCATGTACATATACGTATAATATAAGAAAATATGTAATTGGTTGTTTGAGTGAAAATTAATGGGAATCATGTGATAAAAACACAAAAATAGATATTGTATTCGTACGAGAATATTAATATTATTAAGTAAGTTGTAGCATTTATTTCGTACATGATTTAGTTTACCATAACAGCATTGGGTCACTACACAAATGAAAGGATATTATCAGATAAATGGTCAAATAAAATTTAATTGTCACTTTTGTTGAAAATTATACATTGTGTATTTTCTCGTCATAAAAGTAATAAGAATAACAGTATGTTGTCTGTTACTTCTGTAACCTTTTTGTTTTGCGATGAGTTAAGAGGTTATGTCTTCTTATATTTTTGACAAAATAGAGATAAAAATGCCAAAAGTAAAATCGTTTCATTTGACCTTTAAAATTAAACGAAAGACAAACAACTTCGGAATCGTAAGAACGCTTGTATGTAATGCTACTGGAAACAAAAATCCATATTGGCTTTTGCGTACAAACATCACTTAAGGATAGAAAAGGTGAGTTACAAAGGTTATCATTATTTTACCATATAGCAATGAAATTTTATATTTAGTCCAAGGCTTTTAAGAAAAAAACCTGTTTTATTACATTTTCTTTTCAATTTAACCACGACTTCAATAGCGTTTTATAACAGGGACATTACGTAAACTAAGAAAAACATGGCAAATAAAAGTTTAATTGTATGCATTTTCACAATTGATTTATAAGGAACACGACTCACTAAAAAGATATATACGACATAAGGGTCACCATACGGAACAGAGTGAACAACGAGCAAGTGTTGGAAGGTATTCAGGAATTTTAAACAACGCAATAATTACATCGTTTAATTATTCCATTTAGAAGTCGCCCTACGTGTATATCTAATCAGAAGCTATGAAAATGCAAATTCCTTTGCGATTTATTTCAATAGAACTCCTTTCTATTTTCTTTTTTACAATAAACGAAATAGATCGATCTATATTTACTAAATGGTTTTCAACTGCGCATGTGCAACAAACCACGCAATATGGCTTGACTCCTCCACTTGTGACTACAAGTTTGAACACGTCAAGACGACTGACAGTTTGATTGACAGTTTTATGGGGTGGATTACATGTCATTTTGGTATAACAGGTAGAAATGAGGGACTTCTAAGTCGGATAGAATCTATTTAGACGTTTCCATAGAAAATAATAGCCTGCACACTCTTCGCTCGTACGGCTTCTATTTTCAATAGAAACGTCTTGATACACTCTATCCTATACATATAGACGTCTTTTCTCTCTATAATTATTCCATCGTATCATCTATTAATCGAACAAGTCTTCTCGGCTCCGATGCATCCATGTCTCAGACAAATCATGCAAAAGGTGTCTTGCAACCCCTGTCACTTGTCCAGATAATGTTACATTAAAGTAAAATTATGCAGTCTGTCTGTTGTCAAGCAAAACAATAAAACGAATGTGTAATCAACATTAAAGACATAAAGACTAGACAAAATCAAATCTTGGTAGAATATTGTTGAAGATTTAAGCTGTTTGCAACGTATGGTTTGCAATGTGGCGTGCCAGATGTTGTTATTACAGCCGTCATTATAGATACTCATGAGAGATGTGCCTTCTATAGACAAGTATGTATTCACCCGCAACGTTTCGGAATATGCAGCTGCTCGGTAGCGTCTTAATGAGTCTCTTTTTTTGTGAAAACGAACAATGAAAGCCGAGTGTAAACAATGGCAAGCAATAATTTTGAACTTTAATGCAGCATGCAAGAACAGAAATACTAGTTCATCAAGCAAATGGCGAGCATTCGGGCGGGCTTTTCTCAAAATTCAGAAATCTCATAAACAAGAACAACAACAACAAACACAATTTTACTGTAATTCAATACTTGTCATAAAAAGAAAATATATTAATATATGTTTTTTACTAATCTTTGTAAAAAACGCATGGGTAGAAAAAAATTTAGCTTTTTCGGCTTTTATATAGATCTCTGATATAAAGCCTTTTCAGTAATCAATAATACATATCTTCAGCATTTGCCTTCCGATGTGCTAAAACGTTATGCATGCACGTTGGATTTTTTCTTGTTTGACAACTGAACCTCAATTATAACATTTTGTCTCTTTTGTCTCTAATTAAGGAAGTCGTTATGTTGGCGAGTGTGGATTTATCCCTGATTGTACACACAGATCTTTGTCATCAATGACTAGCATTTTACAACACCTTTTCAGCTACCAATGAGTTACTTGGCTATTTGAGAAAAAAAACTGTTTGGACCAAACTGTCGCTTACCACCTTTAAGATTATTGCTTTATATAATCGATATTACAAAATGGATGTTTTATTATTTTGGATTATATTAGGTCAAGACCTCGTTTGCAAAATCTTGCTCTAATATATTAAACCACGCCCACAACTTAAAATTTCTTTAGTTTTGTAACGACGAATGGCGTTTTGCAAGAATTAAAATGGTAATGTATCTCTCCAAATTAAAATGGTCGTTGTCTTCATCTTCGTCGATGTTATTCTTGGTCTTTTAGTGTACAGAAAACACAACCTTTTGTTGGAAACATTTTCACAGAAAAACCTTCAGGAAGTGCGAGGTTGTAGCGCTCCACAAACCAGGTTTAAGCACCCAAGTCGGTCCTTCTATCGACTGACCGTTCTAAGGCGGTAACTGCTGTTTTTTCTTTTTGTGAGTTATGTCTCGTCTCTGTGTTTTTGTCACATTTAAATTTACCCTGTTTGTCTTTGTCTAGAGGTAAACTAAATTTAAATATCTGTGGAAATTTTGATAGGACCATTTGTTATTTACCTATACATGTAGTTAGTCAGTCTCGATTTATCAATACCATGTTATATTTGCAATGATACAATTTTCATGTGCACATGTAATAAAATACAAGCAAAACATAGCCGTTAAAACAATCATAACATCTCATAGCATACGGTCATTACCATTGACATAATACTTATAAAAGGCTACTTGTCAAAATACAAGCACAAGGCTCCCACTTCTCACAGCCCTTAAGGTTCAGAGTCGTTGTGTGAGAATTGTTGTTATGGCGGGCAATTGACTTGTGCGATAAGGCCAAACACTTCAAAACACTTGAGCGGCAACCAGAACTCATTGAGACCTCGGGAACAAAAATTTCAAAACACCAGATATATGGATAATTGGAGTCCATATACACCATGTGCGATCGAGACTGACGAGTTTAATATAAAACTATGGTTTGGGTGATAGGTATCTTTCAAACCATGTGGAGTTCACACTCAAACTAAGGATAAGATTATTTTTTTAAAAAAAAACTGAAGAACTTTCAAAATTAAAAAAGATGCAGATTTTTTTTATCGATTGTATTTAAATGCCTCTTAATGAATCTAAATTAGAATACAATTAATAAACTATAGTTGGTTTATTAATTACATACTCCCATCTTAAAGAAATGTGAAAAATAAGAAACATATTATTTTTAATACCGATAATCCCCAAAACTTAGATAATATATGAATAAACGGAGGAAATTAAAAAAATATGTTTCATAAAATGGGTATTCGTAATTTATGTGCATTAATTTAAACTGTATTTATCTGCAGACAGAGCTACAATATAAACAGGTTTCATCGTTGCAATTACTTTTATAGGAATAATATAGGTTGTTGCTATTTATCACGATCGTTTTAAACCATTGCACATTTCATTCAAACAAATTCATCAAGGCATTGTGAATGAATACATGTAAACAAAATTTGTCTAGAGTGGTAGATTTTCAAAACAGGGGTTGCTTGCTTGAACATCCATCCCCGCCTTTTATTTTCTATTTAGATGTACGAGGTGTTTCCGTAAAGTACCTGGACAGCCTCTTTATTTTTATATTTGTATATCAATTTCAATAAATATTATAGCAAATTAAAGCTCTATGTTAGTACTTTTGGACAAAGTAAATTATATTACCCTATCTTAGCCGAGTGCGATACATACAGTTTCCATAGCAACATACCCCTGTAACTATGCATCACTTTGTTAGCATTGATAAACGATTCCTTATAATTTCTCAATAGATTGCTTTGACAACGTCAAAAACGCGCTAAAATTATGGCTCTTGATAAATATGACGTCATAGCATATTATCTTACGTCTTTTAGTAAGTTGTTTAGCAGTTTAAGCAATAGCGGAAAGTAACTTAGCTGGCATATCATGGCTACAATGTTTAAACTGGAACAGCGATGCGTCATCAAATTTTGTGCGAACGCTAACATGACGCCGACGGATACGTAAAATGGGGTTAAAATGGCATTTACCCTATTTATTTTATATGCTTTTACATTATTATACACATTTCGACAAGACATATTTTCACGTTGGTTTGTTAATATTAAACAAATATAAAAACAACTTAATTTGACGTAAAATACACAGAACCAATGCGTAGGAATGTGCTAGGGACCATTTCAGCAGATTCCGATTGCAGCACTCTACACACACACACACACACACACACACACACACACACACACACACACACACACACACACACACACACACACACACACACACACACACACACACACACACACACACACACACACACACACACACACCAGACACACCAGCACTCACACACACACACACACACACACGCAAACACACGCACACACACACACACACATTTCACAGACTTCTGTAATTTAATATCTATGACATTTTTATAACTGTGCAGGTACAGAAACCAACCCAAACACCTATGATAATTACCTCCCCAAAACATTATAATTTATATTACTCCTAAAGTTTCTGACAGCGCACTCCACATAATACTCTGTATAGAGGGTTTGGAGTATATGGCAGATACAGATACACTCAAACCGCGAAACCCGTTAACCACATTGTCACATGCCAATTATTCACCACTACTGTACGCACGTAAAAGTTTCTCACCAAGTCACACTCTTATATACTCTTATACTCTCTTCACCCTTTCGGAGCCTATTCATATATTAAGTAGAGTGTTTATTAGAATGGTGCTTATAAGTCTTTTCACAATTGGCATTTCACATTCCAGATGGAGCTTCCGAATTAGACGAAAGTCTTCATTCAGTGAAATCCAGCAATGTCGTCATGCTGATTAGGGCGGGAATGACATAAAGTCGACCTCTGTTGGGAATTCTGCAAATATATTGGTGACATTTTACATCATTCGAATTGACAGGGAAGAGGAAAAAACAACAATTAGTGTTTTTCTTAATGTCGGACTGAAGGGTCTTCATATGTAGTATGCACAGCTGGGTCACGAAACTACCTTCAACTAGTGAAAGTAAGTTATAATTTGGTGCAATATTGTTTTAATATATATAGCGTGGTATTTAGACAAATAAAAAACTGATTTAAAGAATATATCAATTGCGCTTTTTCTTTTTTTAAATTTTGGATAATCTGTTATGCGAAAGCCTTTTAAGAGAATATTTAATGTATATTTAAACCAACAGAAGTATAATAAAATTGAGATAAAACTATTAAACTACACCCAGAACTGAAAATTAACATTTAAATTTTATATATGCGATTTTCGACACTAACAACTGGCTAAACATAGCTAAAAAGTAGAGTTTAATGTTATATTTATACATCCCCATATACGCACTAATTAGTATTTAATTATCTTACAAGTACTTTTACATTTGTAAGGGTCAGGGTGGGTCAATTTTGTGTAAAATTTACAACGTAATAACTATAATGAATAATGGTCTAGACTATTAACTTTTATTACTGGATCAAATGCGATCATACTTTCGTCCAAAAAGGTTGTCTTGTCTTTAGGCTGGAAATTCCAAAGCAGTGTAACGGTTTTGAAATAGTTCAGCCACGTGTAGCTTAAAAATCATGTATTGCCCTGATTACGCTTGTTGTTTTTTTTGTAAATTTCATTTATGTATTAATTTATATATTTGTATTATTATTTTTATTTATTTATTTTTATATATTTTTTTTTTTTGCATATTCGTAATTTAAGATGTAACTACCCTGACTGGAGCGCTTTAAAATGAAGCAATACATTAAAATACATTAATTATATTGATGTCGTTTTATAGACATCTACATACTTTTGCCTCGCATCAGTAAGAGAACTTCAAATTGCAAAAGATAGATTCATTTATTTTGTAATTTTGCCAAGAATGCATTTCATAACAACGCGTCTCAGTTTCTGACCTTACAGAATAATTGACGGATGTATCATTTATTTATAACATTAATTGTCATTTTGAATGCTCTGGAAAATATTGTACATTTTAATTTTCTCATTTCACTTCAGCAGACAACATGTCAAATAAATTATTTCCATCAATAAAATGAAAATATATAACGAGGCATCGTTACTGTTATGATGAATGCTTATAACTTTTGTTTGCTTAAAGTTATGCTCATCATTGTTTATTCTTGGAATTCGTATGTCAGAAGATATATCAATTAAAACAACTTGTCGGTTTCCATAAAATGTTTTTGTTTGTAGCATTTAAATAAAAATATCTGTATACTTCCATCATAAGGGCAACGAGTTTGGTAATAAACACGATAATCAAAGATAAGTTTTGCGTTTCGTGACCAGCGATAACTCGTCTTTTTTGCTCTTAAGGTGGGCAACGCACTGCAGTGATTATAAAAAAGCGAAGAGCACATACGTTCAGTCACTATTTTTGGATATGCCACTGCGCGATGCATTTTTGTTTGTTCTGTGTACGGTAGTACTTTCAATAATCTTAAGGTCATGTTCAAGTGTACACGTATGAAAAGGGGTTTCTAGATTCTAAAACCAATGAACAATAATAATAAATCTATAATTGGCATTATAAAGTCAATATTATCTTGCAAACAGGCCAGTTGCAGTTTTGCACATCTCAATTGTTTATGCTTCATTTACAATTAAAATTTAGCAAAATGCTTATGTAACTCTTATAATTTATTATTGTACTATTGTACCTCACAATACATCTCCTGTATATGTGTTGAATGTATAAATAAACTTGTAAAATTGTATTATATATATATATACATATGTGTGTGTGTGTGTATATGTATGTTTGTGTGTGTGTGTATGTGTGTGTATGTGTGTGTGTGTGTGTGTGTGTGTGTGTGTGTGTGTGTGTGTGTGTATGTGTGTGTGTGTGTGTGTGTGTGTGTGTGTGTGTGTGTGTGTGTGTGTGTGTGTGTGTGTGTGTGTGTGTGTGTGTGTGTGTGTGTGTGTGTCTGTGTGTCTGTGTGTGTCTCTGTGTGTCTGTGTGTCTGTGTGTGTCTCTGTGTGTGTCTGTGTGACAACCATCACGTGACTTGTCCAATAGCAGCGAGCGTTTACAGAGAACTCAATACGAATAAGCCTTGGATATATTGACCAATTAGCAGCAGCAAGACCATCCCTTTTCATTTCCTTATTTATAGCTTGTCATTTGTACTAATGACGTTTTATTTCTTGCAAATCTTGTATCCTTAAAATCGTTCTTTCTTTGGATCTTCGGAGTTTACGACAACAATTTTCTTCTGTTAGCTCAACTGAACACACGAACTGCTAAATCTGAGTTATAATGATCACACTCGGTCCATCGTCCGTCAGTCCGGATCGTTTGCTTTAAATGACAATTTTTCATAACCTTACTATGACCACATAGCAAAATTACTTGTACTGTCTCGATTCCATCAACTCCATTTCACTTCCACTGTGTAAGTACACCCAGGTGAACGAATCTCTTATATAATATTAAACTCGGAAAAGAAATAACAGTTATAAACAACGATGTATTTTCTGGAAGAAATTCTTTAAATAAATAGCGAGAGTATCCGCAATTTATTCACTATTCCCTGGTACTTTATAAAAGGTTGAAGATATATGTTCTCATTAAATCAGCGCAGTAAAAGTGACAGAATTGCAACTCATAAATCAATGTATATTTTGGAGACAAACAGTTGTGTTGCAAATATTTTTATGTGGCCATTGAAATGGAAGATTTATTTTCGTATAGAATATGCCATCTTACCGGCTGGATGTAAACTGGCAAGTGTTGTTTAAAACAGATAAATAAAAATATTTATCAACACTTGACAGTTATTTAAAACTTTTTATGACGTTTCGGCCTTATGGCCTTTCTCAAATAATACAAATCGCATAAGCTTCTACATTTTCTTAGTATCCATATACGCCATTACTGGAAAAAATAAATACAACAACAGATGTTGACGTTGACGTCAACGGCTCTATCACATCATGACGCGCCAAAACCGTATCTTATTTAACATTAACATTAATACTAGAATTATGTACATATGTGTACGCAGGTGTCACAAAATGTAGAAGCTTATGCGATTTGTATTATTTGAGAAAGGCCATAAGGCCGAAACGTCATTAAAAGAGTGAAATCAACTGTGTTTAATGTTTATATCCCTTCGGATACTTTAAAGATGAGTTATTTAAAAGTCACAGGTTCGATTCCATTTTGTCATTTTTATATAATTTTATGCATTATGAATGAATTCAATATTACTTTAATTTAACATATAATCGGTAAACGTTTATATATCATCATTTTGTAATAAAAACTATTTATTAATTACAATTAATAGTGTTTCTATTATCTCTTTTGAATTACCTTTGAATTGAAATGTATAAGAGTATAATTTTAAAATGTGGCGGCATTTAAATTAAAAGTCGTTTTGTTCTTGCTGAATGAGAGAACCGTGAACTGTTCTGTGGCATATACATTTTTCTATTATTCTATCTGTATGGATGCATAAAAATGCTTTCGAGCTTTATAAATGGGATCAGCACACACACACACACACACACACATACACACACACACACACACACACACACACATACACACACACACATACACATACACACACACACACATACACACACACACACACACACACACACACCAGACACACCAGCACACACACCCGTACACGCATACACACACTCACACCGCAGACACACTCGCACACACACACACACACACACACACACACACACACACACACACCAGACACACCAGCACACATACATACACCCGCAAACACACGCACACACACACACTCCACAGACACACCAGCACACACACACACAAACCCGCAAACACACGCACACACTCACACCGCAAGCACACTCGCACACACACATACACACACACCCGCAAACACACGCACACAAACACTCCACAGACACACCAGCACACACACACGCACACACTAATACACACCAGCACACACACAGAGACCCGCACACACATACACACACACCCGCAAACACACGCACACACACACTCCACAGACACACTAGCACACACACACACGCACACACTAATACACACACACTCACACCGCAGACACACCCGCGCGCACACACACACACACACACACACACACACACCAGACACACCAGTACATACACAGAGACCCGCACACACACACGCGCGCACACACATACACATACACTCATACCGCAGACACACCCGCACACACACACACACACACACACACACACACACACATACACACACACACACACACACACAAACCCTCACTAGCACGTGTATATGTCAGAATACAGTTTTATACATTGAGTCTATTTAGTGAAAAATGAAGAATGTATTGCCTCTGCTTTCACCACTAACGATAGATGTGAAAAACCCATACAGAGAAACTCATTACATTGAGCATGCAATGCAAACCAAGTAATATACTGAGGACAATACGAAAGATTTAATATTCCGACACAAAAGAAGATGTTACTGATAGGATTGTAGGCCTTCATGATTTTATATAGAGGCATGGGCATGAATATTTTATCCTTCTGGGTCATTTGATTAATATCGTTTTGAAAAAAGTTGATTCATATCTAGGAATCATTTAACTTATACCTTTTTGGATCATTTGATTAATACATTTCTAAATCATTGGATTTCTTTCTTTCATAATCAATTCCGCTGTCTGACTTGAAATAACTACAACACTGCGACTAATATAGTATTCAATATGGTAACAGACTCCCTTTACATTAAATCTTCTTTACCCATTGAAGTTTTACGCCAGTCAGTATAGGTATCATAAAAACGTAATCAAATTTAAAAAATGACTGATATTGCTCAAAATTTATTTCAAACAAAGGCCGAGGTTACTGTAGTATTTAGATTGTAAATTTCAAAGACAATGTCAAGTGCTGACCGTTCACAATAACGTTCTCTTTATTTAAAAAGGTACTCTAATACCGGGTCCACTACGCAAAAGTTCGTTTCATTAATGAAAGTCAACTCAAAAGGAATAAAAAGAAACATTTCAAGGTACATATAGTTTGCTAATATTAAGATAAGATCGTGATTATTATTACATATTACTTGCTCTTCAGATAATTCCATGTCCTTTGTCTGTTGTCACTTTATTGATACATGTATTTTGACTTGCTGTAAAACACCATGTGTTTTAATGCAATAGACTGTTGAATTGAATTGAATTGATTATGTAAACATCATTTAAGTCATACTTATATTGGTGATATACAACTAGTTATATATATATTAGTTATATACAATTAAAACGGATATAAGCCTACAATAACTTGAAACCGACAGTGCTTTAGACTTTTGGCCCTTAACTGCCACTGTTGTGGGTCTTATTCCATTTGATTGTTGATATTCTGGTAGATGGTTGCCCAAAAACGTAGCTCAATAACTGGAACATTCGTTGAAAATTAGAATATTGTATATAATGACAAATTTACAATATTCATCCCAGAAAAAAAGTTATAATCTTTGATTTAAGCCGCACGTGTTTAATCGGTTCGATTTATTGTCTACATCTTTAAACTGATTTACAAAGCTCATACCTGGCACTATCAAGTGTATTTTTTGTTTCAATGGAGAGTCAGTCAGTCGGCACATTTTGTAATAGTAAGTTGAAATATTAATGGTGATTTGTAAAAGTTTATTCATTGATGATATGAACCAAATTACCGAAGTCCAATACGTGTAATATTCCTGATAAAATTAATTAAATGAACACATGCTCACGAATATCTTTACGACCGCCATTAAAATTAATGTTTTGAGTCTTCTTCGTGATTTTATAACTAATGGAAATGTTAGGTAAAAAAAAATAGGACATCATTTCTAATTTCAACCATATTTTGTTGGAGGTTTGAATTTAGAAGATAATATTATAAAATTGTTACTATTATTATGATGACGTCAGAGGGTTGCTCATTACAAATGGCAGAGAATTTCTGATAAATATCTTAAGTCATATGACATCAGCAAACGTTAACCAAAAAATTAAAAAAAAAATATTGTATACATTTTAAAGCGTTGGCAATTAAAAAGCACCATTCTATGTTTGAGACTTTATGCCAATGGCCTATAATTTTTGCTCATTGAACTCTGTATCAGTTATATGCACAAAACGTATGTATCTAACATATAACAGACAAATAGTGTCCTAAACATTTTATTGCATTTGTCATATTCCTTATTTTTCTGACATATGTTGACCTAAAATCACCAGATCGTATGTTGTTTTTCTTTTTAAATATTAGGGTTTGGTTATAATGTGAACGTTCAAAAGTAAATTAATTTGCTTATTTAATTTTAATGAAATGTAATAATCAGACTAATAAGAAATTGATTTAAATTACAAATCTGTTTTGCTTTTCTTGTCTATTGCCGCAGTTATAATTAAACCTAATTAAGGATGGTCTTAGGTCGGCATACTTTCATAACATTTTGTACATGAAAAGTTGTGATCTAGTTAAATTGATGGTTAAAACGTTTCGTCTGGGTAATTAGAATCATTTAAATAATCAAATCAAAATAATTAAAATTCGATTTGCATGGTCATAAATATTGAATACATCTACGCGTCATATAGTCGAAACGTCCATTGTAGGTAGCAAAAACGAATAAAAATGTCATCAAAATGCTATTATAGAAACTTTGACAAAATTATGGCAACATGCTCTTGTACAAACATTGTACAAAAAACTTATATACAAACTTAAACTGTAGCAAAAATGTGTTTATGCAAGCTAAAAATTGTAACAAATTGCTTGTATGCAAACTTGTATATGAAGCATGATATTAACTATGCTAGTTCTATACGATATCGTAATCTGTAAAAATATAAAATACCGACATTCCACTGCTTTAGTATGAATAACTGTAAATGACATCACTAACAGATGAGAAGTTGTACCTAATGGCTAACTGTATTTTACTCTGATTACAAAATACCGAAAAACACACAGTGTTTTTTATACGTTAAATACCACTATAAAGAAACGCCATAAATACAATAAACTTGCATAATAAGTTTAAGTTACATATATGTTTATTGTTGTTGAACATTAACACTGGATTATGGAAATACATTGTCATGCTCTAATATGCATCTGTTAAGAAAATACCAAATGTATTTCTTACAATTACATTGTTACATACTTTATTTGAGCTTTCATTAACTAACATCGGAATTCATAAGCATCGTAAAGTTCCATATTATATAAGCAAATTTACTATTTATGTAGCTTACATCTACGGCCTTATGTCGCACTCAATGGCATTAGTGCAGTGTCAATATGCATTATCCACTGCTATTAAACATCACTAGTAAAATATATTCACAAAGGATTGCAACTGACAGTATGAGTTCATTTTGTCAATTACAGAGCAAATCACGTTGCAGTTGGCACATATATTCGTAATGAATGTCAGTTCGAGCATTTTTCTAGAGATCAGTGTAAGAATTGTACTTACCATCACCCTTAAAATGAGGTCAAGAGAAATTCGGTCAGTCAAACACAACCGATTTCTGGCAAAGTGTGTCAAGGACGATGCAATATAAAACAATAACACGTATGTTGAATATTGTTGTGAAAGAGCGGCAGCATTAGGTGCGAGACGCGATGTACCAAAGTCATTAAATAGTTATGGTGCTAACGTAGCTCCCCAGATTACGCTCAATCAGCTATAAGGTGATAGTTTGGTAGGCCCATTGTCATGGTTTTGGTATTATTAAAGGTCTTTACGGCTTGTTTACACAGTAAAGGCAGCACTTTTTCTGCTTAAATTAGGCACAGAAAAAAGGCAAATCTTTTTCTGTTTAAAGTGTGGACAGTAAAGGCATTTCTATTTATGCTTAATGTGGACACAGTAAAGACAAATCTATTTCTGCTTAAAGTGTACACTGTTAAGGCATCTCTACTTATGCTTAAAGTGTGCACAGTTAAGGCAGCTCTTTCTCTGTTTAAAGTGTGCACAGTTAAGGCAGCTCTATTTATGCTTAAAGTGTGCACAGTTAAGGCAGCTCTTTCTCTGTTTAAAGTGTGCACAGTTAAGGCAGCTCTATTTATGCTTAAAGTGTACACAGTTAAGGCAGCTCTTTCTCTGTTTAAAGTGTGCACAGTTAAGGCAGCTCTATTTCTGCTTAAAGTGTACACTGTTAAGGCATCTCTACTTATGCTTAAAGTGTGCACAGTTAAGGCAGCTCTTTCTCTGTTTAAAGTGTGCACAGTTAAGGCAGCTCTATTTATGCTTAAAGTGTGCACAGTTAAGGCAGCTCTTTCTCTGTTTAAAGTGTGCACAGTTAAGGCAGCTCTATTTATGCTTAAAGTGTACACAGTTAAGGCAGCTCTTTCTCTGTTTAAAGTGTGCACAGTTAAGGCAGCTCTATTTCTGCTTAAAGTGTACACTGTTAAGGCATCTCTACTTATGCTTAAAGTGTGCACAGTTAAGGCAGCTCTTTCTCTGTTTAAAGTGTGCACAGTTAAGGCAGCTCTATTTATGCTTAAAGTGTGCACAGTTAAGGCAGCTCTTTCTCTGTTTAAAGTGTGCACAGTTAAGGCAGCTCTATTTATGCTTAAAATGTGCACTGTTAAGGCAGCTCTATTTATGCTAAAAGTGTACACAGTCAAGGCAGCTCTATTTATGCTTAAAGTGTGAACGGTTAAGGCAGCTCTATTTATGCTTAAAGTGTGAACGGTTAAGGCAGCTCTATTTATGCTTAAAGTTTGCACAGTTAAGGCAGCTCTATTTATGCT
Source organism: Sinonovacula constricta (assembly GCA_007844125.1). NCBI lineage: Eukaryota > Metazoa > Mollusca > Bivalvia > Cardiida > Solecurtidae > Sinonovacula > Sinonovacula constricta. Next base: position 26,373,921 of record CM017568.1, on the reverse strand, counting down.
TAAAGTGTGAACGGTTAAGGCAGCTCTATTTATGCTTAAAGTTTGCACAGTTAAGGCAGCTCTATTTATGCTTAAAGTGTGAACGGTTAAGGCAGCTCTATTTATGCTTAAAGTTGGCACAGTTAAGGCAGCTCTATTTATGCTTAAAGTGTGAACGGTTAAGGCAGCTCTATTTATGCTTAAAGTTTGCACAGTTAAGGCAGCTCTATTTATGCTTAAAGTGTGCACAGTTAAGGCAGCTCTATTTATGCTAAAAGTGTACACAGTTAAGGCAGCTCTATTTATGCTTAAAGTTTGCACAGTTAAGGCAGCTCTATTTATGCTTAAAGTGTGAACGGTTAAGGCAGCTCTATTTATGCTTAAAGTGTGCACAGTTAAGGCAGCTCTATTTATACCTAAAAAGGACACATTAAAGGCAGCTCTATTTCTGTTTAAAATGGAAAGAGTAAAGGCAGCTCTATTTCTGTTAAAAATGGAAACAGTAACGGCATATTTATTTTTGCTTTAAGTGTGCACAGTAAAGGCAGCTCTCATTCTGCTTAAAAAGGGCACAGTAAAGGCAACTCTAATTCTGCTTAAAACTGGCAAAGTAAGGGCAGCTCTATTTTGGTTTGAAGAGGGCACAGTTAAAGTGGGCACAGTAAAGGCAGTTCTATATTTGCTTCGAGTGGCAATCGTCTTCGGATAGCTAAAACTGTTTTAAGGACAATTAGTCCCATCATACAAAGATAGCGAGAACATTTTCCTGTGGAACACAGGTTTAAGTTATCGCTAAAGATAATTGATAAATAAAGTCGTTTAACACAGTATTGCTGATTTTTTTTGTGCTACATGTTAACAAATATATTGCTACTAAATAAACGGTGTATATGTCTCTTAGATAAACTTGAAGTGATGAAACTGCATTTTAACAAGGAGTTCAATTTTCTGTCAAAAAACGATAACAGTTACCGTTTCCTACTTCACAATTTATAACTAGTAAAATTCTTAATGCTTACAAAATATGTATTTCACTTTTTATTGTAGCTGTTTTAATTTTACTCAATTCAGTTTGTTGTAATACCATGTCGAATTTATATTTATTTATGTCGCAAAATATAAACATTTTGTTGTTGTTGTTTTTTGTTGTGTGTTGTTTTTAAAGTCATATATGAAGGAACTTGTTTTTATAGAATTGTATTATTGTTCTGTGATAACGCCTGAACATGTACTGATTCATATTTTGACCTCTTAAATGCAATGTCTTCTTCCTTAAGATACGCATATGACAAGACTTTCTTTGAAGTATAACAACAACAACCGTTATTATAACAAAGTAAACCATTCAGTTCTTTCCTCATTACAGATTCTTCGTGCCCTCAGGAAGACACGGTAGGGCGAGGTTTTATTTACCCTCGCAGGACGAAGGGCGGGATCAGGAAGTAACCGGAAATGGGACGAGCCGCACGTTGTGGCAAATAGACAAATGCATTCGAAATTTTTGACAATGAGGTTTAAAATAACCGAATAGGAGAAGACATAAGAGTGGCCATACCCTTGGGACAATATGTTAATCTTTGTTGTCCTTGTTGTTCAGTGTCATTGTGATTTGCAAGAAGGAATCGATGCATATATAGAGAGAGCTAGAGCTTGGCAGTTATCTCATGTGTTGTGCGTATGAATATCATGTCGTATGATTGCCTAGATTCATCTGTAACCTGGTAACTAGAGACATTGATACTGATAAGAGAGTAACAGATTGAGTGTGCATAGACCGGATGCCCTGTAAATGATTCTGTAAGGGAGAATAAAAGCAAATAATGATATAGTACGGTTAATGACTGTTCATTCATGTTTTGTTTGGTTGTCTCTTCGAGGCAAATTGGATCACATGCTATAGGAATTATTTATAACAAAAGAAAAATGAAATGATGAAGTAAGGTAAATGTCATAGTAGGATTTCTTGGCAAAACATTTAACAGAAAAGATATGTTCTCTTATTTACAAAATATATTAGAGCAAAATAAAAAAAAATGAAAATTTACATAAATATATAAATAATATACAAAAGTACCTTTGCTTTAAATCGTTGTGTTAATAATAGATTAATACTATAATAATAATTGGTTGACTCACCACACCAAACAATCGTTTACGACTAAATAAAATATACACATTGGTCGTTTGTTGCTCTAATGATATACAGACAAAAGAATGCTCTGGAATGGAATGCCGATGGAATTTTGTCTGGCAGACGACATTGCAACAGAAGGAACCATCGATTGTAACATATAAGCTGAATTCCACCGGAAACCAGTCATAGAGAAATTGACAATCGTAATCGGCTCTCCTCGGCAATCTTACTTACAATTTCTACAGCAGAAACTCGCCAGCGGATGCGAATGTGACTTTGAAAGCTGACTAGTTATTAACGTATTGGAAAAACGACGCTGCTGACTACTGTCTGTCCGTTGTATTTAAACACGAAACTGGCGTTCTATTGTTGCTATTGGGTTTTAAACGTCAATATCAACGGTTCTTACGCGTTAATGCTAAGTGTTTTTATGTAAATGATTGTAAAGATGAAATTGTGATATTGTTGGAAAGTTATTAGTCAAAGTGTGAAAGTGATAGTCGGTGTCAAACTAAAATGGATTTATTTTTCATATTTATAGTCTATATATTTATTTTTCGAAAATAATTTTGATACATGGGTGAAAAATTTTTCGTTTGTAAAAAAGGGAGACATTTTTAAAATTTGTTTTGAACAATGGCGAATAATGCTTGTTAAATATTCACTTAGACGTATTTAAGAAGGATTCGACCTCCTGTACAGTTGTTTCAATATTCTGAACTACAATTTTTTATTAAGACGAACACAACGTGATCTATTTTACAAAAACTATTTTTTGATATTTGATCAAGTTACTTGAAGGAGTTAATGGATTTTGCAATTTTTGATATGGATTGGAATCACATCGGAATGAACAATGACAGCGGCACTGGAGTCTTACACAACTCAACAGAGAATGTCACTCGTACTGAAACATTGGAGGAGCTCCGAATTGACTACCTCTTACTTCCCATTATGGTGTCAATTCTTTCCATCGTCGGAATCCTAGGAAATGTTCCGGTTTTAATCGTGTATTTTCGCCGAAAGGACAAAAAAGCTAGTAACACCTTTATCAAGGTTTTGGCTTTCGTAGACCTCTTGGTGTGTTGCGGGGTCATGCCGTATACCATTGTGTACGAGTACCATTTGCTAAGCTCCGATTTTCTTTGTCGGTTCTTCGAACTACTTCGACATTTTGTCGTCAGTGCCTCGAATATAACACTTGTTGCTATTGCCGGGGAAAGATATATTGCCGTGTGCCAGATTGGAACTAAGATAAATGTTAAATGGATAAACAGAGGCGTTATTGCCATCATGTTTTTGAGTTTAATTATGGCAGCACCATCCGTTGGAGTTTTCGCTGTCGTGAAGGTGACTGATGTCGCCGATATCCCTTGCTCATTTCCGCATAGTAACCCATCTTTCTGTCATTTCACGTACAACATTATGGGGAAAATGGCCGTCATGGCTTTTCAAGGGTTCCAGATGATCGCTTTCTTTCTTATTTTCTTCGTCATCGTCGTGTTGTATACTATTGTATACGTAGTTCTATGGAAGAAAACGAAGATTCATAAAAAACTCACGAGTTCACAAATAAGTGAATCGCTGCCTAGAGTTGTGGAAAAGGAGTCCTTGGTTTCACAATCTAAACAAACGCAAACAGACAAGAATGACATATTAAATAATGACGACGAAAGTTCCACGTCAGATCGGGGAGATTGCTTTTCAGCTGAAAGACACTGTTGTTCATCATCCAGTACGGGAAACTCAAATTCAGACAGTTCTCAATCTAAACAAGACTCTAAAGATTTTTTATTTACGGAATGTCCAAAAATCGAGACAAAGGTTTCATTCCAAATGACGGCTCAAGCAAACATGATGGCGTGCGTTGTTGCCTCTAACGACAATGTGATCGCATCTTTAAACAGCAGTCCAACTAAAAACGGCTGCAACAGATACAGGTTTAGTTTCTGCCAGGTGCAAAAACCAAAGAAAAAGCGTGGATACCACAGACGAACTGCAAGGATGTTGTTTTTGTGCACGATTATTTATTTTGTTACATGGCTGCCGTTCTGGCTAGATATATTCCAGATTACGAACTCGCTTTTGTTGCGGTATATGTTTTTTGTAGGAAATGCTTCGAATCCAATAGTGTACGGAATAGTTAACAGGCAAGTGAGAATGTCTCTAAAAAGGCTCATTTTAGGAATGTTCCGAAGGTGTGGTAAAGGCGAGAAAACTTCACAAGAAACTGCATATAACTGCTCAACGTCCGGAGTTACTGATCCCTGAATTTCCAAAAGAGATACTAATATTCTGAAAGGATATTTACGGATTGATAAAGTAAAGACTTTTAAATTCTTTAGTTTGCACAGTATTATTATATTTTAAAACCAGATAACCTGCCTCAATGGTCATTTAACGAAACCTTTAATGAATTAAAGACAAAAACAAATATTTCTGCGTTCGTTCGGTAACCATGTAACTTATTGTACAATAATTTTTAAAAAATAGTTTTTGTTTACGCTGTTAACACATTGTATTTGCTAATTGATTTGTTGATTATTTAGTCTGACATCTATTAAGTGTATGTAATTATGTTTTGTCAAGATGATATTAAAGATTTTCTTTCCAATTCATGCTAAAAGGACAGAAGATTTGAAAACATGTAAAGTAACAAAAACATGAGCCGCTTAGCGAAACCTTTAAAACCTTTTATTTCGTCATAAATCTTTACAATGTTAATCCCTGGTCACGTTTTTATCTTTGTAAACTGTCACCACCATCGAGTCGAATTTTACTTAACACATTATGTGTTCTGTTTGACCTTTATAATAATGCATTATTATTTTAACCTAAAGATTATCATTTCCTCTTCATAACTTTCACCAGACCATTGATCTTTATTAACTAATATAATTAAATAAAAATAAAACTAATATATAAATTGTATCCATTAAGCGGCCTTTCATCCGAAAACAATAATTTGCTGTAAATCATGACAAAAAAGCATTTTTCAGTAAAATAAAGCCTTATTTAAAATGCCGTGGTCCCACGCGGTCTAGAAGAGATTGATATTGTATAATGTGTAAAAATCGTCTTTGATACTCTCGTTCTAACGAACTATGCTTGTGCCTTGAGAAAATCGTTCACGAACGCTTTGTTAGCGTCTTGGTTGCCCAGTTATTGACATTGTTAAGTTAATCATAATTTATTGTTAAGTTTAAAAGCAATGCACAGAGCCTAAACAAAACGACAATACGATAACAAAATCTGAATGTATAAAACAATGTAAAGTATGAAATATACACATTTTAAAGTTTAACCTCAGCTTAAGTGCAACGTAATTACAAACCTTTTTCTATTATAACTAGTTAAAAATAATTAATCGATAATGGAAAACACATACCATAGTGAATAACATAATGTATTGAACAACAAATAATAGCTTAAGTTTGGATTTGGACTATGTTTCAATTAAAGCGCCAACCCCTTTCCGATTTAACCATTTACGTCGTATCTCTGGCTTGATTTGAAGGTTGTTGTTTTGTTTTAAATTGTCTTTGTAACGGTGTTATCCTGGTCTACTTAAATAGTCTACTTTGTATAAATTTAAACACATTAATCAATCATATATTGTCTTTTACGAGAAGAGATGTTTTGTTTCATAACATTCGGTTTTATATAAAGAAGGAATCAGCCCAATTACGAGTGAAAATGAGAATTGTGAAATAAAATAAAGTTTTTCGCTTTATAGAGCAGCCCATACGGATTTTAGTGAGTATGTTGCACTAAAAATGTGTTTGTTTTGCATTGAAAAACTGAATGACTTGTCACTGATTTATAAATTGTTTTATGTTCAAATATGTGCTTTTCTGCAAAATACTTTAAATTTAAGAACTTTAAAACAGTTGAACAGTTTAAAGACGGTCTCGAGCATAAGAAGCCACGAATGAACTACTCATGCATGATTCTACATCAAATAAGGTTAACAATAGCCTTTAACGGTAATATGATTTGCAAGGGTATGTCGAATAATAGAGCAAGATTTAAATAGTTATATATTTAGTAGCCTGACTTTTGTAAATTTAACAGACCTGCACTGTTGAAAAAGGTCCATTAAATGATTTGTTAAATACAAATCTTTATTAAGACCGTGCAGCAGCTAACCTTGTCAGGTTAACTTTCTTTTCAAGGACACAATCCATTTCAATCTCTAATTGATTAATGTCTTTTTCACGTATTTTCCTTTGGCGGGTTAACATCGAATGATAAAGACAAATCGCAAAATCACATTACCAAAGCCATTTATGCAGAAATCATACAAAGGCAAATCGTCGAAGTGACAGAATGTGCACACTCGGACAACATGCATTTTCACCAGCAATTTGCTATCAGAGTCGCACTGGAAATATAGCGATAATAATTTGCACACTCGAACAACATGCATTTTCAACAGCAATTCCCTAACTGAGTCGCCCTGGAAATATGGCGATGTTAATTCTAATTGAATCAATCATATTTATAACGGTGCATAACTTTTAGGCTTGTCTTTTGTAGATGGTTTTTATAATCTGACAATCGCTTAAGATTTAATGGAGATTATTGATTGTGTTGCCTTTTATATTTTTAAACCAAGCCAGATAACATTTATGTGGGCAGGTCGAAGTTAAATAAATGTACACGGTGCATAGCTACGAAAATATGACAAGATCATACGAGTACTGCAACGTATATAAAACATTAAAAAACACAAGACCAATGTTTTCACATTAATGTTTAATGTTAAAACGGCAAAACTTTGATGTTGGTTCTATAATGTTACAATACCTTGCTAGGATAGACCGTTATACAATATACTTGTGGGTTCGGTAAAGTGTAAGATTACTATATTAAAAACTTTGTAATATTTATTGGTTCAATAAAACGTTATAATACTTGTTGAATTAATAAAACGTTATCATATTTGTTGGTACGATTAGCGCTATTTGTTGTTTTGATGGATCGTTATAATACTTGTTTATCCAGATGATGCATTACTATATTACTTGTTGGTACGATCAAACGTTATAAATTCGAAACGTCGTTATAATACTAAGTTAAAGATAAATCTGGTGTGATTAACAATCTTGCTCTATTGAATGCTTTATGACTGTAGACAGTCTTAGGTAGAATAAAATACTTAAAGTTATGCTTAGTGTTTAGATATTCCGGAACTGGTAGGAAAACGGTTTGGAAAACATTGATTGTCGGTTATTGTCTGATATTGTCTGACATTACAAACATTCAATATGGTCCATATTTAAGTCATGAAGTGGATAAACGTTTGTTGTATATGGGCCTTAGCATTCAATAAGTAAAGATTGCATATAAGTAAAACTATTTCATTTTTATCTTACATTTCTGACTGTAAATTTAAGAATCGAGAAAAAACAATTGATCTGTTCAAGGTTTGGTGCGTGTTTAAATATTGTTTGGTGATTTTGTTTCATCGATTATATATTGATCAAAATTATTTTTGTGAATGAATGTGCATGCTGTGTACATTTTATTTTTATGATTAAATATTATTTCTTACGTTGTATATGTTAATGTCGTTCATAGTTATTTGCATTTGTAAAATAATAAAGTATATATTCTGGTCAATGTATTATGTTATCTTCATTTGCTGTCCAAAGAATATTTATTGCCCTCTCACTTCAAAGTATATGGTAAAACAAGATTAACTCAGTACTTACCTTTGTGTGTTAAATTAGCATCGTCTAATCATATTTATATTCTTCAAGTAAACACCAAAGCAACTTTGTTTGCATGCAAATATAATTTTCACGATACTTCTAGGTTATGATAGTATTAAGCAGTTACATTGGAATACACAATATCGAGTGTATGTACATTCTAACAAAAGTTTTCTTTAAGAAGCTAGTAAATATATAGCATTTACACTTGAGGCTACAAAAAAATAAAACTTACCAACAAATGAATATGCATGTTACGATTATAACAAGATCTCTACATGCTGAAAAAGCGCAATCATTTATATTACTTATAAAGGAATATTTTATAACATTAAAAAATATTTTAAGGAAAAAATAGCCATACATTCAGGTCAATGCACAAACGGTATATGTAAGAGATTCTATTTGGAACAATCATTTCAAAAATGAAGGAAAGACCTGTTGTCTTATTGTAAAAAAAAGCAAATACAATTTCAGTTTAACAAATCCGTCAATATTTATGATAATGAAATTTCACCGGAAGTCAATGCGTTCCAGACAAAAAAATCAGATTCCATTTTGGAATATAAATATGGATTCTACCACCTTAGTGACTAGAGATTATAAATCGCTTAAATAATCGTAATGTCTTGTAACATTTATTATTTTTCACGCAGAAACAAATGACAAATAAAGTTCAATAAACAAGCAGGGTTTTTTCATCTATCAAATTAGCAATCCTATTTAAGCAAGGCGATTATTTTAAGAGAGGTTAGACTCATGGCTCCGTATAGGTTTTATATAAAGGTACATAACTACGACTATATTGCCATAACTTAAGCCTTTGTTCAAAGAATGGCCTTGCTTAAAATGTATTCTTAATGTTATTTTCTTTGTCGGAAAAACTACTGCTATTAATAATGAAGAAGATTGCCTTGCAAGTTTCATAATAAACATGTACACCATTTAAATAATATTGTTGCTGTTAACATAGTTAGCATGTTTATCTCATTGCCTATGCTATATTATTGTGTTTGATTTTTTTTATCTACAAGCATGATTTTCTTCAATTTAAATTTATAAAATACTTTATCTATACTTTGTGTCATACCAATCTGAATTGGAACTCTATTCAAATGATATAGACAAAATCATAAAAATCGACCACATCATTATCTTTTTATGAACTTATTTATAAATGTGTTAGTATCATACAAAAATGAGTTGTTAAGAATAATAATAATTAATAATCGGACTATAAGAACAGAAAGCCATACTGTTTAATTGCGGCTGATTTCGACAGGCTATAAAAATCAGGACCTTGCTCAAACTTGTAAATACAACATGCACAATGGTCTTTTTTAAAAATTGTTCTTTCACTATTCAATTTTGTCTTATATTATGTAAGATTTTATCTACACGCAAGATGACGAACATTTACATGTATATACAAAAGTCATACAATCCGTGCCGATTATAAAGTTGTTAAAAAAAAACACATTAAGACTCGAATTAGACATGCTACATTTTACGTTTCCAGATTAAAGAGACGTCGTTACATTGACAGTTTGAAAACAATACAGAAACTCGGAAGATAAAATATATAAGGGAGCAACAGTCTACTTCAACACAAGAACCTGAAAATCAAGCGAACAAATAAACTAAAGACAAGTTGATACATGAAGACTTATGCCAGTCTTAAAAATTATGTCATGGACATAAGTGAGATAGCGTTGAAGGAAACAGACATCTGTTTTCACAGATGTTAGCATCTTTAATGTAATCTGGCAATGGAATTCATTTCCCACATCCATTTATTTCGGAATGCACTGAGGAATCAATTAAACACATAAAAGAAGTGATCGGAAAGAGAATAGGACAGACAAGCATATTTTCACAGGAACGGTCCATTATTCTTTATTTATAAATGCGTCCATTCAATAAATAATTGCTGATTGTTTAAGCGTGTTTGATAAACGTGGACAAGTTGTATCGCTTTTACATGGCACAGCCTATTGTCCACACTTCAAATAAAGCAACAATGGGCCCTCACTCATCATAAGGACCTAGTTAGTCAACAGCCACGCACTGTGTTTGTCAATTATATCTTATACTATTTAGATTGGCGGACAGACAGTGGCATGAGTATTCGAGAAAATGAATGGTTACACAATCGATGCGATTTGCATGCTTTGTCTCATTTCTTAGTTATTAAAAAGCCAGAATAAAATCCCCGTCTCATTGGCGGGCAGCTTATTTTCTTAGTTGCTATAGGTATATTGCTATGAATGAAATGCTGGTAACTCATTTGTCGATACGTTTTAAGACAAGGGAAAATATTATTATTGTTGATATTTTTACTATTATTATTGTAATTATTATTATTATTATTATTTTATTTATTTATTTATTATTATTATTATTATTATTATTATTATTATTATTATTATTATTATTATTATTATTATTATTATCAATATTATTATCATCATCATCATCATCATCATCATCATCATCATCATCATCATCATTTACTACTACGACTTAAAATGCTACCACGACTTTGTATGTCTTCTTCATCAATAGCAGCAACAGTCTCTGCCAATGTAGATAGCAGATACATTTTATGCTTCTCGATGGGCGAGCAAATAGTTGCCGCTTTGTTCGTCTGTTCGTCCGTCCGTCCGTCCATCTCTCATAGTTTTGTCTGGCGCATAACAGAAAAACTGTCAGATGTGTCTACATGAAGTTTCATAGGCAGATTTATCTACATAAGGAGAAGTGCAGGGTACAAAAGTACTCTGGTTTGCATAATTTAGGAGTTTTTGTCCTTCGTTTTTTGTTTTAAACTTAAATTTTGTCCTGGACATAACACAAACACTGTAAGAGTTAACATAATGAAACTTAATAGGTAGATAGATCTCAATGAGGAAAAGTGCCGTGTATAAGAAACATAACTATATTTTGCATAGTTAATGGGTTACTTCCCTTTCTTATTTTTTATACTTTAATTTTGTTGGGAGTATTACATTTAAACTTTAAGACGGATTAAAAATATAAAAAAAAAATAAAAACTTTTGGAACTTACGTTTATTCGGGGAGCATCTATTTGTTCTCCCGAGTCTTTTGATTGTTATATCTTGCTGTAAGTCAGCAAATATAATGTCAAACGATACTGGTGTTGTATAAATCAAATATTAGTTAAAATATACTCGTGCATTTTCCTTATACTGCGAAAGTAAATAAGCTTAAGTGTAAAAAATATTAGTGTTTATAAAGTTCTGAGGCTAAGTCTAAGATCAAACCTAAGCATCTGATAAGCTTTATTCCAATAATGACGGATCAGGTGCCTGAGACCTATCTCAAACTCGAGCTCGAAGTTTAATTGTTTTGTATCTTAATCTAAGATCATATTTAAGGAAGGACGATGTGATGTTAGAAGACTCCGTAAAAGAGTTTGTTTCATCCTCATCGGTTCTAGACAACTGATCGTTCAACGGCTGCAAGTGATTTCGCTATTAGTGTGATGTCTTGTTGTTGTTGGTCATTTTACGTTTATTTGGATATGCCTTTGTCTATTGATACAAGTAGTTCACATTTTGATATCATTGGTTATTTTCTGTCGGGTTTAATCGTATTGTTAAATGACTCATCGCAGATTTGTTCTCACATTTACATTTGGCGTTCATGTGGATACCTTGGTCCTGTGTCTTTTCAATTTTGGTATATGTTGCAATGCTCATAGGACTTTGTCTTATATATTCTTATTCATGATCACAACAACGTTACTTGTGCAGTGTGGCGGTCGTAAAAATCTCCCCGTGCATGTAATCTATGTTGTCATTTAATTCATCTTATAAGGATTGTTACGTATTGTTTCTTTGATGAACATTGGACTTTGGTTCCTCAATTCCATCTCCACATGAACAGGATGCTACAACCATTTACCCTTCTCTGGTCATTTTTTTCTTGATTAGAAAAGTTAATGTCATTTACTTTTAACTTTTTCTGTATGTTTTCTAATCGAAATAATACTTATCTCTCTTCTAAACACTATGTGGACATTATTTTCAATGATGCCACTGCTTTCGTCATAACTTGTTAAATAAAACGTCAGCGCTTGGACACTTATTCAAATGGATCAGTTTTCTTATCATTGCTTGCATTCAAGAAACCCATCAGGAAATGCGAGGTTAGAGCTCTCTAAAACCGGTTTAAGCACCCCAGTCGTTCCATATTGCCTACTGACCGTTCCAAGGCGGTAACTGTCGGGTTTAATCTTATTGTTAAATGACTCATCGCAGAATTGTTCTCACATTAACTTTTGGCCTGTATTTGGATACCTTGGTCCTGTGTCTTTTCAATTTTTGTATATGTTGCAATGCTCATAGGACGGTGTCGTATATATTCTTATTCATAGAACGAAAAATAACTAACATTTATTATAAATACAACATCAGAATGATCAATCTTACCACTTAGTGTCAGATGAAGATAAAAAATGTGCGTTAGCTCTGTTAAATTGAAGCCTAGATCGTGATAATTTATTACACACCCTTAACGATGCCTGTCTGCCTTGATACGAAATCGGTAATAAAACGACTCATTAGTAAGATATTTATTCTGCAAAATGTTTAAATTGCACGCGTCTACAGCGAAAAGGTCTTAAAACACATTCAGTGAAAGGAAACTTTTTTTCTATGCCTTAAGCTGCACGTACATATTATAAAAGAAAAAAAGGGTAAGCAGTAACCTTAAATTATTATCTTATAAAAATCACTAGTGTCAATCACCTACCTACTTGAACATTTTATGATGATTATATGAAAGCAAATCTAAACATCGGTACTTGCAGCATTTAAAGGTTGCTTGATACAAAAATGGATCGCCAAAGGCATGGTATGTATAATTTCTATGTACAAATACTGGGTAGAAATAATTGTTGTTGTTTAGCTGTTTGTGATGAAAATTCAGAAAGAGATGTAGGTTTGAAAATTGTTTGTGCAAATGACAGTTATTCAAATCTGAAATTTTGGAAATAGTGCAGCCTCTTTTTATATGAAGTCTGGTAATATTTCGGTTAAATGGTTTTGGTAATGTAATGTTCTTTTGTAAGATTCGATGTTAACTTGCCCATAAAATTGCTCTTAAAAGGCATTTCGCAATTTTATGTCTGGAGATGGTTAATTCGTTGTGTGTCCTTGAAATGAAATTGAACACCAGAAAACATCTGAAGCGCTATCTTAATAACAATGAATAAGCACACATCAACATATTTTAAGAAGTCAACCCATTTTTCGACTAAAGAATGCAATTCTTGCTTGGTGTAACGATATTTTACCATTTCCTTGCACTGAAAATAAGCTCTTTGAAACATTGCATTCCTATGCAGACATTTGATTTGCTGATTTGCTAACAGCGTCGGTCAATATTTGCAAAATACAACTTTTTTTCTCTGTATAAATTTATTAAAGTTTGTATTTAATTCAAGTCTCAGAGATTTTCATAAAATAGGATATGCATTGAATCTTCCAAAACAAAACAAAACTTTATATTCTCACATAAATGAGCTGCTAATAGCGACGATTTAGTCTAAAATCATTAAAGCATAAAACAGTTTTAATTCATTTTACCCTAACATCCGTGTCCTGCATGCTTTAAGACAGAGAGAGACAGAGACAGAGACAGACAGACAGACAGACAGACAAACAGACAGACAGACAGACAGACAGACAGACAGACAGAGACAGACAGACAGACAGACAGACAGAGAAATACATTAAATCTTATGTGAAGAGACAAACATTGAAACATTAATTGTAAATTCAAAACTTTTTGGAGCAACTTTAAATAATCAATATATTATATCTTAGACAATGCGCCAATTAAAATAAAACGACAGTTTAGGCATTGATGATAAACGTGGGTCAATCGTCTCGCTTTTAAATGGAGCAGCTTTATCTATGTTGCTTACATTGCAAAAGCCTCTAAAAGGATCTGCTCGTCATGAAGACCGGTCTAGACGCATTAACCCACCTTAATACATATATCATCGGTGTTTAAGATAGGCATGCAAACAGTTGATACAAGACGGAAGTTGATAGCAGCATAATCAATGCGATTTGTTTACTTTGTCTTTATCTGATATTTTGTGTCTTTTTTACATCGCGTCGATTCAGTTATGGTCGTCGAATTAAAGATGTCCAGCTAAATCTTAGCAGGAAGAACTCAGACCTATGTCTAGGTAGAAGCACCGGCGCACCGTAGGTAAGCAGGAAAACCTTCTCACATGAAAGTTCTTGTCGCGACCGGGGTTCGAACCCATACCAGTCATTTAACAACGTTTTTGTTGTTGTTGTTGTTGTTTTAGTGTGTTTTGTATTAATGTTTTTTTATTTGTTTGTTTTATAATGACTGAAGGCAGTGTAATGATTTTGCAGGTTGCTATAAGAAAAAGAAAAAATATACAGCAAACTAAAAATTTGACAACAAAAATAGTAGAGTCTTTTTATTGTGAAGTGTGTTTACATTAAACACAAGTTCGAGAAAAACACACCAGAACAAAGCAAAATATTACCTGGCAAAACGGGTCTATAAATTATTTAATACGATGAAATCGTACTGTTTAAGCTAACGGTTATTGTTACCATTGAATGTGCAAACACTATCGGATACCTTGTTTATATATATTTTTTCCTTGGAAAATAAAAAATGACAAAGTCCTTTGAGTACTGCTACGTATATTTAAATCCAAAAAGCGCTTGATAAAGGTATTCACATGCCAACTGCAAATTTCAACAAAACTACGAGAAGACATAATACACAACCGAGCAATCCAATTATCGCCTTGGAACGGCCAGTCGGCAAATGGGCTAACTGGTGTGACAGAGCCCTCTAACTCTCGTTGGGTTTTCTCAAATGCAAGCAGTGTAAAGAAACAAATCCAGTTAAAACAAAACTATCCAAGTGATAATGAAGTCATGAATAAGAAAGTATTATTTTTGCGAGAAGATAAGCACTATTTTAAAGAAATGCACATATTTAATGATAGTTAAAGAATTCCAATAATTGACTGGTTTTGAGAAAGTCAAGAAAATGGATTTTATCAAAATTTTAAATTATTGCCAGGTGCGTATTTTAAGCTGTATAAATTTCTTTGAAACTCTATTCTTGTGTTTGAAACAAAAATGTCAATGTTTACGCAATAAAGACCCCTTAACAAGAAAAATAACGTTTAGCGAACCCTCTTATACATAAATATGTGACAATGACAACTTAAAATTCCCATATTATCTTTTACAAAAAGGTTATCCGATCAGTAATAAAAAAAACGCTTACTATTTTAATCAACCACATTCTTTTATATTCTAGACCTTTGGTAAAATATTATTACGCAATAGGTCATGACATCATGGCGCAAAGTCATGTTCTTAATCATCATATCAACCATATACACGTATGTTGAACCGAAATTTTCACACAAACGAATTCGTCACACGTGTGAAAAATTCGTACGAATTCCTCACATACGTGTGAAAATTTCGTACGAAAATTTCACATATTTGTGAAAATTTCGTATGGAACCTTAGACCCCCCTAAAACAGGTACGAAATTTTCACATGACAAAAAAAGTAGAAAAATGATTTGACAAAATATTGTCCAACGGAAAATTCACATATTTTTTTAACAAAGGTACGTATATCAGAGGATCTATCAAACACACGCACGATGTAAATCACTTGGATCTTTTTGCGAATCAGGAGAATTTCTTCAGGATGTTTTGATTCAGTAATAAATCTGAGTTATTCCTCTTATAGCCCAAACAATGTAGATACGATAGCGTCATAACGAGTGCCTTGTTATCGGAGGAACGCGAGGTCGAGTACTACCGGCGGCAGTGCACGCTGCCTAGAGTAAAAGGTAAGAGCACTACCGGCGGCAGTGCACGCTGCCAAAAGTAGAATGTACGAACATCACCTGCGGCAGTGCACGCTGCCAAGAGTAAAAGGGACGAGCACCAACGGCGACAGTGCACGCCGCCTAGAGTTGAATGTACGAGCATCACCGGCGGCAGTGCACGCTGCCAAGAGTAGAAGGAACGAGCACCAACGGCGACAGTGCACGCCGCCTAGAGTTGAATGTACGAGCATCACCGGCTGCAGTGCACGCTGCCTAGAGTAGAATGTACAAGCACCACCGTCGGCAGTGCACGCTGCCTGATAATTTCGAAGTTATTTGACTTTTTCATTAACGTTAGTCAACGCTGACGTCAACGAACTGGTGATCGTAATAAATTACATGTATTTATGTTTTGTGATATAGAAGTCATGTGTGAACTTTCAAATGAAAATTTTTAGCAGTTTCAGAGATATGACTTCATTTCAAAAACTTTAAAACCTAGGTTTAAGATTTTACTGTACATTAAGGAGAATAATTATGTTAAAATCCAACCAAAAGTTTTGGAACTTAATTAGTAATCTTACTTAATGACCAAGGAGCCATGTGTGAACTTTCAATTGAATTTCTTTAATAGTTTCAGAGATATGACTAAATTCCAATAACTTTAACCTAGGTTAAGGTTTTTTCTAAGTACATTACGGTGCATTATCCTGTTAAAATCCAACCAAAAAGTATGGGACCCGAAGCCATGTGCGACTTTCATTAATTGAATATCTTAAGTAGTTTCAGAGATATAACTTCTTTCTAAAACGGGTGACTGTAGCAGCTCTTCATATTCTTAGAATAGTAGAGCTAAAAAGGGGCAAAATTCAATAATCATGATGGAGTTATGTATGTAACTTTCCACACAATTGCATGTTGTCATCATTAAGGCGTGTTCCAAGTTTTAAGGCAATGCATCGAGTAATAGCAGAGATAATATAGAGGTTAAGATTTTTACGTGTAACATGTACGTGTACTTGTACATATTCCCACGATGCAATGACTCTCGCTATAACCACACGTTATTGGTTTTCAACAAGTAGCAAAATCGCTTTTTTACGTGTGAAATTGCAAATTTAAAACCCTTCGTAACTTGTGACGTGCAGATATCGGGATTGTTCAACGATGCGTTGCTTAGCGCTTATTGAATTAGTGTTGAAATCTTTACACGTACACGTACACGTTACACTTAAAAATCTTAACCTCTATATTGTACCTTGTAAAGAATGTTCTAAGATAAAAGGGGCATAATTCAGAGAATAACCACAAGAGTTAGGTAAATTGTCTAACAAATTCAGGAAGTGTTCCAAGTTTGAAAATGATACATGGGATAACACCAGAGATATTGGAAAATGTCAAAGTTTTTGTACGACAAAGACGACGACAACGACGACAACGAGGGGCTATGACAAAACCTCGACTTTTTCTTCGAAACAGCCGAGCTAAAGATGAATTTGAAACACAGATAATTAAAAGACATGTTATTTTTACAAATCACAAATAGACGGAACCAGTAAGAGCGTTATCTTTATAACGCCTCGTCCAATGTTTACTAAATAAAATTAATCAGTGAACTTCTTAACGCTTTTCACCAAAAGAAACGTTTTTAATTTCAAACAAATATTCTGATATATCAAATATTGATATATGGCAAAATATACTTGGTCCATAATATAACATATTTTCATCAGAAAATGTTCAGCATTCTAACTGCAAATTACTTGGTCCATAATATAACATATTTTCATCAGAAAATGTTCAGCATTCTAACTGCAAATGCGTGAAATTTACCTCCTAGAATAGTATATATCAATATAAATCTCGTACCAGCTGACGGAATCAGTTAGAGCCTTATCTTTATAACGCCTTGTCCAATGTTTACTAAAAAAAATAAGTGAAGTTATTAACGAGTTTTACCAAAGGAAACGTTTTAAGTTCAAACAAATATTCTGATATATCAAATACTGATATATGGCAAAATGTACTTGGTCCATAATATAACATATTTTCATCAGAAAATGTTCAGCATTCTAACTGCAAATTACTTGGTCCATAATATAACATAGTTTTCGTAAGAGAATGTTCAGCATTCTG